>MEJB01000018.1:5297098-5365856 GCA_001752375.1 Rhazya stricta | reverse complement strand
TATGGTACTCAAATGACAAGGGATGATAAGTAGGAAAAGGAAGTTAAAGTCCACTATATATTTCTTTAAGAGAAACTATTTCGATTGACTACAAGAAGTTATGGGCTTTGTCAGATACATAGAGCCCTTATTCTTGTCCGTGATTGTTTGCCAAATGGAAGGTTTGTTAGTATGGATTAGACTTGACAAAAAGTTATTAATGGGCCGGGTTAGCCCGTCCAAGTCCCAATTTGGAGGGTCTCACATCAAGAACCAGGCCRGGCTCGATCATTAAAACCTTTGGATGGGCTCCAAATTAGCCCTAGACACATTGACGGACCAGGCTGGTCGGGCTTGAAGACGAAACAAATATCCATTTATTGCACAACAGTTCAATTAACTTAGTTAATTAATCGGGCCAAAATTGATTGGACTCAGATTCTAAGTCCTAGAAACAAATAGAAAGGATGAATCCAGCTAGATTTAGTAAACAATTATTTGGCAACGATTTCTGAGTTCAAATAGAGTACACAAAWTTTCATTTATAATTTTATATAAGTATGAATGATATATTTGGACTTAATATTAATTTTAAATTAAAAATAAATGTAAGTTATAAGGAAGAAAAAGTATTAGAAAAAGTCACCTCAAAATGGTGGGGATCTGATATTGATACCTACCGATTTTATTAATACTGAAAATTAAAATTACATAGCATAGAAACTAGAATAAAAATATAAAATATAAAATCGTCGTACTAAAAATAAATATAAGATATGTAGAGATATAGTATTAAAGATAAAAGTAAGGAATGCAGTACTACATAATATAGAAATTTGTAAAAAAAAAAAAAAAAGAAGAAGAAAAACCCTCATGAATTCTTGATTACTTGAAGAAATATCTAATTTGAATTTGATAATTTCTTCTTCAWGGGTCAAACTTCTTCAAGAATTGTTTCAGATTTTTTTTTTTTTTCTCATTTCAAACGAAATGTAGTTTTGAGAGCTTGAGATATCTTGGGAGGATTGGAGTGAAATTTTTTAGTGATTTAGGYGGGTACTTGTAAGGAGAAATATTAATTTTATCATTCAGTGATATAATGGTAATTTTACAATTAAAATAAATCAAGCCTTCAAGAATCTGAAATTTGAAAACCAAACATTCAAGCATGCCCAATGGATCCTTATCTAGGCAATTCAATGCAGCCCAACGGACATAAATTATAACTCAAATTTGGGCTGCACAAAAATGGCTAATGATTTTTCAGGCTTGATTTTCAAAAACTTAGAGCAGCCAATTGGACACCATGCTGGCCTTGCGGGCTTGAGATTGGTACGCCAGGACAGGTATTGAACCGCTCCCCGCTTCAAACCGGGTTAGGCCCAACAGGCCTAAAGAAGGAAAAGGAATGGATAGAGCCGATCCGTTAACAGTACAGAACACTAATATGCTATAGTGTTTTTCTTTTAGTGGTCCAGTCTGAGCCTGTAAAAGCCCGGCTAGTATGCCAACTCTAGAATGAATAGAGAAGGCTGCAGCTCTTATATGCCAGCTATTTTAATAAAAGCGAACATGAACTAATACCACATTTTTTAATTTTTGTAAGCATAAGAACCACATATACATACAAGTATATGTAACACAAGCTTAAGATGTTGTGATTAAAAATCTATCAAAATGGGTTAGGCTTGTTGGGTCAACCCAGTTCATCATGTAAAATTAGTAGAATGGGTTAGGATATTTTTAGTATACGAAAAGGCGGGCCTATGCGGACCGTGGATTGGGACAGGGTGAGTCATAGGTTGGGTAGGCCAGTCCACCTATTTTATATATTTTTTTAAAAAACTTTCAGTTTATATAAGAATTAATAGCATGTAAAGTATACGTGAAAATGTAAAAGATTATTTTTACAAATTTAAAGTTATCTCATGACATATCTRCATTAGATATCAACATTTCAAGTAATATTAGAAGTAATTTGAGATTTGAATTTATGTTTTCAATTTTTATTTTCCTTTTTCTTTCCTTTATTATGAAATAACGATAGATATTATTAAAATGGATCAATTTTGTAATCAATAAGGTTATTCATAAATGTCTAAACTTTATTTAGAAAAACTTACAAAATTTGGATATACATTTTAGACAAACCATATATATAATGTGTTATTCCATTTGTTATATAAGTTTAATATTAACAATGTATTGATTATTGCTGAATTTTAACTAACATTATGTTATTTTTGTTAAACAATTTAACTAAATGTAACRAATGATATATGGACTATGGTATTATGATACTTTAGATATAGTTATTTAAATGGACTATGCTATGATATATTATACTTATTACTTAAATGTTTCAGCTTTTATGAATGTTTAGATTTTTTATGAATTTTTAATTTTTAATTATTTTTTAAAAAAATTTATAGATTGGGCCGCCTAACTCACAACCCACCTTGAGTTAGGTTGGGGTTGAAGGTTTCGAGGCTTGCATGGTAACGCGTTTTTGACGAGTTGGCCAGCCTAGACCTTTAGGTCCATTTTGACAGCTCTAGTTATGAATAAGATATTTAAGTTAAATGGTCAAGAGAACAAAAAAAACCTAAAAATAGATTGCCCCTCAAAACATTGTTTACCTTTAGTTTATTCTGTTTAAGTATATACTATAAACCTTTAATAGAATATCCAATTTTAGTTATAATTTTTTTATTATTGTGTGATATGGACAATTCCGACCAGCTTTATATGTATCTTGAGACTAATTTCTCCCCGAATAATCTCAAGGRCACCCCCCATTTTGGCCTATTTATTCAAATAAGTTAATTTTCTTTGGTGTGTAGATATAAAAATTTTATTAAATCAAATTTTCATAATCTATTTAAATAGTYAAAAATTAATTTTAAATACTCCCATTAATTTGGAGAGCATGTTACATCTCAACCAATGAATCGATGACATATGTTAAGGATGACAAAGTTCAATAATGGAAATCAATAATGAAGCTCAGCGAATCAAGTGACGTCATGGTCCTCTTATATGTGACTTCGACCTATTATATCAATTCACTTTATATGCACCTTACTTACCTCATAGGCACGTGCGCGCGCCAGCACAAAAACAATACAACCATAAAAATAAAAAGAGTGTCTTAAAACAGTTTATATTGACGAGATAACTTTAGAAAGATAGTATCGCATCAAATTTTGAGTTCAAATCCCTCGAAAATCAAGCAAAGCAATCCTTCGAACAATTCAAGAATCAGCCAATCTCGAGCTCATACCGTTCTTTTTCTGCCAGACAGGCAATTTGACACAGAGTTGTCCCTGCGATGACGTCTATCGCTACGTAAGGCATCGAACGCCGCGGCGCCACCCACCGGTACCCTCCCGCGAATAATGGCACAAAATCCAGGCGTGGCTCAGTCAGACGCCTCAGCCTCTTCCCTCTACCACTTCGAAATCCCCTCTCTTGCAATTTCATTCATATCACGGAGCGACAATGTTGCACTTTTTCGCAGCACGAAGGCTGCCAACCGGAGAGATCGTGCCATGATGCTATCGACACATGTGTCTCACTTGGTATTTGTTACACAATTCTCCCTGACTCGTAATCTCTCTTTGTCCGACCTATTTCACAAGCGGAATTGGTAGACGCCCTGGCAGGTGCTTTGTATCCTTCTGCTTGTCATTCCCTTTTCTTCTCTGCTTTCTATTTGCCGCTCCTCCTTGGCATCATTTCCGAAGTTTCGTCAGTACGAGGATGCACTCGTTACCTAGTCAATTTATGTTTTCCGGATACGGGTGAGCAATCTCGACTGCCCTCAGTTGACGCTTCTGGGCCATTCCGCGAACCAAACTTCAAAGGACATGCCAGCATTCTTCATCCAACTAGCTCTTCTCACAATCGACAAGAAGGGCTCCACCGCCTTCCTACCTCTTGCTCTCCAAACACGCTCGCGAGTGCCATTCGCCTCAACTTTTGTCGTGAACACCCTTCCGCGCGCCCACACCTGAAATTCGAGCAACACCTCATCTAGGACCGTGAAGGCGGCCTTCGGATGTAGCCTGCACTCATTGATGCACCTTTTGGTTTTGTCAATTTCCGAAACTGTCAGATTACCTATTTGTTGGCTATTTCTGCCAGCTCCAAGTATGCCAGCAGTTCAGCCTGATCACGCTATTGGCACGGACTCGGTTTTCGTTCTGAAGCCAGGACACAGGGTCTTCAAGGGAGTCTTCGGCATAATCTGCTTGGCGCATTCCAGAGCATACACAGTCTCATGCCGTAGGTTTCTCTGTGATACTGCGCCCACATCGAGATCCCTGGCCTTCAACGCTCACGGCACCTACCATCAAAATGACAGCCTTATTCACGCAGCTGGTGCGCAGCAGTCACTCGTTGTCCATGTCTCGGCGACATCCGCTTGTGCCCTATACTTTGGCAGGCGCCAGTCGCTGCACCTGTGGTCACTATCGGGCGTCCACTGTGACTGCAGGCACTTGTCTCCGACTATTGCTTATCATAAATGCCATGGAGGGAATGATTGAAAGAACTTGGGAGGCTTCTCCTAAAGAGTCAGACTATGGAAGCGCAATTCGAATCGAATTTTGAATTAGAATCATCGATGTGTGATAAGAATCTTAAGAGATAAACATAGATGGATTAGTTTTATGTGATTGTATTTTCTCATGGTTGTAAATATTTACTATTATGAAGAAGAAATGTGAAAATTTGGTGGAAAGAAAATGTACAAATTTCAGTATTTAAAATTCCTTCTTCTTCCTTTTCGTTTCTTTTTTTTTTGGTGGGGGGAGGGGGGATAGAGCAATATTTTCCAAAATTAAATTTTTGTGCTTCATAAACCTCTTATATTTTGCACAATAAATTTACAAATTGCTTTTAAAATATTTTAAAAATGTGTCATTCAGAGTTAAATTAATGAGTTGTGTCTTTTATATACGAAGTAAGTTATTTGTACTCTTTCATTAAATTTTATCATTTAATTATATAGAGCAGTGACTTTTCTAATTATATTTAAACTAATAATTACAACCCTTCATTTCGGGCACAATATTCTATAAATAATTGATCTTTCATTCTGATTTGATAACCCTGATACAAATCATCCTTCATAAACCTCTATAGACCTCTATAAAAAAGTTAATATATCTATTTATTTTATAGATTAGAAGAAGGATACTGATCAGGGTTCTGAGAGCGACGTCTTACATAACGTGCCTTGAGAACAGGTTCTTTCTATTCTTTAATCTCTCYATTTGTCGTACGTTGTTTTTGTATGTGACAATTGTAAGTGTAAAACAAATAAAATTTCCAGTAAAGACTGGCTATGTTTACAAACGRTAAGTCAATATAAGGTTCTTCTTTTGTTCATATAAATCATCATCAACTATTCAATCAAATCCATCAGTGTTTAAATYATATATACTTCTGATTTTGCAGGTTTGCACTGTGAAGCAAACATCTTGAGATGCCTGAAGCAAAAAATTCAAGAAAAAGAGCCAAGATTTGCTGTGGTGTAATGGCAGTAGTATTGATTATTGTTGTAATTGTTTCAATCATACTGTTCTTTACTGTCTTCAAGCCTAAACAACCCCAGATAATCCCTCATCCTGCAAAACTAGAAAAAGTAAATGTCCATCTTTTCCCTTTAAGCATTAATGCGACATTAGGTTTAACTGTGACGATCCGAAATCGAAATTATGGAAGTTTTCGGTTCAAGAATGCAACATCTTATGTGAATTACCATGGGAATCTTGTTGCAGAGATGGCCATTGGAGAAGCAAGTGTTCCTGCACGAGGTGAGATTAATATCAGCACTTATGGAGATATTACTGCAGATAAATTGATGTCCRGCCCATATTTTTGGAAAGACATGGGAGCTGGGCTTTTTGAGTTCACTTCAACTGCGAATTTTCATGGTAAAGTGACTGTGTTTAAGATCTTCAAGTTTGCTGCAAAGGTTCATAGCGTTTGTGATATTTCTGTTCATATTCTGAGTCAACATATTGAGTCCATATGCCATGCAAAATTCAAGCTATGAACACTGTGTAAATAGAAGCAGTTTGTTGTATCTATACTCGTATGTAACTAGTGTTTATATTGAAGGGTTTGGATGATTTTGGAAGGCCTAGTTTAGGAGGTGGGAGAGGAAGAAAAGAAAAAGTTTTACGTGTCACGAGGTTAATTTTTCAGCATTTGATATGTAGCTAAAGCTCCTTATGGGGYGTCAAACGTCCTAATATTTAGTCAGTCTTCTCAAAACGTGCATAACCAAAGACTCATTAGGATTTTATAATAATACGATCGTTTTCTATTAGCACTCGTTCTTTTTATTCAATGATCTTTAAGGACGTCTTTAACATTCTAATACCATATAAAACAAGTCCAATTAAGCCAACACAAATAAGTTTATAGGTGACGCTTAACCTCGTATTCAAATCGACTAAGAATTACAAGGAATGTTGTCTATTAGTTTAACAAACTTCACAACTATCGCTTTGGATGTTTGAGTTGTTTCCCTAGGAGGTAAACTTCTAAACTTTCTCCTATTTCCTTTCTTCTCACTTTTGAAKGGAAAACCTTGGGAAGACCCGAAAAAGGGGGAAAGTTCTGGTTTTCTTTTCTTTCCCTTTCTCTCTATTTKCTCCATCCAAACGTTTCAAGTCAGAAATTTCCAGCAAAAAGAAGGGTTGCTCACACATTTGAAATGCCAAATCTGCCCTTTGTTATTTCCAAGTCAAAATTTTAATTCAACAGATAACTACTTTTGACTATTTTTAAATCAAAATTGATGGTTTTCATCAACGTTGTTGATTGTACTTTAGATGAAACTTGATGAATATCTTCTTTTTTATTCCTGTAACATGATCTGCAACAACACTGCACATATTCTTCTTTTTTCTGCATTCTTATATAAAAAGGAAAAAAAATTATATTCGTAAAATTTAACTCTAAATAACAAAAAATTGTTAAAAATCCTTTTAATATAATATCATAAATAATAGGAATTGAACAAAGGGAACTTCACTTACCGCACCTGCAAATGATATAAACAACCTTAAAAAGAATATCCTATTTCCAGCACACTGACTTTGTACCTCTTCCAAAGTGATTAAAAAATCAATAGAATTTAAAAATAATGCATTTATTACCTGTAATAGATTCTTACCAGATCATTAAAAAGTACTATTTTTTTTTACTCATTTGAATATACATTTTTGAGTATCCTAACCGTTTAGGCCGGCAGTTGATTGAGTATCATCAGATAATTTCTTTCATTGTTCCACAATAAGAGATTTGGTTCCAAGATTTTGTTCTYTCTATTTATTATTTTTAATTAGAAATAAGGTTTTAATCCAAAGTATTGTTTGGTAGAATTGGTTTCATTGAGACTTTTCATAGAGTCACGAGTATTTGTATTATGAGAAATCATTTMTTGTCTTAGAATGTTATTACAAAATTAACTAACAAAACCATACCAAAATCCATTGAATCTAACATAAGATAATCAAAATTAGGTTCCAAATTAGAGGTATCATTAAAAGTTGATTGTCTAGACATTGACCATTATGCCTTCAAATTATATATTAATAGGTTGATTAGTACACTTCTCTAGGGGGGGCTCAATTGTAGACCAAATTCATTGGATATATATACTAGCAGTAAAGGAATTGAGACACAGGCAATTTTGTAGAGAGAATTGTAGCATATTGCCATATTTATTTGAAGAAAGGCCAGATGGTGGGATATTAGTGGTATGCCAATTTAGGTTCTTGTGAAAGATAATACTAATCAATTAATAAAGGGGCGAAAATTAATAGAATCAGCACATAAATTTACATAATTTTTTTAAAAAATATGGAAAAAAAATACACGAGCAATGACAAGGGAAAAATCATTAAAATCAAAGATGACTACAAGCAGAGCATGTATATTGTAAATTGTCGCCACTCTAGTGCACTTATACCTCTCCTACCCTTTTTAAGTATGAGGATTTAAATAATACGTTATTTTAAAATATACTATAKCTGTTTTATAATATAAGTTATTCTAAATGTGTCTGTACATATTCAATGATGTCTTTTATCTAAAGTTTCTAATATACCCTTGATCTGTCTTCTTTAATTTTTCTAAATTAGAAATTAATTAGTTATCATTTCTCCTTTCTCTTATCTCTAAATAAACTATCAATCTCTCTTAAAGAAATACAAAAAAGAGTCGAACAAATCAATTTTCAAGGCATATAAATAAGGGTAAAATTGAAATGTTATTTCTTGATATTGTAGAATGACTTATATTGTGAAAATAGACACCTTTCCTAAAATGACCTATATTATGAAATAGAAATAGTAAAAYATATTTTAAATTTTTAGTTTTGTATCTATAAGGAATGAATAATACAGTATATCTATATCGAAATCACACATTACATGATTTACAAGATGTTCATAATTCTACTTGGTCATCAATCTAAATCATCTCTCGTTGAAACAACATTTTTTGGTTCARATGCAGGTACACCAAACCAAATGGGCATGTTTGTCTTGCTCGTCTAATCCAATTTGCATGAACTCTTTCTTTAGGCAATCAATTTGCCATCAATTTAAATAACCGCAAACAATATTTTCTTCTTCTACTGCTTATCCAATTTAAATCAGCTTATAGGCTTCAGCTAACAAATCAACGGTTGTTAGTGTCAGTGATAAGAAGTTAGTATTCCTTAAGCAAATTATGCGGTTTGAATCTTGCAAATGAGGTAAACAATTTTCCATKACGGGTTCTTTCTAATTTTAACTCAGAATAGTTGAAGTTTCTAAAGTCGAGTGATTAAAAAGTAAACAAAGAATTTCTTTTAAGTCATATTTAATTTCATTATATTTATTCTGAAAGTCACACGTTGAATGATTACAACAYGWTCACAACATCACCTACAAATCATTGTATTTTGCCATCAATTTAAGCAATCTCTTATGGATATAACATCTTTTAGTTCACATGCTCCTAATTACCCAACCAAACGGGYAAGTTTATATTGTTTGGTCTAATCTCAACAGCACCCTGTGTCTTCGCTACAACATAATTCAGACAAAGTCATTTCTTGTTCAAACACTAGTAATTATCTAACCTAGGAGGGACAATTAAACCCTGTGTCTTCACTTGTGACTTTTGATCTGACTTCAWGTCCTTATTATCATAGGCATCGATCATTTCCTTTACAAATCAAAGAATTTATGAACCTGACTTTGAAGCTCGACTTAATTGGCTTATCCAAGAATRTATTATTTGTTAATGTTAATCATCATATACAACTATTTTTTCGTGGACTACAATTGTTGGATGCAACAGCATTGTTATCTTGCAAAATAAACAAAATAAAKGAAAAGAAAGTAAAAACAACATTGTTATGTTGATTCCACCTCTAGGGAAGAATGAGAATAACTTATGTTGGAGAACATCCTAGAATTAACCATAACTTGCCCTGGATAAGGAAGTAACTATTCTAGGGAAAAGGGAGGCTTCAATTAAATATATGTCATATAATTATTAATATAGCTGAGAATATATTTGACGTTGTATTAGAATATTTGGAGTTAAAAGAAGAAGGAAATAAATGATGTTGAAGAATTGGACAGCGGGTCAACTCTAGAGGAATTTGGGGTGGAAGCCAGATACAWGCTATACTSATCTTGAAGTCAGGWTCCTTCACCTGCTATAACGTCTGTGCACATGGAGGGGTCTYCAAATTGGCAGCCCTTTTCTTAATATTTTAATTAAACTACAATATTTATTTTTACTAATTTAGTGTACCTTTTCCTTTTACTTAATTATTGGTTTGGATTCTCTAGAGGAATATTAATTTGTTTGTAGTACTTAACATATATTATATTCTTTTCATGGAGYACTTTAAAGGGAAGAACAATGTCATTTAATTAACATTTACCTGAAATGGTGTTATTACCCTGAAAAGGAAAGTAACATTTACCTAAAGTTCATATACAATTCTTTTTGAATAAAAAGATAAAATACACTTAATTAGTTTGACTTAATAGTCCTTTTAATTATCAATTGTCCCAACTAGTTAGGTTGACTAACCTCCGATTTACCCGAGGGTTTTCACATTTATCCAAACATATAATCACTATAACATGATATCTTATACTGCTCAAACACTTACATGACATATACATTCTTAATTCCATCTCTATATAGGTACCAAGTCATGGAAACTTGACCCCATATTGTGAATGTACTTCTTAATTCTTTAGCGTAATAAGCATTGGAATCAACTACACCACTAAATAAGGAGTTGTAGTTTGAATCAAAGCCTTTTCATCACCCTATCATATTGCCTTGACTCYCTTTTGAATCAAAGCCATTATATCTGGATTTACTTCTTTACTTTTCAAGATGTTTCACATGGATGAAAAATAAAGGGTAATTTAAGTACTTTAATGTGTGTATAAATCTAAAATGAATATATTTTGAACAGAACAAGTAGTTCACAAGGACTGTTTTGCCTAATTAGCATTTATATTATAGATAGATAAAGAAAACCTAATATGATAGGTTACATATAACTCAAAAGTTAAAAGGGGAAAGGTTGTCTAATGTAGATAGATAATGCATCTTACCTAACTTCTGTTTATTCTCTCTACTAGTGGTTTCCACCATTAATAATAGATGGACCTTTGTAGAAGGTTTGTAAGAAAATCATGAGACCTTTATTTGATTTGATGTAATTAAGACTCGGTCCGCATATACAAAGTAGTTCAGCTGTCAATTATCATAATTAATCAAGCTRTTCTATCCATCTGTTTCTTCATTCCYCTCACTTTTAGCATTTAAACTTTAACACTTACAAGCATTTTTCAGCCAGTAATTGCAGTTAAACTRACCTACTTAGGGAATGTTCTTCGATGTGCTATTGAAGAAAGTAAAGTAAATAATACTTTTATTTTCATGAGCAAAAATTGTTTTGAGAAACTCTCCAGAATTGCTTCTTCAAAGCTAGAATCATATGAAAAAAGTAAACGAGAACTKCTCAAGCTACTTCTGGTTTGAAAAAATTCCTCGTCTCTTCCCTATATTGATGATCAATTTATGGGATTAAAGTGGAGGAAATGAAAGTCTCAATGCCAAACAGTGTCTGTGAAGAGTTTTATTCACATAAAGAAGAAGAAAGGTCACTCGAAATCTCCATTTACAAAGTGATAKTTCCATAAATTTCATTACTCATCAACCCATATAGTTCATTAACATTGAAAATGGCATCAAGCACAACCCTCTTCTCTTCAATTCCGCTTCCTCAATTTTCTTCCCATCAAGACTTATTCTGCATCTTCCATCCGTCCTCTGTCGTGAAAATTGATCGGCGGCACGATCAGTGTCCTAGAAATCATCAAACAAAAGCCGTTAAATTAAGGAAAATATTGGCACCCATTTTAGGACCAAAAGATCATGCGAAACTCCGAAAAGTATATCTCACCAGAAAATTTCTGATGCTGTCATCTGTTCTTCTGTAACTCATTTCCATCTGCTTCGAACTACTAACCTGTTGATATCACAAGGAAATCATATATATTAGGTAACCTTTTTACCTAAATGATTAGGGCGAAAAAATTAGAGAAAGGTCCTACGTCTTTCATCTGACCTTTGGGCTATTGACTGGGGAAGAAGCAGTATCTTCCAAATCGTCRCAAGAATATCCCTGATATCTTTGTTTCTTCATATTCAATCTCTTCGGAAACTCTGGGTCGGTGGCTATTGCTGCAGCAGCAAAGAGTTCCCTATCACCGGAAAAATTCCATGCATCATTATTTGCAGGAGATGCAGCATCTGAAACCAATGATGGGCTGCCAAAACTATGATCATCATTGTACGAATATACACTATCTTCTCTTTGCTTGAACGAAAAATCCTCCAAGTACTGTGTCCATCCGGACTCCTCAGGTGCTTGAATAACTCCTTTAGAAGTTAGGAAATTGTTCGCCGATGAACTCATAGAGCCTTTCTTAAATCCAACAAATTAAGACAAACTGTATATAGATATGTGGACTATATTAGTTTGTATGGGTTGGAGAATAGGAATTCACCAGTAACAATCGATGGATGAAGCTCGAGGGGATGAAGATTGTGGAAAAAGACTATATATACAATTGCAGGTTTTTGAGTAAACAGAAAAGGCCAAAAAGATGATGTCTACAATGGAGAAAAAGGGTGCCCATGATGTGGAATCTTGATGTGGGGCTGTGGGATTAAAAGTAGTTAAATTCAGCAGTTTWTCAACAGAAAAACTAATGTGGAAGAGAAAGAAAGGAAGAACGTGCAGAAAAGAATAGAAAATTGATGAAATGGTGATGTGGGTTTGACCTGTGTAAATCAATGGAAGTTTCCTTGAATGTTAGAARCCACATGAATTTCCTGAGATTATTATTATTTCTTCCATTTATTCTTGTTTTCCTTTAATTAACGGAGTTCTTTTTTGGGTTATAAAAAGAAGATCGATTGAAAAATGCACGAATTATTCAATGTCGTACTGAAATGCTAGCAGAAGCAATCAAGAACTGGCAAATATCATGCATGGTGGACAAATTAGGTTACCTCGAAGCCTAATTGGAAAAAGATTAAAAAAATGAATAAAAAGATCTCATACTCTGCTTCTGGGCGAAGAGATATGGAGTCCCTCTCTAKGGGTAGTTTTGACCTTACACWTGAGTGTGTTGGGTTGGGTTGGTGGATGAGGATGAGAAAACTTAAGGAGACTTCTGAGATTTTTAAAATATTACAAAGGGTAACTCTTTTGACAGAAACACTGCCACTTGTTTGGTGGTTATTATCAATATCATCACCTCCTTAATACAAAGCATATGTATCTTGCATCCAAAATATGTAACCAGATAGCTCTAAGGCCTCTAAATAGAAAGCTCCTTTGTATATATTAGTATAAAACAACGTGCATTTTACATATTATTTTGAACACAATATCTATTAATATATCTAAAGTGAACATATTGAAGAAGTTTATCTTGCTGTGACAATGAAAATAAAACTAATATTTATCTTGCTCCTTAAACCGAATCTTTTGTTTAGGGTCCTTTCCGAAGAGTACCGTTTAACTGGACTTAAGCAAAGGAAAAACAAGGGGGTTTCTTCTTTGAAGCGTTCTCCAGTGCTTTCTTTTTTAAGCAAAGCCGCTTAATCTATCGTTGTTGTATTTAAAGCTTGGCTGACTTAGGTAATTGCAGCTGTTATTGCATAGAATGTTGTGGATATGCAGCCGTATGATTTATTTACAATATAAATTACAAAAACATGAGTATGTGCACCAAGAGAAATAATTTATTGTACATGAATAATTCCAAACAACTCAAGTTTCAACTTTCATGCAGTGAAGAAATTATAGTGATTCAGGGTTGATCATGTTTGTTCTGTGTATATGCTCAGAGTACTTTCAATATATCTCATGTTCAATACCATCACATTGGTAGGCCCCCTAGAAGGTTTTCTTCTCTGGCAAAGCTGAGCTTTTTGGTAGAGAGCCAAGTCTCCAGAAAACTTGGTTTACCACTTGTGCAAATTCAATTGGAAGATAATTCAGTAAATCTCTTATTTAGTTACTAATTACTATTCATTGTTGTGTGAGTAGATACCAGAGCGTATAAATTGGTATTAGTTCATTGATCCTAATCCATGGCAGGTAAGAACATCTTAACATGGGTCAACACCACCAAGGAAGTGGTCGGAGCTTTTCAACATGAATTCCATCATAAAATTAGTTCAGTGTAAAGTGAGGTTCAAGCATTAGGAATATAAAGGAAGACATTCGAATTATAGGCAAACAATTGGAGAAATTGATAATATTGCAGGAGGAATCATCTCGAAGTGCGACATCCTCGGTGAAGGTGAAGGAGACTCTAATGCAAAGTCTGGCAAATTCGGTAAGCGATTTTGGCCACTGATTGGAGCAGAGGTTGCAGAAATTCGGTATGCCAACCTTCACTTGGAGCAATCCTAATGGCCAGATTATGAGAGTTCAACGCTTGTTTTAGATGAACAATAGACTAACAAGGGCGGATTATGAGAGTTGATGATCACATGAAGGAACTCATTGCCAGCAATTCTTGGCCCTGAAATAGAGGGGAATACTTGTGGCAATTAGTGAACCTTATCGTGCTAGAGCCCAAAAAATAGAGGAGAAACATGTCCTCCATTAGCCCAAAAACTCGACAGGTTTCAATATGGGCAAGGGAACCAAGGAAACTAAATCACATGGAGCTCTAAAAACACCATGGGGCCAACAAAAGGCCATAGCATTTACCGATTCAGTGTATCATAACAAAAAATGCATATTCTACGACTCATTGACTTCGAGTTATAGTTCAATCGGAAAAAAAGAGTCTACTACCTTTTTTACGACTGTTGGGCATGCATGCAAGAGAAAGAGTTGCTTGTCATGATGATTCAAGAGAAAATTGAATGTCAGTCCAACTTAAAGGAGGGAGTTGAGGATGAATTGGAAAAATTGGAGGTGGTGGAAATAGCCCGAGATTTGGAGGTCTCCCTCAACTTTGTGGTCGGACTCACCTCACTAAAGACAATGAAAATGGTAGGGACGATTAATAGCCAGTAGTGTTGGTTGACAGTGGCGCCATGTATAATTTTATCTCTATCAGAATTAGGCTATATTTGATAAAATTAAAATTTGACAATTGAAGTTTGAATATAAAAAAATCTACTAATTAAAACCTATAAGACGTAAAAGCAAAACAATTATTTCAGATTTATTGAAGTAAATACAAAAAGGTGTAGCCTAATTTTGGATACTGAATTTGGTAAAATAATATGCAATGTCTTTTTTAATAGAGCGGTTTTGCCACATGAGGTATCCTATTGGGCCCCCACTATTGGATGCTTCTTTCCGCATACATCACACTCAGACTAATTCCCGCTTGCACCAAGTCTGCCCTTTGTTGGGATAAAGTGTTGGTCAAACTAATTTCTCCATAAGAAAKTGGGGATGGAATCCCTGACCTCTTCATATGCAATATCTTAATATATTAAGTAAATATCATCACTTAAAATTTATAAAAGGAATTAAAAAACATTTAACACATTAAGACATTACAAAATTTTATTATCAAACGATTTTAATTTAATAAACTCTTAATGCATTCAATTTTAATTGTTGAATTGCATTATGAACCGTGGCCTTAATTTCAAAGCTCTGGTTGCCATTGATAGTAATATATGAATATGGAGTAACCATGGAACGAGCCACGCAGTCAAAGGYGTGTGCMTTGTACAATTCATCTCTCAAAACAGAGTATTGACTTAATCGAGGAATTTATGCCTTTTCTATGAAGAGTGTCTGGAGAGAGAACAGAAACAACAACAGAAAATACTTGTTCAGAGAAAAGAGAAGAAATATAACTTGCTCGGTTGTATGGAGAGAGTAGGGAGGGAGAACAAAAATAACATAAGAGAGTGCAAACCTCGAGTACTTAAAAAAACAAACAGAGTGAACTAGACRAAGTGGTGGATTACAAGAATTGGCAAATTGGAACAGGTAATTGTAAATTTCAAGCTCTCAAGCCGTGGCTTATCCTACACAACTATGACATTGCGAACCTCCAAAGCCACACATAAAATTGGATGTTGCATTGGCGAAAATGTTTGAAGGATTTGTGAGATTAAACACTAGCAATATAACACAAATTTGTATTTTTGGCGGTTATATTGAGGTATTTACAAAATTTCGTCGTAAATATCTTACAAGGGCTTAGAAAAAACCCCTACAAAAAAGCAATTATTTATGGCRTTCTCATAAGTGTCATAAGTGCAGTAAATAGTTTACTAATATGGGTTTAAGTTGTATTAWATTAAAGTTAAATGGATATCATTTAATAGCTGGCTGCTTACAGTCTCGAASYGGCAAGAACATTMGAACCGGAGTATAAATAAGAGAAGATAAATCAGACAAAACAACAAGCATCAATTCCGAAAATCAATCAATTCAGCTTCGTTTTTACATCTTTTATCTATGTTTTCAATATTTAATTGGCTTTACAAACAGTTTTCTCACATCTTCTAGATTTTGGTTGTCTTGTTAAGTAGTTTCTTRTGTACTTTTGCAATATTTTATGAATTAGAATTCTTGCTTTTCTTCAATTTCTTGTTTTCTTAACTCTTGAATCCTTGTTTTTTTACAGCTTTAATAATGTAACTCATTAATTTGCTCAACTTGTCAGCCTTCTCATTTATTAGCTGTAACTTCTTTTGATTAGTAGAATTTACTGTTTTACTTAAGATTTAGGTTGCATAGAGCTACTTGCATTGTTTAGTTTTATTGCTATTCTTATTTTCTTTTTATGTTTTTAGCTTAGCTGTATTAGTTTAGTTGCAATCTACTTTGTTTTGGCTAATAATATTGACAACATCATTTCCTCAGGTGATATTAATTGCATCATTTCCTCATTCAACTTAATTTTATGGTTTCTAGTTTACTCACAACTTCGCCAATTTCAACCAAGCTGCATTTTGTGTTATTCTAATTTCTTGCATTAGCAAGTCATTGTTCAGCTTAATTTGTTAAGCTTGCTTGCTCTTTCTTTTAAGTTTAATCGGCTTTGAATGATTTTATGCTATCATCTTAGCCGTGACAAGCAAACAATCATATTGCTGGTTAAATAGTTGATTTGCACATTTTTGCGAGGCTTACTTAAGTTAATTCAAGAACCCAACACGAACACAAGAGGTAGCTGCAAATCCAACGAATCGATCAAACGACTAGCTAGTTGGAACTCAGGAATCATTGTGTTGAAAAATCTTAGAATGCCACGACGACCAGGATAGCTGATTCGATTCCACAATTTTGCACACAACAATAGCAAGATAATATTTTTTTTGGAAAAAAAAAAAAACCTCACCTAACTATATTGTCCAATATATATCCTAATTCAGTTTATAGTTCACCAAAATTGTATTCTCATATTTTTTAAAAATATGAGTTTTTATTATTTTTTTCCCTAAATAGAAGACTCCATCGTCATTTATATATATAATTTTTTAAAGCTA
This sequence comes from Rhazya stricta, assembly GCA_001752375.1. Taxonomy (NCBI): domain Eukaryota; kingdom Viridiplantae; phylum Streptophyta; class Magnoliopsida; order Gentianales; family Apocynaceae; genus Rhazya; species Rhazya stricta. The sequence goes on along the minus strand of MEJB01000018.1, from coordinate 5,348,780 downwards.
ATTCATTTGATGTATTTAATAAAATGTTAGTGGACACCTATCATTTAATACTTTTAAATTTCTTAGAATATTTTATATTTTTATAGAATAATATAGTACTTTAGTCTATTAGATAAGTATTTTTTTTGAAAGATAATTACACCTGATAAATTAATAAAGTATTAATTTATTGTTGATTATTACCTCTTTAAACCAATAGAATTGGTATAGTYCCAATATTATGAATTTATAGAGATTTTATTATACAAAGTGTCTCATTATAAATAAATAAAGAAGAGAGCACTAATGTCGATTAAGGCAGAAATAAAAGAGCTAGAATGTTAAAAACAAAAAGACATTCTAGAAACTGACATTTTAAAAAATTCAAATTCACCTATCAAAGCAACTTGAAATGTACTTGAGTTTTATAGTCCTTACATACATAAATTTGGCTTCACATCAGGAGATTCGATCTCCCTCAAATGAAATGAATCTCGAAAAACCAAAAGGAAAAATATTTGAGATAGGATTCATCAATCGTTTAGAAAAAATAGCTAGGGGAAAAAAGGGACTGTAGCTAGGGTAAGGGTATATTTCATTTGGCGTTTTTCTATCTTTCACATGGGAAGACATGTCCTGTGGCAGTCCAAAATCCAACAAATTGATAAATGCTAGCCTCAAACTCAACTCAGGATAGCATTCTATCCTCCCTATCATCCAAGATTGGACCATGGTCTTACTTCTTTGCCTTCAAAACACAATGACATCTCATCATCAGTAGTAACTCTTTGGTGTATCAAATTAATCAAGTTGTTCCAGTAAGAATGTWAAGTCRAGGGTGSGTGGGGRATTGGAGGGAGGAGGAAAACGAGACCTGTGAATGGAGAAATGTCCCCAAGATTGCAATGGCAGCACCAAGAGCATTGACAGGTTGAACGAGAGTGCTGAAGATGATAATAGACGAGACTATAACAGAGATCCTCTTCATGTTGCTCCCAATGCTAAAAGTTAGAGGTGAGAYCTCATCCCGAGACATGTATGAAACTTGATTGTAGACATGGTAGAACATATTCTGGGCAACCACCCACCTGAAAGACAAACATTTTGCATCCATAAGCACACAGACACAAACATTGAAGGCTTCAAAGAACCACACATATTTGCAGTTGGAGAACGAAGGCCTTTTGTATTGCTTGCAGAAAACATGAAAAATTCACTAGTGAAAAGGACAAATCTAATACTTAGAACTTTGGTATTGTTAACATATCCTTATTCTAAGATATTTTGTCCACTTTTAGSTGTATCAATCAAGTTTTGCATAGATATTCCTCATTCATATCAAGAAAGTCMAAGTCTGGAAATTTTGACATAATATTATMCTCAAAAGCCTGAATCAGAAACTGAATTCTGCTCCCAAAATGTGATGGTATCTGTTCTRAAGTATTGTAAATGCAAAAAAAATCTGAAAACAAAGGAAAAAAGGTCGTTGATCACCCAGAGATTAATGCCGAAACCTGAAACTTTGAGATTAGTTGCGGTGATTACCATACAAAATTTGGTCCAATTTGGGACACTGCTTTCTCCCATCCTAGTGTCCAAACCTGAGGACCCTCTAGAGCTATAGCAAATGGAGTGAGGATCAGAAGAGACATGATGGAAAGACAAGCATAGTAGTTCATTCTCGCCACAGACTTTCCCTTTATGCCTCTCTTGGAGAAAATGTTTCTGAACACAAATGCCAAGTTTGATAGCATAGCCCCCACAAACCCAAGAAAAAAAAACAGTAAAAACCAGAATTTATTAGCCAAAGAAAAATGTTACAAATGAAGGATAGTAAATTGTTATGTTCTTGTTTACCGGTCATGTTGAAATTGAGCTCAGTAAAAGCAGAAAGTGCACAACCTCCAATTATAGGCAGAAGTCATAGGTACACTGGAAGACAGAAAGTTTCTCCAAGTAGAAATCTTGAAACCAAAACATTGAATGCAGGCTTACTGCGGCTTTGAACATGCTCACAGTTGCAGCCACATGCCCAATTGTATGTGCCAAAGCAACCTAAAATACACAATGGATTAGTTACAAGAAAAGCATAAGCTACGACTTGTTGAAATTGAGCAAAAAAATTTCSACTAAATGCTTACAAGGATAAATGTTTTCCAAAAATAAAGGTCGGTCTTGTGTGCCTTGKCAATCTTCGTAGCCCAAGAAATCAGCATCAGCAATGAACCAGCCGCCAGAGACAGAGTTGAAGTAAGCCAGGGAAATGAAAAGGCGTTGAGGACTTTCTTATTGTAGATGTTGAAGATCACATTCAGAGTCCACCATGTTGCAAAGTAGATTCCCATCTCGATCTTCTGAGGTGCAGCTTGTTGAGCTTCATTCATCAAATTCAATGCTGATTGGCATTGGTTGCGACCTATGGGCTTCATAGGCATTAAATTCGACTAAAGAATCGCGAGGTTTCGACTCCTTTGTATCCTCAATCTATCCAAACCCGCCGACAGCTGAAATGTACAGTGGTCTTCAGGTACAAAAACCAGATTTTGCCAGTTACCAAGCTTGATGCGAATGCATGACAATTGAGGCTTGGAACCCAAATTGTACGGCTTTGAACAATCAAATGTTCTGCAGCTTCTATGAATCTTTCCAATGGTGGCTTCCATTCTAACCTTTAAGCTTCGTCGATGCAAAATTTGGTCTAACCTGGAATTCCAAGGAAGAAGGAATGAAGAAAGAGGAGATATACTGCAAAAATCTAACTATGAAGATGATACAAATGCAGAATATGAGATGCTGTATATATAATCCAACTTTTTGTGGTGTCGGACTCGGAAGTATCAACCTTTTGGTAGCTATAAAAGGATAGCTGCAAATACTGCCTACTACTAGTCCCAAAAGCCAACTATATGGCTCCAAGGGACTTACGGCAGAGACAATAAGACATTCTCAGCATCTTCGTCTGTGTATGACCTGAAAACTCAAGTTCAAACTGGATTCATTTCATTATAAACACGTAACTTATTGTGATTTTATGTATTAATACATGATTTACCAAGATTGAATTGGATGATATTTAAATAGATACGGAGCTAAGATTTGATTAAAGCACATATTTACAATAGACCAGTATTAGAACTAATTGCTTATCATCTCTTATTGATGGTGTTTAACCAAGTTATTAGTATCATCCCTTGTAAGATATCTGCCTTTGATTTTTTAGGCTCTTTTGATATGGAAAATATAGTCTCTTATTGATGGTGTTTAACCAAGTTATTAGTATCATCCCTTGTAAGATATCTGCCTTTGATTTTTTAGGCTCTTTTGATATGGAAAATATAGTCTTTTTAACTTATATAACATAGAAAGTAGAGTGCTAGAAGGTAAAATAAGAATACGCATACTACTTCCCTGTTTAACTGAACTCKATCTGGGGAAAAAGCATTATTGATGATACCAACTTGATCCTCACAAACTGATATGTTGGAAACATGTGCATTTGATCACTTCAAAATTTGTTCATTTCATTAAAAATAAAAGTAAAATTCAAAAATTTTATGAGTCATATCACTAAATGTAGAAAAAATTTAAGAAAAATCAATGAAATATATAATTCACTTTGTAAAACTCGTAACCTGATCATCATTTACATAAACTAAAATAATAGTTATTTTTAAGTAATAATAGTCAAACGAACTCGTTGAGGAGTTGAGCTTGTCAGGCCACCTTCAGCAAGACTAGTCGACCTAGCCAACCTAGACTAGATTGAGTGAGGTTGTCGGGCCAGCTGACATGAGTATCGGCCAAGACTAGTCGATATAGCTTAGTCTGCCAATTAGTTGAGTTARCCGTCTGGAAATCATCTAAGGTGATTAAAACTGGCTGAGCACCCAAGTTGGAGTTAAACAATGACTCTTCTCTTCTTAACTATTTTAACCGAGTCTCGCACCACTAATTCTCGTGCGCAAATGAATTTTGAAGAGCAAGAGYAATTTTCTACACGAATTCATTTAATGGTAGAAGCTACTTGAAGAACTTGAATAGGTATATAAAGGAAGAAGAAGACAAAAAGAGGCATCCTCAATCCAATCTCAACCAAATTTATATTATTTTCTCTGTTTAGAATTTTGTTTTACATATTTTTCACTATCTTCTTTTATTGTTTCCATTATTTATAACTTTCCATCTCATTAAGCTAGTTTTACTTTGGGACATCGATCAAATCAAATGTCATTATTTTCTCCTTTCAAATACTTTATTTACATGCTAGTTAAAGGGTTTTTGAAGTACCTTAAAATCTTTATATCAATAAAGAGTTCAAAAATTGAATGATAACCTATTTTGTATGTCGAATTATTGCTTGTAGAATTAGTTATCAATTTCGTCTCTCTATTTTCGATCCATAGAACATCTTTTCATTAAAAAAGAAATAGAAAGGACTTCAAATATCATTTCTTTCAACATTGATACCTCAAAATCTTTCTCCTCAATATTAAAGAATATGCAAACTCCAATTAAATTACTAGTGAAAGAGGAACCGTTAAAATTCTTATTGCCGGGCAACCTCAGGAAGATCCTGACAATAATTTCTCCAAATATCTCCACCGTAAAACACAAATGTTTGTTCACACACCTAAGTACTTGGGAATTTATGTATTCAATGAACTTTGTCATTTTCACAACTTACTAGAAATAGTAACTATAGAGGTCTAACAACTTTTTCCCCAAACAAGATGGAAATTATCGTGCTCTTTTGATGATTCAAAATTTTTYAATRTATTCTTTAGTATACATTATTTATTATATCAATTAAAATACGACGTGTATACATACTTATAAAAGAGAAGAGAAGGGTATTAGAGGAGTTAAACATATGTACACGTCTTTCTTTAATTGATGTAGTAAAACATATGTATTAGAGTGTGTATTAAAAGATCTCTAACCGTTAAAAAATGACTCGAATCTTTTTGTATATACACTAGTACCCTCCAGCTAACTAAGTTAGCATAACATATCTTTTACTTAAAATCAGACGAATTTTTCTGGAAAGCTCAAAAAGTTATTTATGCTTTGAAGGTTATCTAAATGGAGGTAAATTCTACTTCATGACATTCTCATGTGAACAAACATAACAGACAAAGATCAAGAGAGATTCAAGACTGATAGAGTCCAAATTAGTGCATTATACGTAGGTATTTGATGGACTTTGAAATAAAATTATTGCACTAATTATGTGTTTATTGGTATTCTATTCATGACTCTGCGGAGGTAATAGAAGAAAAAGAAGCATTATTGGAGTGATTTGAGGCAAAATTTCAGAAGTCCACAAAATCTACCACATCGGCACGCCGATGGACAAATTTGGAGGATTCTTTTGGAAAACTATTTTTTTAGAAACTCATATTGTTTAAGGAGGATTTTATGGAATGTATATCCCTTGTAATCAATCAGTGATTTGACTCAGATGGTTTTGAATATTTGAATTAGGTAATTTAGGAATCCTTTGTTTCCTAGTCTTGTGGTTTCCTATTCTATATAAAGGGAGCACAGGAATCACAGAAGATATCTTATTCTCTATTATTCATTTTTAGATATTATTATTTTCTATACAATGTTTTATTTCTAAGTTCTTCTATTCTGATTAAGGATTAATGAAGCACTAGTTTAGATGATGAGATTTAAACGTGTTCATATATTCAGTTATTAACAGGTATTTGTTATTCTTTATAATTATTATTAGTAGTTATTGCCTTGATTGAATATTATGCACAAATTTTTTGTTGAATCTAATAGCTTGTAGCCAAGTTAAGCCAAGCAAATTCGTAATTATTTGCTGTGGTTTAACAGAGTGACAAATTGGTAATATTTATCCTGATTTATTAATTAGAATTAGGTTTCTCTAATGCTATCGGTACATTAAATCTCACATGCTATCTTTGGGGTTATCTACCTGTTATGAGATAACTAATAAGGCCTTTCCTTTTAATTATCAACACCTAGGAGAGATTGATTGTTTAAAGCTTTTGTTTGACAATTATAACTAATTTATTTGTGAAAATTGAAWAAATTATTGAATCAATGATCAAATGCTTGAACTAGTGTGGATTTAATACCCTTAACCAGAACCTAAATTGATTTGTCGTTCTCTATGGGAGACGACTTTGTTCGCTATCATACTGTGAGCTTATATATTTTATTTTGATGAATTAACGACACACCAAAAATCAAATCTTGTAGAAATTGGAATACTTTTCGTGGACAGCAGAACATGGATCAACACCAACTTACAGAATGAAACAATCCATGATTTCTATAAATATCTACCAGTACTAGTTCTGATATCAAGAAACACCAACCGCGAATGATATSATAGTTGCAAAAATGATTGGAAGCAGTTTGTTCTGTCAACCTCTTGCATGTCATTTTCAGCTGCTTTCTTTCTTCACGAATCGCCAGCACCTAGTTTTACACATGTTTGGCTTCATTAACCATGTGCTTTAATACATTTCTTGTACTAAGGAATTAGAACGGTCAATAGAAATAGTCATTTTCACATAATTGTGACGTTTTGGTAGTACAAATAGGTCATTTGCTAAGCTCTTTCCTTGTGCGGTAAATAAAAAKTTTCTTTAAAACCATGTTCATTTCACTCCCGACTTCCATTACCACTGGGCTATTATGTTTATGTACAGTCAAGGGTGCCCCCAATATTTTTTCAAAATTATGCGTAATGTTAATAGTTTTTAAAATTTATATAGCATTTTTGTCTTAAAAATATCATTTCGTCYTTTYAATATCTTAGTTATATATTTTCGCCTCCTCAAAGTTAAATTTTTGATTTCGTACTTAGTACAGTTCCATCATAAGTTTACTAGCWTGACCAAGCAAGAWCTACATTTGTGAGGTGGGGTTCATGTGATGGGAAGCTTAGTATTCCTTGAATAATGTCTTGAGTTTAAATYTTACGAATGAATTAAGAAATGTTGACAGAAYTTTATTCCTTTCAAATTCAAATTYGAAGTAGTCGAAATTAAAGATTTCTCATATTAGGATATATAGCTRCCTGCATAATACAACTAGCATTTCACTTGATTAATCASTCTATCTATGTAGCTGGTCTAAGAGCTGTACGATTGTATGCTATGATAAATATTAGTCTCCACACGAAATCACGTTCACAAAGAGTCCTCAAGGCAAGATTTGGCTCTTTCTCTTTGCATTTCTGGGTTCCATCCGGGAACTGAATATGATTGACTTGACTGCTAGAAAGATATTGGCSGTTCATATTGAGGGATCACGTGTATTTTTATGAAACTTCACTTGACAAGAAAATATCGAGGTTGAATGATTGGAAACAACTTATTGTCAAGTTTTCCATGTCATTTCGGCCATTTCATTTTTCCTCATGCTTTTTGTGACACAAACATCAAACTGTACTTCATACACATCTTGAACTTAGGATTTGGGACATTCAAGAAACAGTCATTCTCACATAATTGCGACATTTTCTGTTTCATGTTTGTATGAACATACTCACTCGAGAATGCAAATTCAGATACTCTCCTCCCGATCAAGAAATATTTACTAGCAAGCTCGTTTCTCTGAAATTTACTTCACATGACAGGAAAATATCTAAATCAAATCACATTTGTTGATGTTTGTTATATATTTATTGCATTCACTTGAAAGGACGCAATATAGATACAAAGAAAATCAAGATAAATGAAATTTGATACCTTTTAACCATATGACATGAGTATTTAAGCTAATAGAAGAATAGAGATMATTAGTAATCTTCAAATTATTCGATATGGCTCAAAAAGGATTTCTCAATAATTTTAAGTTCACCATGCATATGTGTTTGATTTCCCACGCTGCAAGTTGTGACACAAAATATTAGGTCCCATGTGTCACTATTGTGAGATGATGTTAAGAAAAYGTTTAATTCTTCACATGATTATCCGTCATCGTAGGTTGAATTTCAGTCAATTTGACGCTTGAAAATAATGGACGAGAAAAATCCTCAGTGCTAGGTTAAAACTAGCATCATATATATCAGGCATCCAAAATTTTGAAAGGGGCTGGAGTTATTTGAAATACGACGAGATTTTATTCATGGTCCTCAAATTAGAACTCATCATATAAAGGCTCGTTAAGGCAGGCAATATCCAGCACTACCTTTGCTTCTGGTGAGGGGAACTCTCCCTATGTGACCTGATTCTGATTGGCTGGGACTGCTCCAACAGTATTGATGGTTCATATTTTTTGATCAAATATACTCCATTCAATCTTCACACTTCTACCAAGAATATTTGTATTGTTTCTGTGTTAATGGCATTGTTAAAGTGCCTCCGAAGACACAAACATCGGGACTGTTTGTTGTTAAAGGACTAAGGCTATATCTGGTTTAGGATTAAAATAAAGTAGATGACGTTTTCAAAACGTAAAAATTATTTGTTTTACGCTTGCATTTAAAGAGAGTTCAATTTTTGAATRAAAATGTCATTTATTTTATACTTATACTCAGACGACCTTTCTTCCACCAAAATAATTTTTTCTCAATCCCTACTAAATCCAAGAACCTTTACTATTCACTTTTGAATCATATTATCCCCAACATTCAAATCGTTCTTTTTCATTATTTTAATCCATCTTTTTCAGCTTTTAATCCAAACAACATCTTAATGAAAACTCTTTACACTCAAACAATAAATTTAAATTTCAATCTTTTTTGATTTTCCGCCTTCTTCAATTAAATAATCTTTTTACAACTAAACAATTTTTCTTTTCCAAACCCTTGTCCAACTTTTCTACAACTAAGAATTATAGCCGTGAATCAAAGTAATAAGATGATAGTTTAATTGATAAGAAGTATATCAAATGATAGATTCTACTTTTGACTCACGTTCCATCTTCTCATAGCAAATGATATGACTAAATATTTACATGATTCGATTAATATAAGAATGCTGGATTGAATCGAGTACAAAAAATTTTGAGCTATATAGTTTTACTTCCCTTTACAAAATTATTAGCAATACACATGCTAAATTATGGATAGATTGTTGGCATTTGATTAAGTTGCAAGAGAAAGAAAGTTTTTTTTTACAATATAAAGTTAGATCACGTGATACTCAACTTTGGTAAGATTAATCTTGACTTAATTCATGTTGTGTTTGTAGAGTTTGATTCTTATTTAAAATTTTTTTTGCYTATAACTCTTTCAAAATGACACCAKAAGCAGTAGTAATTAAGACAAATTCAAATAGAGCCCAGTTTGGATCTCTAGATTTTGACTCTTACACAAGGGAATGTTTGACTTAAAAATACCAATTTTGCTTAAAATTTACACCTCAAATATCAAGAACTTCTTGGGCTATTGTCGTTGTTTGGTCCTCATTGAGGAAGGGGAAGGTGATGATATATAAGCACCCGAGGAACATTTTTGGACTAAACGAAATAATTCCCCGTCGTAGCCTCATAGCAAGGACTTGCATTGGCTTCCATGGTAATCAGGATTAAAATCTCAATGATTGAATTCCACACACGAGTGCCAGACGGTAATGGTTACGGGCAATGATGGAGCTAGAGTCGAGTAGAGTTGTCTTACAATATTCAAAACAAAAACATCACATATTTAGTATTTTAAAATTTATATTAAAAAATTTATGAAAAATATCATTTCATTCTTTCAATATATTTTTCATTTACTTTTGCACTTTTTAAATTAAATTTTTTATTTCGTCCTTAATTGCGAGTTCATCAAATACAGAAAACTCTGTCTGAACATTATTTTGATAGAAAGAGATCAATTGTGCAAAATACTAGAAGAAAACTCAAATAACAAATTCTTTATTGCAGAAATACAAGAAGTTAGTATAGTTAAAGAATTTCAACTCATTAATATATATCAATAATTTTCAGTAATTATTTCCTCTGAATATTATATCATGCCAGCGAAACAACCAATCTCATCCCATAGGTCATTAATTTCAAGTGATTTCACTTGAATTTCAATAACCAATGGATTTATTTTGCTGTAATCAGTCAGGCCCCTTTGTATTGTTAATTCGCCACAGTTAGTCCAAGTGTATCTTCTCAACCTTAGCTTCTTCATCCTTTATAGTTTCATTCCACTTATTGCTCTGCCTGCAAAGTTCAAAATATACCAAATTATGGTTACTCATAGAAGCAACTTCTTATCTAGCTCTGCAGCAATTTCATAGTAGAAAAGGCGAAGAAATTAAAACTTGTAATGTATACCTGTGAGTAAAGGAATGTGCCCAGGATTGCAATGGCAGCTCCTAGGGCATTGACAGGTTGAACTGGTGTGTTGAAGATGATGACGGAGGAGACAATAACTGATATTCTCTTCATGGTGTTCCCAATGCTAAATGTTAGAGGTGAAATCTCGTTCAAGGACATGTAAGAAACCTGATTGTAGAGGTGATAGAACACACTTTGGGCAACTACCCACCTTTAAAAAACACAAATTCAAGAACCAAAATGTTAGAATTGTTCATTTGATTTGATGCCATAGAAGAATTGAACATGTTGTTTCTTGTTTCTTGAATTTACCATATGAAGTTAGGTCCAATTAGGGAGACTGCTTTTTGCCATCCCATTTTCCACATTTGAGGACCCTCAACAGCAATTGCGAAAGGCGTGAGAATCAGTAGAGATAGCATTGAGAGGCAAGCATAATAGTTCATTCCTCCAACTGATTTCCCCTTCATGCCTTTCTTGGAAAATATGTTTCTAAACACAAATGCCAAGTTCGATGCCATCGCCCCCATGAAACCTGTTGCATACCATAAAAGGTCAATGCTCATGATATAATAAMAGTAAGATTTGATACAGTAAATGGTCATTAGACCCCACTCGAATACTTACCAGTCATATTGAAATTGAGCTCGGTAACAGCGGAAAGTGCACATCCTCCAATTATAGGCAGAAGTGATAGGTATACTGGTAGAGGGAAAGTTTCTCCCAATAGAAATCTTGAAACCAGAACACTGAAAGCCGGCTCACCACTCTTTATAATGTGTGTAAATGAAACAGCAACTTTGGACATGCTCACTGTCGCAGCTACGTGGCCAATTGTATGTGCGACTGCAACCTGAATGAAAAAATTATTCATCAGATAAGAAAGTGCATATCCAGAACGCCATGATTGAATAAATCATAGAATTAAGAAGATGATCTGCTTACAGGGAATAAATTTTTCCAGAATTCGTAGTCAGTCTTTGGTGTTTCGGCAATCTTTGTAGCCCAAGAAATTAGCATCAGGATAGAGCCAGCAGCAAGAGACAGAGTTGAAGTGAGCCATGGAAATGGGAAGGCATTAAGGACCTTCTTGTTGTATATATTGAAGATCACATTCAGTGTCCACCATGTTGCAAAGTAAATCCCAATTCTCAGCTTCTGTGCTGCAGCCTGTTGGGCTTCCTGATCAAACTCAATGCTAATCGGTATCGGCTGAGACCGATTAGCTTCATAAGCATTACACTGGACTAACGAATCTCTAGATTTCGAGTCATTAGATTCATCAATGTATCCAAAGTTACTTACAGCCGAAATATATAGGGGTTTCCGGAGTGAGAAATTGAGCTTTTGCTCACAGTTTCTCAAAGCAGTCGACTTTGAGGAGAAAGATGAGAAATGGGGTTTTGCAGCTAGGATATTTTGTTGAAATTTATCTAATGGTGTTGCTGTTTTGAAAGATTGGCCAGCGGAGAAGGCCATGGTTTCAATTTCTGTTTGGCCTGAAGAMTTTTGATGCCTTACTAGGCCAGAAGCTAAAACTTTGGTTGTGAGATTAAAAAGCCCTTGAAGACATGTATTTATAGCATTTCTTGGAGTCAAGGGGACAAAGGAAAGCAAGTTAACCGACTCCTCAAACTTGTAAAGGCTGGTTGTAAATGTGCTGTACTCAAGAACAAGTAGTAGTAGAACAGATTTTTGCCACTCTCCATAATGAAGAGGACAGTGGTTTTGGAGTATTCTGAAATCGGTAAAAGTTGAATCGAGAATTGAACCAACAGTCCTAGATTCAGTGAAYTGCCCTYTATATTCTTGACTATTGAAACTTCAAACTATACCATTAAGAATATTCAATAAGCATTTTAAAGTTGGATAGTTCGGCGTCGGCTYTCTTCTTGTGTATGGTTAGARMTAATCGGACACATCTTCGCTTTGAATACGTATTACAAAAATGAACAAAACGAAATCAATTACCGAGCGATTTTATATAAGAGAGCCAAATAGAGCAACACTCCGAGAATAGCATCAACTTGCTACGAGACCGAGATGCATRAATGGACAGAACTACAAGACAAGTACCTATTGTGAAACTTACATTTCATTGACAATGGATCTGACAGGTCCCAAAACAAAAAAAATAAATAAATATTATAAMTTTTTCACGGCTCAGAAAACTTGTAGAATGTGTCGTATATAGTACAAAAATGGAGCAATAATGATTCAAATATCTCGAGGCAAGGATCTGATATTTGAATATCAATTGTTGCAAGCAGTGCGTGACTTGCTAAATAGTATTTTATACCTTTGGCAACTCATTTTTTGCAAGTTTCTTGTGTTTATTTTGGGGAACTTACTATTTCATCTTCTTCCAAGAGATGAGGAGTAGACCTACTCCCTCCTTCCTTGACGGAAAATTACCACAATATCCCTTGTGGGTAATCATATTTAAACGTCGCTTAAAGGTTATTTTTATTGATAATAAATCTATTCATCCGCAATATTACAAATTATGTTGATCCGTCTAGAATTATTAATTTGTACGATAAATATGTTAATAGGATGTATCATCAAATAACATTTTTATACATATATAAGCAGCACTATCATCAAATAAAATATATTTGTATGAGCCATTTGAGCATTATTTTTACATTATATAAGTAGTTTTAAATTAGAAAACGAGACATATTTAAACAGTTGATTATAACAATAATAATAACTTTTTCCATAAAATAAGACAAATATTATAGTAGGTGTAATTTTGTAAAAGTATCATTGAATATCTATTAGAATATACAACATGACTTATATTTTGAAAATATTAAAAAAATACAATATACACACTTTGAATTATACTTGATGTTTATCAATTGTCTCAAATTATCATATCATCAATATTAGTAACTCAAGATCTATAGACGAGTCTAGTCGAATAATTGAAATCTAAATATTAAAATTTGAAAAGTAATTAGATTCATCGATAGAAAAAAAAAAAAAAAATCCTTTGGAACAATTGCTGACTGGAAAGAAAAATCCTTGTTGTTCAGTCCTTGTCTCTATGAGCATTTACCTACCGTTTGAAAAGAAGTAAAAGGAGCCCTCTGAATTTGTGGCTCCAAAATGTTCATTTTGACAAGACCAAATCAAAGGGGTTGAAAATGTCACACTCAATTAATTGCTACATGTTTGGCATTTTTCTCAAAAATTTCAGGTGAATTGCATTTTCATTCTAATAGATGCTTCGATGAAGGTGATTTTTCCAAACGGGTTTTTGCTTGTTTCTTTATGAACGATCCTTGTCTAAGATACCTCTCTGTAAAGCTAAATAGAGACCATATAATTAGATCTTGTGGGGGGAATGTTTCTGTGTCTATTCACGGAATAGGCAGCAAGGTTCTGCCAGACTTCTTTTCATGGTTATTCCAATTATTTGCMCCTTGTTATATATATAATTTTAATATTAACGTATGTGTATTAATATATATTATCTTTTTACACTTTAAATATGGAGTATATTCATAATTTCTTTTTTAATGCATTCAAATACATTAGAAACTGAAAGGCCACATCCATTTGATCGAAAGGTTATATTTATCTGGTTATAAGATCATGTCCTCAATATTTCATTGTTTATAATACTTTATATCATTATCTTATTAAAGGGTTACATATCATCATTTATTATCATGCATTGAGAGAAATAAATTATCTTTTGTTAGAACAACGTTCTTTGGTGGATTGYTCAATCATGGAGGAGACCTCAATACCGGTTCTTAAAGCCTTAAAAATCGTAAAATACTTTAATTTCTTAAAAAAGAGCAAGAAATTCGAACCTCAACATTATAATATAAGTTTTCTTCATTTATTTATCTATTATTTCTATAACACCCGATGAGAAAATATTTACACCACCATATTATAACACCTTAAACAAGGGAAATCACGTTCAAGCCTCCTTGAGTCTCAGAGTGGGATAGAGTACAGTTCCATCCTTCAAAAACCATTTCCAACTCATCTTTGAACATCTATTTCTCATTTTGGGCAGACGAATATATGGTTTTAATGTTCTCCTAGGGGCTGCCCAGGGGATAGGCTGTACCTGWGGCCCCAAAAAAAGGATCAGCTCACAAWTCCATAAACATATTAATTTATATGTTTAATTAGTTTTACAACACAATATGAAGTGCATTTGTGTATAATAAACGAACGACTCGTGACTCATTAATCAGAATTTGACCATTTTAATGTTCTTTTTATATTTTTAAGTCACGTAGAGAGAGAGAGAGAGAGAGGGGAAGTATAGAGAAATTAAACATCAGTACGATTCTAATCAATCTCTACTCAGAAGGATTGAATAACATTTGTGGCCACTTGTGGCATGCACCGTTATCTTTCAAATATGTTGATTGCTTATAGGATACTATTAACTATATCAATTTACTTCTTCTAAGAAGAGCTTCTCAAAATTGAAGTGGATAAAATCTTATCTTCGGTTAACAATGTCCTATGAGAAGTTAAATAGATTAACATGGTGTCTATTGAAAATCATGTGTTACAACATATTAAACATAATAGCTTAATTATAAAAATTTTAAATCAAAATGCTAAAAGAATAAATATAAATTAACATAAATTTTTACATTTGTTACTTTMGAAGTTTTGTTTAGTAGAAAGTATATTTATTATCATTATATATGTAAATCTTTTTATTATATTTTAAATCTTTAAAATAATCATTATTATTTTAAAAACATCTCTTAACCACCTAGTCCATCTCAATCTCAATATGTATTCATTGTAGGGAAAGAATTGCTCAATCGAAAAAATATCTTCAACAGATTATGTAACTCAATTACTGAATAATTATAATAATAACCTAATWCAAATAAAATGTATTATATAAAAGTATAAYGTTATTTATGTTCTTATGCGATGCATTTACTTATTGAGCCACATTAGATGTGATTCAACATTGAATCGAATAGCATTATTATTTTCAATATTAGCCCTCTTCATATCCTAATATATCTTCAAATCAGATTCCTCTAGAATCTTTTGAATAAAAATTAAAAAGCTAGTATTTATAATAGTTGACTATCAATGGGATTGGAAGAAACAATAAGAGAGGAAAGAGAAAAAGGAGATTTTAGGTAGTTCAATTAGAGAGATGTCTTGCTTGCAAGTACCTCTTCCTTTTATAATATAGGTCATTTTAGATTTTTAGATATGTGCATAAAAATCAATATTACTCAATATAATGATGCTTTTATTTAAAGTTCATAATACCCCCTTCATCTACCTTCTCTAATTCCTCTTAATTCAAAATTTATTTTTCTATTCTCTCTCTCTCTCTCTCTCTCTCTCTCTCTCTCTCATATCTAAATAAACTCTCAATCTCATTTAAAAGTCTTTTGACAAAATACTAAAAAGAATCAAACAAGTCGATTTTCAAGGCATATAAATATGGATAAAATTATATTRTTTTTTCTTAATATTGTAGAATAAGTTATATATTAGAAAGAGGCATCCTCTTTAAAATKACTTATATTATAAAACGGATAGAGTATTAATTAGTCTTATTTAACTCTAGAACATTATTTCCGATTGGTTGAAATCCACATGGTAAAAATATTTAAAATTACAATAAATTAAAAGAAGGGTAAGACCAACTCATGAATTTTTAGACTAGTTGGTCCATCCTCATTTAAGTCAACCATATAATTTGCTCTCCCGTCTTAGATTTTGGCCAAAACAATCTATCCCAATTAAAACTATTAGTTAGTATTACCAACTCATGAATTTTGAATCCTTGAAAYCTCCCTCCATTAACAAAGCTTTTCTTGTGAGACGAGGTGATGGGGCGGTGGCGAGCCATGAAGGGAACGAGTGTAGGGTGGAGAGGGAGATGAGATAGGAAGAGCGTCATAGAAGGGCAAAGGTTGTTCGGTGGTTCAGGATGGATCGAGCGCAGTGATTAATTTCTTCGAAATTTTTTTAGAATTAAAAATTAGAAAAAGTAAAATGCATAAAATAATACGAAATAATAAAAGACAAAAATCTAAGACCAAGAATAATGGCCCTCTCCCCGTGGATTTGCCTCTAAGTGAGGGAGCAACCATATCTTTAACTTCAACCTATGAATATACCATCAACAACTGAAAATAAATGCTTGGATTTTGTGAAGTGCTTCTCAGAATACTTAGGAAGCTTTAAATCTATATTTTTTGACCAGTCAAACGATTTGAAATAACCAAAATAATACTACAAAGACTTTGTGCATTTTGGCTGGCTGCTTTAAGTTGTGCTGGTTCAGCAGGTGCTCCTCCTCCCTGGAAATTTTCATCACAGGTATCAAAATCAGTCTCAGCAGCAGATGCTTTAATATTCACACCACCATAATCACCCTTTTTCAAGTCTGAACTCGATTCAACAAGATTATCAACACCGTCTCCATAATTCTCTAAGCAGGAATCATATATCTCTTTCAATTTTGGATCCTTTGCTGCATTTTTAAGCCCGGTAACTAGGGTGACACCTGATTTAGCACTAGCTGTTGCTAAGTCGATGGAGATTTGTCCGAGAAGTTTGAGATCGGCACCACGAGATCGAGGGTCTGATCTTAAAGCTTTTGTGCAGAGAGAAGGGTTTCTTGTTTTTGAGCAGACATCATCAATCAAATCTGCATATGAGAAGCAAAATAAAAGTGCTAGTGAAAGAAAAAAGAAACCCAAAGGTGAAGCCATGTCTGCTCTATCTTTCACCGTGTGACTGAAAAGTTTATAAGGGCATTATATATAGAGCCATGATCACATCCCCCGAGTAGCTAATTGATCTCTACGATGTTATGTATTTAATGTGATGAATCTTTACCTTATTTAGAATGATATGCATATAAGGGAAGGATTAAAATTTGAACTAGTCATTAGAGCATCTCCAATATATAATGTTATGTTGTTAATATTGAACAACTTCCGATATATGGCAGAATTTACATTATCTGGAAGGAAAGTAAAATTATAAAATTATCTCAAATGCATAATATCAACATCCTTTAACCCTATTCATGTGACATTTATTTTTTAAAATTAATAATTAAAAATGCTTGCAAACTTAATGGTTATCTCCAAATATTATAAAATTAGCTTTAAAACTCAAGAATTTTCTCCAATTCTTGAGTCAGCAACTAGGCAGTGGTGTTGAAGATGAAATTAACAAGATATTGTCTTTCTGATGACATGACAGACCATTTAGGATTTTAACAATGTAGCTTTTGGATATGCTCTCAACAACCCTCTTACCTTTTCAATATCAATCAATTAACTTTTATCATCCCCGAATTGGCACCAAAAGACAAAAACCATCAATCCCTCCCCTAAATCATCTCCTATCGGTWGCTTCAATCAGTATTMATCAACAATGAGCCAAAATCATTCAGATCTTGGTGCTTTATCTCAAACTCACCCTAGTGTTGTAATATTGGGCTCATCTTCCCACCCTTCCAGATACTACAACAAGAGGAAAATGGTGCTTCTAGTTCAGTGGAAAGTCTCGGCTGATGTTGTCGTTGTTATGAATAACTTTATCCAAAATTAGAGTTAAAGGTGCACATAAAATAGGGGAGATATTTGAAAGATTTTTTAATTTAGATGAATTAAAATGATAATTTAAAAATAATAAAAGATTATGGATTGATATTGAAAAAAAAAGTCTACTAATATTAATAACTACATAAGAAAATTATTAATTTGGATTGTAAATTTAACTGCTCCTTAGTGACTGCGAATTCTAGTTGAAAGAAATTTATTACCTATTATAGTAATGGGAATATATTTGTCTAAGCAAGGTCTTGAGTAGTAGGTCAAGTGGCCTTACTTGGAGGATTTGGTGCATGAATTGAGTTTAAAAAAGGACATTAAATTGGTCAATTAAAATATTGAGGGACAGTGTGATTTAAATTTGTCAATTGTCCCAATAAATTTGATTCAAGTCTTGAGATGGTTATTATGGTGATTGATACACAATTCAACATTAATAATAGGATTTAGTCAAAAATTCAATTCTACATTTATCAATTTTAAAATAAAAATAGTTGGAGGACTAATTTAACATTTTTTTCCTTAAATCAATGTGCATACGTTTTTCYTTTTTTCCCCAATTTCTTCGACAAGTTTTGTAATTTCAATCCCYAAACAAAAGAAGAGGGAAAGAAAAAGATAAGAAGAAGATAAGGGTAATTTTGGTAAAGAGCAATAAATTAATTCTTGAGTATGGGCACCCTCCACAAGATACCTAAAAGAAGTTGAAAATATGAGAATAATTTTCTTAAAAAAGATATTCAAATAAAATAATCCAAAAAGGATGCGTGAAAAATGAACTCGGTTCTCGTAAAATTTTAAAAACCAAAGTTAAAACTATCTCCTTTTGTGAAGAAACAGCCTCCTGATAATAAAACTTGTCTGAATGACCTTTCACATACTTGCAATAGATATAGATACGACTAGAATTCATGAAGAATCCTTGTACAATTTATCCCCACAGACATGTTTAAGTGTTCAGGATAAGAGGTCCTATCAAAACGATCCAAAAAACAAAGTTGCCAGTGACATATTCAATGAAAAAATTGACAAAAAGATGGGTTGGTTTTTATATTTAAAAAGAAAAAAAAGAAAAAGAAGAAAGCTCAAAAGTAATAAGCACTCCTGGTTGCTTTCTCAATCTCCCCCCCTTCAAATGGTGACAACATTTTCTCATGTCCGCGATCTTTATTGAACTAACAAAATTTATTCATATTGGGTGGGGTGTCCCGGTTGGAGATGGGATCCTTTTTCGTGGTCTCAATATGCTATGCTCTCTACAAGTCGTAAAAAAGGATATTGTGCACCAGATATAAGCTTTGTAGCATGAAAACATGTCACCAATTTTTTCCTGTTGAGAAACTATGCAATTGCAGAGTTTTGCTAAAGTTTTAATACCTAAACACAATCTCACCATAGCTTATGCCAAAATCATAGGCGATAATTTGTT
Organism: Rhazya stricta; assembly: GCA_001752375.1. Taxonomy (NCBI): domain Eukaryota; kingdom Viridiplantae; phylum Streptophyta; class Magnoliopsida; order Gentianales; family Apocynaceae; genus Rhazya; species Rhazya stricta. The sequence goes on along the minus strand of MEJB01000018.1, from coordinate 5,329,517 downwards.
AATAACAAGCAGACTTTTGGCAGATAAGGTTACAAAAATATTTATGGAACAACATAATTAACAATTCACACCTCCAGAGACGTTAGATTTTAAGCCCTCTTCTTCCGATTCACAGCATGCCTTTTGCCAGTAGCTCCAGATTTGCCAGAATGTGGGACCAGACCTCGTAAGATTGCTAGAATAGCAAAGCCCAGAAATGGGTAGTAAATCTTTAACAGTGTTTCTGATGCCCTCTTTGATCCTGTCAGTTCTGCTAGTATAACAACCTGAATTTGTAAACAAATATGAGAAAGCTCAGTGGTAAAAAGAGATCATCTCTTATTTACATTTACCTCAAATATGTGCTACCCTTGGAATTTACCCAAGTTTTTTAGTCTCCGTCAACAATGGGATTAAAACAGGCAGAAGGTTTTTGACTTTTAGAGACGAGAATGAAGTTATCACCGAAAACAGATGTAGCCAGTTTCATAATCATTATCCCAATAGGCTCAAAAGCAAAAAATTCCCATTATATGATAAAGGAACCATTTCCTCAATTTCTGAGGAAACTGAATACAAATTCATTTAGATCCTAAAGTGAGCTCATTAAAGTCGTCAACATTTCTGGTAGTAAGGTAATCAAACACAAGAAAATAGTTTTCTCATATCAAAATGTCATTACCTTGGTTGCTTAAGACATGAGTTAAATGCTACTATAATTTTAAATCACATGAAGCATAAGAAGGTAACTAGACCCATTTCCATCTCACGGAGGTGAACCAAGAGCATTCCCATACTTCCCCCCACCAATACAAGGAGAAGAAACCTTCTGTGGCAGAGCACAGTCATAAGAAAATTTGAGTAGAACTGCCATATTTGATTCAGACAAACATGTCTTTACAAAGTATTACTTTTTTCCAAACACTGACTGGTAATGCATAATGCATGTCTCAAAGAGAAATGGGAAGGCATCCTAAAGATAGAACACGTGTTCAAAAGAATGAATATTAACTGAGGTACGAAGGTGATAATTAAGGTTGAAAGCTTGCAAAGCTGTTGTCCAGTAATCTTAGTCAGTACTTAAACCTTCCTCCTGAAGTACTAGATCATTAAAACTATGAAAATAATTACACAACCAAATAAGACTTCGCAATGAAAGCTTTGGTGTTCATTAGAAATCTTTTTAGCACAGGTCTTTTTCCGATAGGAGATCTGATTAGTGAAATTGGAAACCTGACCTGCATTACAAAACCTTCAGTTTGGATCCAGTCACTAGCATTTAACTTTGATTTTCATGGTTCACGAGGTAGGAACATAAATTGGACAAAAGAAGTTTTACCTAACATAAACTATTTTCTTACAATCACTGTCATCAAGCCCACTTTTTCCATAATGATCTAACAAAATTTTGATGTATTCTTCCGAGCTTATATCAATAATCTATTSATAGAAACTGGTCCCTAAATTCTAATGTCCTGCAAGGTTTTCCTAATCTACTAACCCTTCATCCATTTCACATTCACCAATGACCAACAAAAACCTTTTTGAAATGAATATTCGTACCCATGAATGACAGAGCATGTCAACTGAATTTAGGACAACCTTTTCTGAGTCTTAGCAGAAGGCTTAATCTATAGCATCATGTGGATGACAGCCGTTTTTCCTATACTGGATTCAGCAGCAGATTACACAGTATTCAACCCAAGATATGCTCTTAATACCTTCCAATCCAATCAGATCTACTGCATTTTCAATTATACGCCCACCAAGGCCAATGACATAAAGCATTCCGAGGAAACATACGTAAGACTAAGACCCATCAATTTAACTTTATCATCCCACTGACTCGTTCCAATTGAAGTACCATAATCCAAAACTAGGTCATGCAAGATATATCATGTCCGCAGGTAGCTCAACAAAAGAAGAGGCATGCAAGCTTACCATCCCGGTGAAAGTTGAGACGCCATACATCAAACAGGTGGTGTGCAACCAAGATTTCCCGCCGGCAATACCGTAAAGACAGATCAAAGCGAGAGGCCATTGGAAGAAAAGCTGAACCCCAACAAGGGCAACAAAGAAATGAGGCTTCTCAGCACACAGATAGTCATTATATTCTTCCTTGTACCACCTCTTCAGGTCAACCAAGCCTTTGGGGTAGATATCTAAAGGAAGAATTGATTGTGAATCAAAAAGTGGAGCTACGATAGCAATAAAGAGGAAGAAAATGAAAAGTACAGAATCTACAAGCTTGACAAGAGCTCCCATTATCTTTTTCTTGCTGTTCTTTTTCCTATTACAAAAGATTAAAGATTTTGTTATATGAAAACAACCCTTTTTTAGCTTCAGATTCAGATTAAAGGTTCCTCTGTTTTCTTGATATTGGAGATTTGTGGAGTGCGAGCTTAGTTTGGCTTCTTTGCGGTGAATAGTGAAAAGGGGATCTAGGGAATCCAAGGAATTTCTATATCCCTGGATGAACACCACTATTGTTGTCTACATTTAGTAATTTTCCTATGGATCCCTCACTTTTGTTTTCATGCTTTCATGTTATGTCAATTTTGCCTCCTAAAAAGGATTAATCACAAAATGGTCACTAGAAATAGAATCTCAATCAAGGACTCATTTTTTAATTTTCTCAATTAYGACCTCAATTTCGTCCTTTTATTTTATTAAAGGTCAACCATCTTATTAAAGTCAAATTGTCAAAAAGTTATATGAAAAATGAAAYATATTTTGAAATAAAAATATAATTTCACATATTATTTCCATCCAATATCCATAATTATTCTTACATCCAAAATAAATGAGCAAACTTGTCATTCTTGGCAAGTAAATTTCGGACCGAAAATGATGAGTGAATTTATGAATTTATATTTTTATTTTTAAAATACATTTCATCTTATATGATTATTTAACTTTAAGAGAGTTAGAGTGGATAATTGGTGGGAAAAGGAGAATAATCGAAGAATCAAAGTAAAATTTTATTAATAAATTGAGACCAAAAAAATTAAAAAATGAGATGCCTAATTGAGGACTATATTTATGATCCCATAACCATTCTGAAATTAACCACTCCTAGTAACGTTTTCGTTCTACATTTAAATATAAAAAAATAAAAACAACTTCTTTGTGCTTTTTCTTTTTTATATTTTTATTATTATAAAAAAAGGACAGTGATTAATGGGGGCTGATATTTCAAAATTTTAAAAAAATAAATAAAAGACCAGATCAGCTCATTAAATATTACACATTATTTTTAAGTATTAAAATAAAAAGTCATCTAAAAATATAAAATATGACCCACGTTCTCCAAAACAGGAGTTGCCCTCGTGGTCTACATTCTATAAATAAAAGTAAGGAATCCAAGAWTGTAGCATAAAATATGAGTTCCTATAGTGATTTTTTCCTTCTAAATTATATAAAGGGTAGGGCTTAATCTTTCTTATTAACACTTTCTGAACTTGGATCTAATCGAACTGTATTGGTAGTTAATTTGCGATCTAATCGATTTAAAGAGTCTAACATTCAGAATGATTGATCTAACCAGATTTAAAAGAGTCTATTTAATCGTTAACATTATTTATTTATTTTTTCTCTCGATGAATTGCTAAACCCAACCGTTTAAATTCCCAATCACAATATATTTTTGGAAACTCTTTCTCTAATATCCCTGTCATAATTTCATAGACTTTATTTCCCTAAAAAGATTTATTTGCCTTTTCTAAAAAATTATCGATATTATTTAATGATTATTTTAAATTTTGACTGCATATATTTTTCTCGATAAAGAAAACTTCATTGACAGAGAAGGACAAACTTTACAGTGTAAGGATTAAGACCCAAGTCGTTTGGGTCTTGGCCCCAAGAAGCGAGGACACTCGCCTCAGAATAATACTAGTCTAGTGTACAAAGGAGGAAGAATAAACTCATGATCGAAAATCTACGAATTTCGCCAAACCCAAAACTAGCATACACACTCTTTAAATCAAATCGACCATCGACCATCGACCCTGCCCTTGGCCATGCTGCCCATGGAAGCAGAGGTTGGCATCAACCCGCTCAGCCATATCAATTAACTTGAAGAAACCCGATACATGAAATTGGGATTGCAGCTGAACCCAAGTAGCTCGTGCCTAAGGGCAATCAAGAAGGGCATGCATCCCTAATTCAACTACCGCACAACAAAGGCCACACATCGCACTGGATATGATGGTGAGACGATTAAATGGGTTAAGCTCATTGGGCCAACTTTGTCCGTTATGCAAAATGAGTGGGTTGAGTTGAAATTTTATCAGCCCGTCAAAAAGGCAGACCTAATCGGGCTGGCCTAAGCGGGCCACGAGATGGCAGGCTAGCCCGCTGAATATATATTTCTTTTTTTAAGACAAATTATTTCCTCCCCAAAAATCAAAATAGTTCCTCTCTTCTCTTGTCTCTTCTAATCAAAATTAAAAGACCATTGCCCTAGCTTAGCTCCTCTCTTTTCTATCTGAGACTCTCTGATTTTGCAACTCTCAACTTTGCTGATTGTCTTCTCTCTCTTAGTCATCTTTGAKCATTCCGCCATCACCAAATTCCCTACTCTTTGACTCCATGTCTCCCTCGCCAATCATCAACCGTCTTTGCTAGTGACCAAATATGAAATAAACTCCCTTAGTGAAAGTTGTTTCTTATTTTTTTCTTTAACTAGAATTAAGAGCTTGTTTAGATACTTGACTGACTTAAGTATTCGAATGTTATTAATTATACATAGTATGTCTTCATRGGTAGGAATTTCATAATAGAAAAGTCGAATAAAATAAGATTTTTCCTATGTAAAATGGGGATTTGAATMAGCYTGAGACTTGAGAGACCATTTTTCTTTAAAGAAAGATCTGTTTTAATGATCCACAGAAATTTACATTTTGTTTTGTTCAAGTCTTCAAATAAAATACTTCTTCTCAAGCTTTTTGTGCTAATTTGCATTGCTTTCAAGCTTTAAGAGAAATTTCTTAATGGAACAAGCATTAGTTCGGGCCTAGAATTCTGGTGCTTAATTCTAGTAAAAGTAAGAGTGGGGCTATTCCAAAAGTGAGTTAAGGAGGGAGAAAGGCCATCGAATTAGATTTTGTTGGAATTAGAATTTAGATGGACTACTACACTATATTCTTGACTAGAGGAGTTATCTAGGGCTTACAATGATAACTAATTTTAGGGTTTAGCTTTAACTTTTATGTTTCTTTTCTTTCTTCTACTTTATTTAAATATCCTGAATCTATAGTGGAATTTTTAGAACTTACAATGTTACTACTACACCAATCTTGAGTTTAACTACATCCTTTTTTTTTTTTTTTTTGGTTTCTGAATTGATATTATTCTTATTCTTCTAGTTACCTTCATTACAATATCTTTCTCTCTCTAGTCTATATAGCTTCCATTATAAGTTCTACATCAATATCTCTTCCTGACATGGTATTATTGCTTTATGTGGTGTTTTTGGTTGTTTGGTCACTAAATAATTAGAAGCTTAATTTAATGTATTTTTTTCTGACTTGATAACATATTGGGATCAAAGGATGTGATATGGCAAGTTGTAATTTGCGCTATGTCTTACTTATGTCTCCTCAAGTGAAAATAAACTCCCTTTTTTGTATATTGTATTCATGGGATTGAAGTTACTCTTTTAAATATGGAAGCGTTTGTTCAACTTGTAAATGTAAAACTTGTGTACGATTTGTGTACTAGAAGTATTATATGGATTTATCAGCGAGTAGTTATGACATTTGTACAATAAAATGTCGAGTGCTCAGATATTATGTGTTGAATTATTAGTTAAATAGAACTTGGTGTTTGAATAATGATGAATGAACTCAATGTTTGATAGAAAAAGATAACTTACATTAATTATTGTTTCTTCTTTCATTTCAGCTTATTGCAAATGGACTCTACTTCTCTAAATCAAACAATAAATTTTGATAGTGATGAATTGGCAAGTATTAAGCATGATGAGGGGTCAACTAAAACTAAGAGGCCTAGAGAAACTTCTGAGGCTTAAATTATTTTATAAAGAACCCATGGAATCGAACAATAGATGGTGGAGATAGAGCTGAATGTAAAAAATGTAAGAAAGACTTTAAATACGGAGGTAAATAATATGAAACTTCTACATCGTGATGTCATTTAAAATCTTGCAAGAAATTGAAATTTCATGATGTAGGACAAAAGATTCTTGATCAAGATGGAAGATAAGATCTAAAAATGGATCAAAAAATTCAACGTGGGTTATTAGCTRYTGCAGTCATCAAACAAGATTTGCCATTTTCCTTTGTTGAATATGATGGCATTAGAGCTTGGGTGAAGTATATAAATTCTGATGTTATTTGTACTTCTAGAAATACTCTTGTTTCTAACGTTAAAAGGCTATACTTGAGAGAGAAAGAGAAATTCAAGCTCATTTTGACTACTATTCAAAGTATAGTTTGATTAACTTCAGATTTGTGGACTTCAGTCACTAATAAGAGTTATATTTGCTTGACTGCTTACTTTGTTGATAATGATTAGAAATTGAATAGTAAAATTCTTAGTTTTACTGATATGCCTCCTCCATATTCGGGAGTTGAATTACATGCAAAACTGTTTGGGGTTTTTAAAGAATAGGGAATTGAGACGAAGTTTTTTGTTTGACATTGGATAATGCATCTAGTAATGACAATATGCAAGTTCATTTGAAAGAGCGGCTCTCTTTGAATGATAGCTTTTTTTTATGAAGGTGAGTCTTTTCATGTCAGTTGTTCTCTTCATAGATTGAATCTCAATGTCCMAGAAGAGTTGAAAGTGGCTATRGTAGCTTTGAATAAAATTAGGGAATCAATTAAGTATGTGGAAGGTTCGAAGATTAGGATTAAGAAATTTGAAGAATATGTGAGAGCAGTTGGTAATATTGACAGCAGCATTGACTTGCAATTGGATGTGTCTACATATTGGAATTTTATATATGTAAAGTTGGATATTGCCATTAAGTATAAAAAGGCTTTTGCTTCTCTTCAATTCAATTATAAGAATTAAAAAAATTGTCCTTCAGTTAAAGAATGGGAAAAAGGAGAAAATATGTAAGTTTCTTGAGCCATTTTATGAAACCACTTGATCTCTAGTTCTTTCTATCCAATCTCAAATTTGTATTTTATAAAAGTTTTGAAGATTGAAATTTTGTTAAAGCAAAACTTATTGAGTGAAGATGAGTTGATAAGTGATATGTGTAAAAAGATGAAAGAGAAGTTTGACAAGTATTGGACTCAATATAATTTCGTGCTTGCATTGGGGGCTATTCTTAATCCATGGATAAAGCTTCAAATGTTGGAGTTCTTTTAAGTTCTTCACAAGCACAATCTTCTTCTATGATAAGTATAGTTCCACAGAGTGGAGGAGTTAAAGGAAAGGGAAAAAACATCCTTAATATAAGTGTAGTAATACTTTCTTTTTTCTTTCCTCCTTGTAGTCTCTAAACAATTTGTATTTTCTTTTGATAATATACTTCCAKTAACATAGGAAATAATAGTGTATGACAGCCAAACAATGTTGGAAAATTTCAATTCGATCTCTATTTGGATGAGCCGAAGCTTGAATATTTGCGTATTATAAATATTTGAATGTCTTGGAGCATTGGAGAAATCACTAGCATCGATAACTAACATTTCCTTAATTGCATGTGATGTTTCGGCTATTCCTATCACCATTGTTGCATCAAAATCGATTTTTTCCATTGGTGCTGTGTACTTACCAAGTATAGGAGTTGCACCCTTTATGAAATATGTAAGCTCTTATTTGCACTCGTAATTGGTTACATAGTTATTCTAATGGTGAACTCGTTTACAAATTCTTATGTCCATCACATAGTTGATATAATTTAAATATTGTGCGATTATGAATTTTTGTAATTTTTTAGGCATTTTTTTATAAATCTTTTAATTAATAATATAATTTTATTTTGTAGGGGCCTAACCAGCCTAACCCACCAACTTGGGTTAGGTTGGGTTGAGATTTTCAGGCCCACGYTGCCTAGGCCTACCCAATGGTGGACTACCTCACCACCCTGAGTCGAGCCCGTTTGATAGCTCTAACGATAACTAAAGATTCAAATGCAGCAAATCAACCTACTGTCATACTCGACACTAGTGTCGACCATCCTCCATAGGTGGAGGCAATAAAGATGGTCCCAAACATGTAAAAGCTCCTTTGTACTAGTTTCACTAGTCACACCTAATCCCCACCGAATGCAATCACAATCGTGATGGGGGATAACTATACTAGTGCAAGAAGGTCCCAAACATGTTGTGGGAGGATATTTTGTAGTTAGGTATCAAAATTCCCTATCTCCAAAACCCACAAATCACAAATACACAACTCCTCCTCCACTACCACATCTCTCTCCCCCATATACTGCTTCATAGGTCCCCCCCGAAAGCCAATTATCTGATCAAAAGCGAGCACTCTCCCTGTTGCCCACCTCCCAATCCAACCACAGGTCAAGGATTGCAAACCTCTCTACCAAACCTTTTCAAACATATAGATCCATACATCTGTCCCTATTTGAACATAGACCATGTTGGATCAGCCCACATTTATCACATAACACCTTCAGCCATAGAGTATCGAGTTCCACTAGAGCCCACAAAGCTAGCCGAGCCAATGCAGCTAATTTCGTTTCCTGCATCCATATCCCTAAACCCCCTAACTCCTTGAGCAAACACAACTTAGATCACTTAATCATATTAAAATTACATTGGCTAGCATCCTCACCACAAATAAAATCCATGCAAATTTTCTCCGCCCGAACAATGACTATCCTAGGCAATCTCACAGTTTACATGACATAGAACGGAATAGTCGACAACATGATTTTGACTAATAAGACCCAAGTTGCCATTGATAAGCAATTCTTTTCCCAACCCGCAAGCTTCTTAAGTTCTTGGTCCAAGAGATATCCAAAAGTATGTTCAAACACTCCTTTTGAAAATTTTAACAAAATATTATTAAGTATCGTAATGGTTAACAATTTGAACTAAAAGATTAACTTTTAGAGTTAAAAACTGTTGTTGCAATTTTTACAAAATTTTCATGTAAAACGAGACGCTACGTGCCAAACATGTGCAACAGTTGCCTCCACGTTGCGCAGTGACGCTAGCCACTACATGACACGTGGCATGTAACTAATTTTTTTATTTTCAATTTTTTAATAATGCAWTTTTTTCTAAAAAATTTCAAAAAGGAAGCCAAATATAAATTAGACCAAGTTTAATAATTTTCCTTAAAGGAATGAAGCTTAAAATAGTATGAATACCTACCTGTTAAAGTAAGGGAGGCTCAGACAGATAGGAGGACTATGAATAAGGCTAGAAGAAAGTTGGAACATCTCCTCTATTTATAGTAGGATTTCTAAAAAGTACGATTTCATGTAGATTGGCTAAAGCATGGTAATCAGAATACCACGTACTTTCATCACAAGATAAACCAAAGGCAGCAGAGGAATTATATAATAAAGTGAGAGATAATAATGGGATAACCGACATAAAGACACAAAAGGTGAGGGTAGAGTTTATCTCCTACTTTCAAACCCTATTTAYGGGAGAGAGTCATGTGCCAAATTTAGATGTTGTTATGGGTACTGCAATAAGTAGTAAGTTGGATGAGATACAGAAAAGTTTGCTAAACAGTGAYTTTACATATGATGAGTTGAGACGGGTAGTAAAAGACATGCACCTTTCAAAGGCTCTGAGGTCGAATTATCTTCATGCTATTTTCTACCAGGWATACAGGAAGGTGATTAGAGGGGATGTAGTGCGAGCAGTCCTTGATGTATTGAATGGAAGTGTGGGGCTTTAAAGGAGATAAAGCGAACTTTGATTGTACTCATACCAAAGATAAAAAACCATGAGTAGGTAGTAAATGTTCACCCTATTAGCTTGTGTAATGTTTGTATAGAGTTATTTCCAAAACTATTGCAAACAGATTGAGACTAGTCCTTCCATCCATTATAAATCAAAATCACTGCAGTGGACTTCACTTCAAACAACTGTTTGACTCACCTTCAGTCAAGTACTCGATAGAGAATAGAAATTTGAACAAGAGAAAGAGGGGAGAAAGGAAGGCAACAGAAGAAGAGAAAGACAAGAGAAAGTGAAGGCAACGGAAGAAGAGAAAGAGAGCATTAGAGAGAAAGTTAGCAGCTTGAAGATGATGTAAGGAAAGAGGAATATTGAGATTGGCGGTCGTAGAATAGAAATTAAGCAACTCAAGGTGTTCTAGAAAGAGATGAGGTGGTGGAGATGATTCTGGTTAATGGAATGGAATAAAACACAAAGAGATAAAATGACATGGTGGAGTTGACTTAAACAAAATGATGATTGTGGAAATGGTCTAAGATGATAGTTAAAGGCACAAACCCTCATAAACCATCAACTATCCACTTCAAGCGGGCTTGTCCCAAGTCCTATATATATATATATTATCGAAGCAAAATTTGATAAACAATGTACATTGGCTACTTCATGAGTTGAAGCCCAAAATCAATGAAATCATTATGAGCTGAGTGCCCAATAAGTAGATTGACAATCAACGTAAGGCCTTTTAAAGTTTAGGTGAAAGTTTAAGAAAAGAATAAGAGAATTGGTGAGAAGAATAGGTATAGAATTTTAAGAAAATTGGAGGCGGTGATAAGAAAATAAAAGGTAAGAAAATAGATAAGATAAAAGAATTATTATGTTATTAATTAGCAAGACTAGGGTTTGTTTTCTTATAATACTTTCCTTGATGTCCCGATCAATTTTAACAAATAAACTAAACCGCGTCACAATCATTTAAAGTAATTAGTAATGAATAACTAAATAAATATTTAAGAAATATTCTAGTTTCGAAATTTTATAAGTTGTCAGTGTCTTTCGAAATTTTATAAGTTGTCAGTGTCTAAGCTTATCACATAATTGCGGTTTACGAGATTTCATATTGACGATTACTGATTGGAAAAGTTTAGGATTTCACATGTTCGAATTACTGATGGATAACAAAGAAAAACAAAACTAAAGAATCTTTGACATTCCATCGATAATTTCTAACAGATTACCAACGAAAATATAAAAGAATTCAGAACATAAAAAAAGATTTTGAATGAATGCGTCAAAAATTTTAAATGATTTTGAAAAAATAAATAAAGAAAGAAAAGCTTTAAAAATATCCATAAAAAATCCATCAGTAATTTCCTATAGATTACTAAAAAAATTATAAAAAATTGAAATAAAATTGTTTACACGAATCTCCCGTTTACAAAATAATAAGAGAAAATAAGATGAATGCGAAACAAAGAGTTAATCTTATAAATTTGATAAGATACGTGTTACAATCCTTGAAATGTTCTCGTGGCAAAAACATAATTTGTTAATTTTTCTCTTTGAAAATTTCCGATTGCTTAGTAGCTTAATCTCGGAATTTAGACTCTTTAGAATCTTTTGAGAGCTTTGCAGCTTGATCTCGTGATTTGGAGAAAAATTTGACTTCTCTCACTTGAATTTTTTGTTATCAGTGTGAATTTTTTGACCTCTTCCTCTTGTACTTTGGCCTCTATTTATAGACAAAAAAAATTGATTTGATTGGTCGAAGTTATATTTAGGAGCCACATGGCGTCACTGTTCTCCGAGCCTTATCATTGATTTTTATTGGTTGAACATTGTCATCCTTGACACATGTCATCATTTCATTAGTTGACATGTCCCAAACTTTCAATTTTAATGGRAATATTTAAAATTAACTTTTTAATTATTTAAATGGATGATGAAAATTTAATTTAATAAAATTTTCATATCTAAAAATTGCCCCTAGAACTTGGCCACGGTTACAACTCAAAGAAGCAAAGAAAATTATATATTATTGAAGGTATAACTGAACCTAGACGTTTCTCTAAGCTGTCTACATATCTAAAGAAGAAATCAAGTCAAATATAGTTCATCTTTGCATAATTTGAACTTGCAGTTTAAGCCCGTGCAACCGAAGAGCAATTTGAATTTCTGTAGATAGTTTTAACTCTTATTAAGGAGTATCATGCAGTTTAGGCTCGCACACTAAGCAGCTTTTTGAATTTTATTGAGGCATTTGGACAGTTTTAACTCTTATCAAGGAGTAACGTGCAGTTTAGGCTCGTACACTAAGGAGCAATTTGAAGTTTTGTTTATRTTGAATGTTTGGCTTCATATTCTAAGGAACGATTGCTCTCACTTTGAAATTTCAACTTCTTCTCATATTTGGTTGACTCTTGGACATGAATTCCTCAATTGTGATTGACGAGAATACTTATTTCCATATCATGAGCACGGGTAGTTAATTCTTCAAAAATTTTCAATTGGATTCCTTTTAAAATGTATTGTAGGCCTCAGTGCATATCTTGGATGTACATCTCGATTGCAGATTGTTCGGAGAGGCGATCTCTGTAATCAAAGCTTAAACTTCTCCATCGATTGATATAATCAATTAAGGATTCATCATTCCACTGTCGAATTCAGCTTAATTCAAGCACGGTAACAGTTCTTYGAGTGCTTAAAATTGACTCATGAATTCTGCTCGAGTTGACTCCAACTATYGATTGATTCAAGAGTAATATCCGTATAGCAAGCATTATCTTTAAGGGATCTACAAATTGCTTGAAAAATAAACAGCCATAAGTTAATCTTATAAATTTAATAAAATTCGTGCTAAAATCTCTGAAATGTTCTCGTGGCAAGAATTTAATTCGTTGATTCTTCTCTTTGGAATTTTCCCAAGGCTTAGTAGCTTGATTTTGGGGTTGAGACTCTTTACAATCTTCTGAAGGCTTCACAGCTTGATCTCGAAATTTGGTCTCTTTAGAATCTTTCTTCACAACTTGAACTCGGGATTTGGACTCTTTAGAATCTTCTGAGGGCTTCGCAGCTTGATCTTGGGATTTGGAGAGAAATTTGACTTATCTCAACTTGAATTTCTGGTCTTCAATGTAAATTTCTGTTCCTGTTCCTCTTTTACTTTGGTCTCTATTTATCGGCAAAGCAAATTAATTTGATTGTTCGAATTCATATTTAGGAGTCACGTGGCGTCACTTGATTCGCCGAACCCCATCGTTGATTTTTATTGATTGAATATTGTCATCCTTGACACATGTCATCATTTCATTCGTTGACATGTCACAAGCTTTCTATTTCAATGGGAATATTTAAAATTGAGTTTTTCATTATTTAAATGGATTATAAAGATTTAATTTAATAAAATTTCTATATCTACAAAAATAAAAAATAAAATAAAACAAGTAAATTCAATCAAAAATTCGTTGGTAAAGCTTTATATATAAAATGACTATAATTAATACGGATTAATGCTTATTACTAATTACTAATATACAATATTACAAAAACTCATGTGTAGTCTGACTGGACATTTTAGTAATTTGCATTTGAAAGATTCATATTTATTCTTTTGTAATGACTTTTTTCAAGTAAGTGATATAAACCTCCTCTCTCCTTTCTCTCTTTTGCCCTTTTCTTGTAATGCTTTGTTATCACTTGACTCATTCACAGATATTGAACGCGTGGAGTTCTCCTTCCAACTTCATTCTTTCCCCTAGCTCCCCACCTCTTTAGTGCGTGCTCTTCTTTTTGGAGTTCGATCATTGATTTCGCTCCTTTTAAATTTATTTTGGTTTGAATCCCCGACCTCACATCATGATTGAAGCATTTTGACAGAGTTACTGCAGTTATCAACCAACSATTTCAAGAGTCTAATGCAAGGAGTTACTGCTATGAAAGATGGCATTTGAAGACCATGCAAAGMATGGGAATTATGGTTTTGAGAGATAGACATTCAAAGAGTCTTCCAAATTATTGAAGTTACTGCTCTTGCATGTGAGATTTTTCTCCTTATTCGTTAGCTTACTTTTGATTTTTTCGATTTTCATCCTCAACTTCCATCCTTGGCTGTTTCTTCGTTCTCCTGCCATCTTTCCAGGTGCTATTTTCTTTCTTCTTTTTCTTTGCTAAGGAAACGTGTATCTTTTTTCTTTGTGAAACTTGTATTTGGATTTTTGGAGTGTTAATAATGTGATTTTAGATTGTTTTGTTGATGTCTTAAATGAAAACATGGCATAAATGTAGAATTTTGTTCTGGATATGATGGCTAAAACAAAGATTTCTTCTTCTTTTTTTTTTTTTTTCTTCTTCTTCTTCTTCCTCCTTTAGTAGTCCTGTTTCCAACTTCTTTCTTTGTATGTATACGCACCTATTTTGCTCTGTGTTGAGAAATGGAGCAGTATCCTCTGGTATATGGATGTTCACTTATTAATTGATAATTTTCCTAAACACAGAAAGATGGGGTCTTGATGGTATATGGATGTTCTTTATGTTGCTTCTCGAGTATTTCTTTATTGAGAGAATAGTGTGTTCAAATATCGAATTTAGTAGTTAAGATCAGTGAACTTGGAATGTACTGATTAAATAAAAGAAACTTGGAATTGTATAAGGTTATACATACATTAACTGTGCAAAGAACCTTTCAATCAATGAAGTATGAAAGCCAAACCTAAGAAAGGCAAGGACTCTCTGCAAATTATCTATAGCTCCACCAAACGAAACACATTTAAGTTATACAACTAACAAACTATCATTGGGAGRCTGAGATAGGAATTTGAAAAGAGTCATCAATATTCAAATGAAATGAAGACAGAAAATGTTAAAAAGGATCACTTGCGAATTGTGATAACATGGTCTCATGGGGCCACTAGCCCCCACAACTCCATTGGGATTCCTTATCGATGAATCAATAAAAGCAAAGACATAATAGCAAATTTAAGCAATGCACTACCTGTGCAGGATGACTTTGTATTGTATCATTGACATACTTCTCGTAACCCCATTCAAGGTGMCGTCTAGCTCCCAATATCAATCACATCTTCCTTGAAATATTTAGCTAATAATTCTAATAAAACTATTAACTCAAGAGAGCTTACCATAGAAAAAGCTCATGTATAAAGGAGTAGCAGACTGCAGACATTCAATTACAACTTATACAACTTATATCTAAATGTCTTCTGTATCAATCACCATTTTGATTCAGATAAGATATTCAATTATAAAATTTTTAAAAAATAATTTAAAAAATCCAAACACTAGAATATATTGTGGCAGTATTTTATACATTACCAGTAGCAGGTGGCATATTTTCTGCATGCTAACAAAGTTCCCATTAGATGAATCAAGCCCTAAACTCTCGTATGCAAGCTTGAAAGTTGTTGCAGGCTAACAAAGTAAAATCAAACATTAATTGATCATAAGCATGACATTGTTTACTCTAAGTACACATAAAAGCAGAATGAGAAACCATTATTACCAAGAATAATAAACTTGCATATCAAGGAAAGAGATGAAGTGTTAACATAGAAAGTAGAATACTGCCTGTGTTACTCAGAGCTAAAATGATACAATCATTGATACATCAAAATATTAAGGACACTATTTAAGCAATGACAAGATGTCTTACAAGCCAATCCCGAGAAAAAGTATTATTTTTGTTTTATTTCTTTCAATTGACTAKGGAAATCTACTTATAATTCCATTCTCCCGGCTTAAGATAAAATTTTATTTAATTCTTTTTTTTGGTGGGATTTTATGAGTTTTATAGGTTAARTAACATCCTCTAYTATCCAATATACYTGGAGTTATCACTTTAGATGTATCTCTTTAACCATTGGGTACTTAGTACACTCYTCATCTGTTTTAAGGATTGCTAAATTTTAGATTTATCAGTAGTAATATTACTTTACATTTGTATAATGAATTTTGATATGCAATTATAAAATTTTCTTGATGAAAATGATAGATTGGGCTTTATAAGTGTCAACATGCTCATTGTTTGATTTATGCTTGCATTTTTCTCTAATTTGGTAATTCAGATACAGTACTAGGCAGTTTATTTCTTATTTTTCCTTTGAAAGGCTCTTATTGCCTCGAATGAGCAATCCAATTTTTTGGATTCCTTGTAGCATGTTCACAGTGTCATGAAAGATATTTTTATTATCATCTTCAAGTACTGATTATAAGCTTTTTTGCATTTTATTTTTTGATTCAGTCATCATAATTCTAAAGGAGCTTCTACACTTGATGAAGTTACTTGTCATGCTTCCTTGGCTACATTACATTGATATCTTTGGTGGTAGGTACATGATTTTTCGAGTTCTCTATTATTCATATTTTTTTCTTTGTCCTGCATGTTGTTGATCTTTATCATTTCTTCTTTGTACCAGATTAATAATAATAATAATAATAATAATATAGTTTGTTCTAGGGCAAAACAGATCTTAAAAAGATATTGAGTTTCTTTGGTAAAGTTCATCTAGAAATTCTTCTTAACTCTTAGAATTTAGTTTCTATTTTCTGATATCAGATTTAATGAGTTTTAGTTAGTTCTTCATGAAAATTGATCACTTTTAATAAGTTTAGCCCTTTAAGTTATTGCTTAAATGATCAAATTTTTTATTATTTTATTTTATGCAAAATGGGAGTTTGTAATGCATTAGCATGTAATCTGAGGGTCGGAAGTTGATCAACTTTGTCTATCAGTTAGTCAAAAACCTAGTATTTTTTGTTTCTTTTCGACTATTTGAGAAAGTGAATAAAGTTGCTCATAGTAAGAATTAGTGATAGTAAGATGTCGATAAAATGATATCTTTGGTATTAGCTTGAGAAAGGAATTACCTGCTGCACTGTGAAAGAAGCATATATTGGATGGACCTTTGTTCTATGTGCTTCTGATAAGCTGATGCTTCTATCTTATTTCTATCTTATTTGTACATTGTGCTTTGTAGTTTGGTGGATCTAGGCTTGCTTTTAGTGGGAAGAACTCTATACGATGTATTATTATTTTAAAATATTTCTTATAAAAAAATATATGTCCTAATTACTTAGAATAGTTCATATAATATAAATAAAGCAAAAGGCATTCATAGTATAAATATTTTTCTGAATACATATAGACAGATCACCCTCACAACTACACCTTATGAGTTCTCATATTTTGATAAGGTCTCGTGTGAACTCATAGGTTAGTTAACATGTTATATACTAATTGTGTAATTATATTCAATATGGATTGAATGAAAAACCAAACTAATAAAATTAAAAAATATTTTTAATTAAATCAGTTTGAATGGTTTAAGTTTTGAAATGTGCAATCTGGTTTCTTGTGAATCAAATATAGCTATATATATAAATGTTTAACTAGATATATTCAATTTAAGTAAAGGCGAGTAAATATTTTAATTACGTCTTCAACCTTAAAGTTAGGTGCGATAACCTTTATATGCGCATTACCTCTTTTATATTATAATATAGTATAATTTGAAAAWTAATTAATTAATTTTAAAGTCAGATTTTTAGAAATAATTAAGGATGTCGATCATATTACGTTTGATAACCTTACATGAATCTAAATTATCAAAAGAAAATAATATGTGATGTCGATTATATAAGYCTAAATTATTGAAGTTTATGACGATAACTAAAATTCTTTAAAAAAATTAATTAAAAGAAAAAAGTCTGAGAAAATACGTCATTTGAGCTCAAAACGACGTCGGTTTAAGCTGAATGAAGAGACTTTCGGCGACGCCGTCCCATCTTCTTCAATTGAAGCACAGAACACGCGATTCAGCCTCCATCTTCTTCGTTTGAGCAAATTCATCTTGGTTCCCCTCCTTTATTAAACGAAACCGACCGGAGCTCGGTGTCTACGCCTCTTGCTCGCCGCCGCTTTCTGCACGCCGCCGCTTTCTCTCCACTTGTTTAGGTTCGTTAAGCCTCTTTGTAGCTATGTCTGYATTCATTTATGTGATCGTTTAGCTTCCTGGCATTCTATCCCTTTGGCCTTCTCGTGGAATTGATTCCAGTTGTTCAGTAAAGTTTCCATCACTTTGCTTCAGTATAGCATTTTCTAAGCTTGTGTTCAGTTTTAAAGAATGATTATAGCAATTTTTGAGTGGCTAGGTTAATTTGGATAAATAGAAAGGATGTAGAAGGTCCTTATTCCCTTAGATATCTTTCATTACGAGCTTGAGTGTGTTTTTTTATTTTATTTTATTTTAAATTTTGATGATTACATTGAACATAATTGAATTTCCGAATAGATATCAGAATGACAAATGAATAGCAGAAAGTAGTATTCTCTCCATTTATTTATATTTTTAAAATAGGCAAACAGATAATTGGAATGCTTTATGCTAGAATATTTCCAGGGAAATTTATGGGTTCCGAAGTTGTAGCATTATCTTACCTCATTTTATTCAGTTATTTGTGGGGACAATTCTGCTCTACTCTGCATATTAGCATTGTCATTTTGGTGAAACTTGTTTTCGGCCAAGTAGTCATTCAGAAATCAGATTTTGAGCTGTGTGTGACTCTAGTCTACAGACATTACTGATGAAATACGATAAAGTTGCAATTAAGTTGTTTGTTAATTTTTGACAGAAAAGTATGGAGGAGAAATGCCCATTTAGTTTTGCTATGGAAATATTTTCTTGTATTTTATGCATGTGTTCTAAAGGTGTCTTTTCGGTAGTGTGCTAGTAKTATTCTCTATACTTGAAACCTGAAAGGAAACACAAAATAATTGGGGCTGGGGTCTGGGTGAAATTCATAGGACTGTTTCTTATAGCAAAAATTCTTGAATCATGCAGCTAAAGCATTCTGGTAATGTATTTAGCACTCCAATTAAATGATAAATTAGATCAGATCTGCCATATTGGACTAGAATCCAAGTTTCAAATCTTTTTCTTCTTTCTTGGAGATTTGTAATCTGGAAATATTTTCCTCGACTCCAACTGTTTTACTCTTATTATTTTGGGTAAAGAGGACAGTGAGGTCCATTTTTTAGGTAAAGTTATACCTGTGGTCACAAATGTAGCAATTCTCTCCATGATCCATGATGAGGGGAGTTCTCAATTTAAGCAGGTTGTTTTATCTGCTATTATGACCTCAATTGAATCTTTAACAAAACCAGTGATGTTCTAAGCTTCTGACTATTAGGACCTATGTTTATTTCTTGAGGGGATTTATTTCCTTTTTCATCTCTCTTTCCTCAACGATGCTCAGCTTTTTACTGTTCAATTTCTGTCAACTCTTTTTTCCTCTTTTCTTTGAGGCATTGAGGTAAAATAGAAAGCAATTGAATGTCAATTTAAGACTTCTAAAATAGGGAAAGAGTTTTGAATGATATTTCACTATGATAGAGATGATGCTTTCACTGATTTCACTATTGAGTTATCAATGTCAACAGAATTTAGTACATGTAGTTGATTACTTACCAAACTGAATTTAGTAAGCCTAGTTGATTACTACTTCCTACTGAGTATACTCATTTGTGTTTCTTTGAGATGCCAAAAGTTAACAAAATATTTTTCTATGATAGAAATTTTATTGCCTAACACTTGAATCAATCGAAGCATTATAAAATTGAAAAGATGCTTTTAGGTCTCTTCTGTCCTTTAGCATCTGATTATGCTACAATTTGTATGAGGAGCTGAGAAAAATTAGTGTAGTTTGCTCTCTCAAACTAGGGCCTCCTATTTTAAGATTGTTGTCTAGATTTTGGAGGCTACATACTGCATCTAACCTCATAAAACATCAAAAGGGGTTTTTTGTAAAAGAGCTACACWGGTATTCATTTACATTTCTTGATGAAATATATGCAAAGAGAGCAAGAGATTGCAGATGAGTGAGAGACCAGTACCCMGAAGAGACAGCCCATGGGGCAGGCCTGAAGGTGATCTGAGACAACCCAAGTCCCATAGATGCAACGATCGTGCTGAAGATGTTATCCAGGTATTCGAAAACCCTCTCTAAACACTTTGTGGGTTTTGTCTGTGAATTTCCCGCTGCGGAAATGTGAATATGATTTGTGGGCTTTTGTACTGTTCTTTCGGTTTTCATGCCTTTTTTTTTTGCATTCTCGATTGTCCGGCATGCAGAACTTGTAGATCATTCCATTTGATATATTACTATTGGCTTTAATTTTGATAAATACTTAGTTTGATGTGAATTAACTCAGGTACTTCAAATTTATGTTCTCTTTGAACAAATTTACCTGGGATACAAGTTGAGCACAAAAAAGGAAAAARGAAAATATAGTCCTGGTAAAACTCCCATCCAGTGTTCTTTAAACAAGGTCCTCATTAACACGATGTAATGACTCCATTTCCTTTTGTAGAATATTTTTAGAATGAATTTTGTTCTTATTTTATCTATTAATTTTTTGTCAACCTAAATTAAAACTGAAGTACTTTAAAATTAGCGTTGGCACTTGATTCTAGAGTTCCAGGTTACTGTGCCAAGAGGAATGAGGACAATAAGGTATATGCCTCTGGTTTTACCATAGAGGAACTTTAGCAATCAACATCTGAAGTAAACAAATTGTACTGGTCCCAGTAAATATTAGACATTATGCATGTTGGTTTAGAGACCTCATGGAGTTTCAAATCCTTTGAAACTAAAAAATGTTGAGCCTACTTAGGAAATAAAGAGTATGTCAGATCACTTAGGAAATAAAAATGTTGAGCTTGACATTTAAGGTGGAATTCTTGTGATGATAGTGGTAGGATGTAAATGCTGGGGCTTATGCAAATCCAGTTAGGATGTTATATTTTTACAGGATTCTAGTTGATGTCATTAGGGGATAAATGAATTAGTATTGAAGTTTTCAGAAGTTTGCTTTTGTTGGAAAAGACATGGAATGTTTACTAAGGATAACCATTGCAAAGCTGCAACAGTTCAGGGTTTTTGCTGTGGAGGCATGATGGTGCTCTTCGAATCAGGTTAGTAGCTTGAAATGGCTGGGTTGTAGGGATGTCGGGGCAATGGTATAGCCCTCAGGATTCCCGTTAACCAACAGAAAGAAGGAGATACTGGATTGGGACTACAGTAAATAACAAGGAAATGTTTAAGTTTGCAGCAAAGTAACAGATCCAGACACCTACATTTCTTTTGGCACCTAAAAGATCATGGAACAATTTGTCTAGGTGCACTTATGCCCATGTAGTGAAAGACTTGATGGCGTTAAAATGTTTTAACTAGTATGATGAGCCGATTAACACCCCCCCATGCCCCCCTAAAAAAAGTAGGCTGCTTGAAAATTCAGATATGTAGCAGACTGTATGGCATTTATACTTCTTTTTGCAATGTAGACTAGACTACTACCAATTGGTTCTCCTTTTCTGTCAAAACTAAAAAGACAGACAAAAATATACAAATAACTTCTGGCATGTTCCATGATGTTCAGATTGGTCTCGCATCTGAAACTTCTGTAGTCTTTCAAAATCTAGTAATTGTATAGTTTGACACCATAAGTTCTAATATCAGGAAGCCTCTGATTGTTAATCAGGTTAATTATAATTTGAAAATTCCTGTTCAAATGGCCTCCATAMTGTAGTTTATTTTGAAATTAGATCATTTGACTGTGATGTGAACATGGAGTTATATTTCTTGTATAACCTTGAAAAAACRACATCACAGTTCCTAGCTTGATAAATTGGACAGCCAAGAAGTTGCTTTCTTGGTTACTAGAAAGCAATGAAGTATCTTGCTGTCTGTTTTCTTTGTCTTCCTGTACACATTATTCTATGATAATGGTTTAAAAAACTAAATTATGGGGATCTGTCTTTCACTCATCATTTTTTTCCAAATCCATGAAAAATTTAGCTTTCCAGGTATATAGTAGTTTCCGGTGAAGTAATTCCGTTCTTCTGATTGCACTTAACAAAGCAGCTTCCTTTTAGGTTCCTTTCATATATAGTAACAAATAATTGCKAATTCTACTTAGTAATCTCTTTGATGGACTGGACTAGGCATGTCTAATTCATGTACTAATCCATTCTTTTTCACTTTTATCTACTGGTATAAACTCTTACTGTTGCAAGGTTTAAATTAAAGGTATATTATGTTGTTTTATGATTTAATTTTCTCTTTCTTGTTCATGGCCAGGCATGCTTTGAAGGTAACCCATTTAAAACAATTCCAGGGCCTTTCAAGCTATTCTGGCAGTGCATGCGTTCCAAACCTGGGTATGTTGATGTTAATATCTCTGGTGTTTTAATTGGGCAAGTCATGAAGCTATTTGAGTTGTTGAGGTTTTTGTTTTCTTTTGTTTCTAATACTAATTATGTTGTTCTTATCGRAATTTCGTAAATTAACTTATATATTACTTAGTATTTCTTTTTTCTGATTCAAGTTAAAGTTATTAGTATAGCAGTATTAGCTGTCTATCTGGTTTTTTGATAACTACTTCATAGATTTCTCCGCAGAAGTATTTGAGCAATGTCTACACTTGTGTAGATGTCTTGCGTGAAGTCTCTGTTAGGTGAATGTGCAAAATGTAAATTGCAGCTTGCATAAGAAGAATATATCTCTGTTTCTTGCTTTATGCTGGAATAAAATATACTCAATGATGTGCAGGGAGGAGCCCACCGAGCCATTCTTTTATTTGGAATTGGATCCTCCGAAAAGAGAAGTGAAACTCGAGTAAGTATCATCATATAGTTTCTCRGAGACACAAATGTACGAGGCATTTTATCTTTGAGATCCATGATTTCTTGTGGGTGAGGAGTACGTGTTTTTCATCAAATTCTAGCTTTTTTCTTTTTGAACAAAAAGATCRAGTTGATGGTTTTGTTCTGTAACGTTTTTGAATAAATATGTTAACATTTCTCATCCGAAATATTACATTCTAAAAGATTGAGACATCAATTGTTAGATCTTCAGAAGATTGAGACTTTAATCAGAGAGCTCCATCTGATGCATTCAAATCTCCCACTAATTCTCAGATATTATTGCTATTTTATTGTTTAGCTACCTTAGTCGAATTACTAAAGTTTTGCTCCGGTAACTTCAAACTTGTATTCCTGCTGTGCTGAAATTTTGGCAATGACCTTGAAATGGTCACCTCTATTTGATACAAATTTCAGTGATTCGCTGACTAGATCAAGTGGTGCACTTTTATTACCTTATTGCATAGTTTGAAATTCCCTTCCTAGAATGTGCATGGTTAGAAAGTGGGAAGAGAGAAAACACAAAATAGCAAAAGCTGAAAGCAGACACTAAAAGGAGCATGCTTCCCCCCTCTGGTGGAACCAAATGGAAAAGAAAAATTTCCCGAACATCTTTTTGGATATCTTACAAGTTGGATGGTATTTAGTACTGGTATTCTGAAGTTGCATTGTTGAAAGCATTTTCTCTTCCAAGAAAAGAGGGAAAAGAGGGAAAAGGGTAGATCAAACATTAGATCCCTCAAAAGAATTTTCTGGCCACAGTTTACTTTGGCCTCCCAGTCTTTAGACAAAAGGCATGTATTCTAAGGCTGACAACCATCAATAATTCTTGTATGTTACTGACACACTTTTCCAGTTGCAAATTTACTTGCTTTTTCACCCCTTAGGATCGGATCCGATTCATTTGTTGGAAGGTCCCTGAACACCTATAAGTTCTCTAGTTTTTATCTCGGAACAGTTTTGACCTAGTTTCATGTGTAACTGCTAGATAGAGTCTTGCCTATGTTTAYACAAGATGAGCTTGTACTYGTTAACATTCATTATGCAATCAACGTCCTCTGTTTTTCAGGTGTATAAAGGGCATTTATAGTGGATTCABTGGCCTTGATGTGCCCATGTTAAAATTACCAACTAATATGAGAGCAAAGTCAGAGCCAGGAGGTGCTGGGGGAAGCAGTCCTCCCCCATCCTCACAAAAAAAAAAAAAAAAGAAAAAAATTAAAATTGTGTATGGAGTTAATATTTTTCAAATTTGTATAGATTTTATCACAAAATGTATCATTGCATTTTTTAATATATTTTGATTTATTTTCATCATTTTAAAATTAAATTTTTGACTCCGCCTTTCTATGAAGGGATTCATGAGAGTGATTCATGTAGTAATAGGACGAAASTGGAATTTTGGGTTATTCACATTTTTAAAGCATTGCCGTCTCATTTTATAGGATTATGAATCCCAAGTCATCCTTTGTTTGGATAGATTGGATCGATGTATATTATTTTTATCTCACAATATAAGTTATTTTAAAATTATATGCGGGCATATATTAATATTTTTAAAAATAATGTAATTTTTAAACTGAAGTACCTAAAATATATATTATCTTTACTCCTTTAATTTTTTTCTCAATCCAAGGCTATCCAACGTAATATTAAGTTC
Source organism: Rhazya stricta (assembly GCA_001752375.1). Classification (NCBI taxonomy): domain Eukaryota; kingdom Viridiplantae; phylum Streptophyta; class Magnoliopsida; order Gentianales; family Apocynaceae; genus Rhazya; species Rhazya stricta. The sequence goes on along the minus strand of MEJB01000018.1, from coordinate 5,305,308 downwards.
TTACGGGATTTTTCCTCTCTCTCTCTTTCATTTATTCCTTAATAAACTCTTGAAAAGAAGTTTAACTAGATTCTTGAAAAATATAAAGTAGTAAATTTATAGTTAAATACAATGAAAAGTTTTGCTTTTTATTCAAATAATATCTCTTGGAATTAAATTTAGGACTAATTAGAGGTAAATAGAGTAATATTGAAAGAAAAAATTTGAAAAGTGAGTGACCTATATCGCGGGGAGGAARAGATSGACAATGGRTGGATTTGAATTTGTCGGTAGCTAACTGACTTGGTTTTTGTGTTTTATGTGGATTATTATTATTGGATCGAGTATAATTATAACTTGGAATTAGAAGTTTTATACTGAATTGGTCTTAATCGACTGGCAATTAGGTGATCTGATTTTTGAGTTCCATGTGGATTTTTGTTATCGAGTGGGGGTAAATAAGCTGTTGAATGTTAGCGACCGCCATAAGGCACAAATTTTATAATAATACGCTGCACTTAGGTCTCATTTCCTTTAGGAACAATTAGAATTATTCATACAATGGAGCTAAGGGCTCAATGCATAATCTAGCTTACTAATACCCATGAAATCTATAGGGAACAACCCGAACTTCCACTGGCGGTAAAAACCACTTTTAACACTTAATCCAGTGATCGGTTGACTATGGTAAACTTTTTCTATCTACAAATTGAAATGACTAAGAGTAATCAAATATCAATCAAAATGAAGAACCCTAGAAATCAATGATGGGTTCTCCTATTGTCAGATTACGCTCCAAAGTCCATGGTAAATTGAAGAGCTTTGCTGTAATGAACTTGAAGATTTTATTCACATTGATGTTGTAGGTTGCACTTGAGAAGAACAATGTTGCATTCATCAACTTCGCAAATGCTCTTGCCTGTCGACAAACATAAGTTCAAAAATACACATTTCAAGTGCGGAAAATCTGATAAATTCATTTTTCGAGAATTATATGATATTTTAAAAGTTATACGATCTTGATTGAATGAGTCTTGAGTCTATTTTWAAATTCTTTTTGAGAGTTAGAGATTTTTTAGAACACTATTTTACTACATTTTATACATATCAAATTAGAGTACAACGAGTATATATTTTAWTTCCCTCTAATACATGTATGTGTTTTCATCTATCTTAAAGTAACGTATATGCATATTTATATACATTGTATTATGATTGACGTAACAAATAATATGTACTCGAGAATATATTAAAAGATTTAAAACAAGTAATGGAGACTGATTGAGGTAAGRTATATATATATACACGAGTGATGGAGAGTGAAGTGAAAGGAGGAAAATATCTATGGACATGGAATTTACGGGCTAATGCAATTTCTTGATTGAGGTAAGGTRCAATAATGTTGGATGTTGCTATCACAAGCATTGAATAGGAACAAACCCCCCACCCCACCCACCTTGGGGTACCATCCCACGCTCACCACACTAACGTAAATGATTTATCTATAAAAACATAATCAAATAAATAATTGTGATTAAGTATTATCTTTAGTATATTTAAAAAAGTGTTCATTTAAACTATTTTTAAACCATAAGTTTAGCTAAAATGCAAAACAGATGGGTATGAAATATCATCTTATTTCAGGCAATAAGGTAAAAGTAATTATATTTGAAGTAATAAATAATCGGGCAAAATTAAATTTTCAATTATTATCCTTCCAAATAATTCAATAAAAGTTACCTCGCTTGCTATTGTCCACTGCATGTCTATTGGTAATTGGACAAAATCATCGAACTTTGTTCCTACCAGCACTGGAATTGCTGTCTGCATATAATTAAAAGAAATTTCACATTAAAACAAAGGGAAAAAAATAAAAAATGAAAAAGAGAAAATAAAAGATCAAATGATTACCTGATTCCATCTTCTGGCTTGTTGATACCATCCAATAACACTGTAATTACCCCAAATAAATAAATAAATATATCAAATTAGCCRATTTCTTGAGGAAAAAAAGAAAAAGAATTATCATGTTCTTACCTATTCAGTGTACACCGACTTGTTAGATCAAACATGAATAACATGGCTACAGAGTCTGTACATGCCACCGGAATCACATTCTGCGAAGCATCATCTCCTGCATTCTTCACCTTATCAGCAAAACCATGTCTAGGTGTGCGTCTCTGTGTGTGTGTGTGTGTGCGTATATATATATATATGTATAGAGAGAGAGAGAGAGAGAGAGAGAGAGAGAGAGGGAAAGTCGGAAGAAGATGCAGACCTCCTACTTCCCAGATACTATAAGAAATGCGAGCTCCTCCAACCGATAATGTTTTGTCCATTTGATTCAGCCCTGTCGTTGAATATCCTCCTTCTTCATTATCTGTCCCCACATACTTGGTCTGGCATCAAGATTCAATTAGAACGACAAAGAACAATCAAACATCGAAGAGTTGAAAATGAAAAACCCATTAGCAAGAACAAGAAGGGAACAAACAGAAAGGCTCACCAGAAAACTTGTTTTTCCAATCTGACAATCGCCCAAGAGGCTGATCTTGAGAGGAACCAAGTCAGATGGGGAATCTTTATCACAATCCCGGAAGCGAGACGGAACATCTTCCGGCGAAAACTCGTCTTCCATAGCACCTGAAGATGGCTCCGCAGAAGAAGCCATGGCCGCGGTATTCTTTTGCAACAACTGATGTCTATATCTGACTGAATTCCCCATCCAACAAGCTAAAGTTTGGTTCCAAATCAACCGGAGATACCTCCGGAGGATTCCGATCCGCCAGAGGATTGTTCTCTTGACGCTGATGGGATGTAACATTGTACGGCAAAGCTGAGTCATGTGAAGAATAATGGCCTTAGGAGCCTTCTCTGTCCCATGCAAATGGAAGCCCTTTTTAGGCCTCTATCCGCTCTATCATATGTCAATCGCGAAACCCACTCTTCCTTTATTTTTCTTCTTTTTTTTTTTTCAAATTCTTTTCCAAATATTCGGTGATTTAAGTTATTTTCCATCTCACCGGCCATATTACACGCCGTTATGATTGGTTGAACGAGTTTCTTTTGCCAAAATCCCGAAATTGACCTCCATAGATACGAAGGAAAAATTCTACTAAAACACATAATGGTAATTACAGTAAGYGCTTGGTCATGAAAAACAATTTGAGCTCAGTTTATTTTCGATCTATCCAAATCGCAGCATGCCTGCTAACTAGTTGAGTTGTGGATCATGAGAAATAATCATCTGTTGTATGCATTAAAAAATAAAAAGAAAAAAGAACAAGGTGGGCCCCTACATTGTAATAATCAGTTATTTTCATTTTTCTTTAATAGACTTGCAGCCATATGGCGGATGGTGGTGGTGGCCATCTTGGGCGGGGGAGACAGTTGACTGAGTTTGTGGTGCCCAAGTCCATATTTTTTTATTCAAAAATGCCGGCWTTTTGGATTTATTTAGATTCATAATGTTTCATAGTGGGAACAAATTTTGTCCACATGTGTTCTTCGAAAGGGAACCAAACTCTACATTATTATTCTTCACAATTTTCGATCAATCTCGCCGATAAAAATGGCTCAAGATTTGAGTCTACATCACTTAATTAGAAATCACACCGAATATTTTCATATATTTTTTATTCCCATTAATAATATTACAAACGATATTAATTTATTCACTTTTTTTTAAAATTTACATATGACATTATTATCGATATTACAAAATGATACGTTAAAAGATTTATAATTATGGCTCGTTTTATAAGCACTTCATTTTTTAAAAAAATAATTATTTGCATTTTAATGATTTTATATTTTTTTAAAACTATTATACTTCTGGTGATATAAACTTAATAAATTATATTCAAACTTATATCAACTTAGCTGCTCATAGTTTTGCATTTTTAGGATGAGACATTATCGTAAAGTCGATCGATAAGATATTTCTGAACTTGATAGTATACTTTTTTGTTATATTTTTCGACTGTATTGATCAGAATATGATAGAGGAAAAAGATATGTCAGAGGAACTTCAAAAAAATATACATATGTCGTATTACGATTAGTATTAAGAAAATATATTAGAAGATATGTATTCCTCTCTAAGACTGCTGCGCTAACCCGAGTTAATTGTCTTGTTCCATAAGAAAAAGAAAAAGAAAAAACATTACAGAAGTAATTATATTTTGAAATAAAACGTTTTATTAATATGTAAAGAGTTGCTGTCTTAAGTTGTTAATGTTTCCCTTCTCGAGTTCAACCACGTGGCGAGAGATATGCAAGACCCACAAGCTAGGCCCCCACCGTTCAACCAAAATTGTCTTTTATATTCCAATTTATTTGTGAATTATTTTGGGCCACTTCCTTAAATAATTGAAAGCATATTTAACAGGAAAGTGATGGACATTCCTACTTGGGAGCTTTACATTGATTTCCAAAAATATCCAAGACGTTGGTTTGAGGGAGGGAATCCAATTAATTATGAATTAAGTTAAATTATATTTAAGAAGAAGTCTTAGTTATATTTGTCCCCCATTAGGTTTCATATTGGGAAATTATTAAAATTTAGTTTTCTAATTTTAATATAAATCATAATTTGACTTGATTTATAATTTCTACGTGAATTTACATTGATTCATTCAAAGATAAAAAGTTAAAAACAACCAATTATTAGGTAAAAGACTTATAAGTATGTTTATAATGAGCAAATCAGTAATCTACTTAATTAATCATGGAAGATAAGRCATCAAAGCATGTGATCACCATTTATTGGTAAATAATGGTATTTAAAATAGAACTACTCTTAATTGTTGATTAAACCCATTTTTTATTATTAATTAAAAAAGACCAAAGATCTTCCCATGTTACAAAACGAATATAATCGGCATCTCCGAATCGTCTTCTAGACAATTAATTAGTTAAATTAATTATTCTCTAAGAACATGAATTGAAATCTCAACTAGCAAATTTCGTATCAATCATTCTCTTGAAAAAAATAACATTTCTTTTACACCGAATTGCTAAAAGATAAATTCCATTTCTAATTCATTATTTAATTTTTGAAAAATGAAAAATCATTCTTGAAAAAGAATTTGTCAGGGATAACTTTTTGTTCGATTCAGGATGTATTTTAAGTACTCCTTACATTCTTTTATAGATTTAAAAAATATCTTAACTTGATAATTATCATTACATGCAATAAGACTATTTATTTAATAAAATTTTATCTAGTGAAAAAAACAATTAATCTTATCCTCGTCTCTTCACGAATGTTTTCCTTATTCCTTCTTGCTCKTTTAACTATTGCTCCTTGGTGTTCACTCCCTTCATGTAGCAAGYGATTCTCATTAATGTTCTGCATRTGTATCTTTATATATATAGCAACTAGCGGGATAATTATAAGCAACTATTAAAGATAAACCTCTACCAAAGATAATTACAACAATATCAAAGATTGATCCAAATATTCTTAATTGTTGGAAGAGATAACATTGGTTGATTGTGCTGCACAGTAGYAGTGATTCATTGAGATTCTCTAACAGCCCCCTCCAACCTGGTAGTTCTGGACAGACAAATTTAGTGGAAAGAAGAAAATGACGAGACTTATGTAGAGGTTCGGTGAGTAAGTCTGCAGGTTGATCTTTGGAGGGAGCAAAACTGACGTGGTGACTTTCAAGTGCCACTTTCTCTCATACAAAACGGTAGTCAAGTTCTATATATTTAGAGTGTGCATGAAAAATTGGGTTTAATGCCATATATGTAGCACTCAGATTGTTACGATGCAGCAAGATAGGAAATTGAAGATTGACACCTAGTTCATAGAGAAGATAGGCCAACTAGCTAGTTTCAGCACAACGATGAGAAAGGGAACAATACTCGGATTCAGCACTTGAATGAGCGATTGTTGGCTGTTTTTTGGAACACCATGAGACTAAGTTGCTACCCAAATAAATAAGATATGCTGAAGTGGAACGCTGAGTGTCTAGACAACCCTTGGAAARCCATAAGACTAAGTTGCTGCCCAAATAARTAAGATATGCTGAAGTGGAACGTCGAGTGTCTGGACAACCTGCCCAATCAGCATCAGCATAGGCAACCAAATGGATAGGATGGCATTGAGAACCAAACTACAGACCATGATCAATAGTAACTTTAATGTAGTGCAATATATAGCGCTTGGCGCAATCAAGATGGGTGGCTGAGATGGACTCCTGAACTGAGGAAAGTAGTTAACTGCAGGAATAGTACATGTCAGCTTGGAGTGATTAGGTAAGGTTGCTCCACGGCCGCCAAACATTTTCGGAAACTCTTTAGGATTGGCGAAGTAGAGAGTACCATCCGGAAAGCCGTTGGTCAGGCAAGCTTTTGGCTCATGTGAGGGCTGCTAACAGGTTTGCCTGAAGCACATTGTCGTGCTCTTTAAAGTCACCTATGAGCATAAGAAGGCCTGACTGATAATTGAATACCCACCTGTGCATTAGTGGGGACTATAGCTTAGAAAGAAGGTGAGGGGGGGCAAAGTCTTTACTTAATAGCTATGGACCTAGTGCTTCATATAAACTTTTGAGCGAGCCTATCTATTACTACTGTGACACAATGTTGTTCCGACATAATGTCGGGGAAAATAGGAGAGTTTAAGTGTCCATGTCGGGGAAGGCACAATAAAAACAAGGATGGAATTGCAATTTGGAAGAAACAGACAGATAACGAGGAAACTTGTTCATTACAGTTGAAACCAGGCCTTGGGGCCTGGTTAAGATCGTATCAATAGATTTATAAGCATTGTGCAACATAAGATGGGAGAGTCTGATCAACAAGGCTCGGAGGTTGGAACCGAGCAATAAGTTTTGTTGGAGTGGCCATGGGGAAGTCATTTTTTTTTAATGTCTGCGCAGGCCAACCTTGAGAGACACAAAATAAGACATGCAAATAAGTAGTAGGCTTGATAACAGGGCTGAAAGATCTTCGAATAATCAATATTGTTGTGATGAAATTCTTTGTGATGAGGTAGCTTTGCCCGCGCTCGGGATTGTGGCTTAACCGAGAGGCACTTGCGCAGCCAACGATGTTCTGAAATGAGGGGGATGCGGTTTGAGCTAAGTCCATAGTTAATCCACAATAGGGCATTTTACTTTCTGTGGCTTATAACAGCACGGTCAACTGCGTTTTTAGGGGCCTTCGTGTAGCAAGTGGATCCTGTGGGCTGCAATGTATGGTGTCAGGAGGCTCTACGAAGACAGGAGGAACGGAACATTCCTCTACAGAGACTTTTGAGGGGAAATGTTTACCGTCATGAGAGCGGGTCAACCATTAGGGAATGTTGCGAAGCCGAAAGAGTTCGAATTGTTGGTGTAGGACCAGGGATGGCATTGTTGTGGCGATTGTGGAGGGCTGTACACGACTCCACGGGAAGTGGCGAGGAAGAGGGCTCTGATTTCTGACCGACAAATTCAGTGTTGAGGAGTTGCGAAGGTCGGGTAGTGCTCGAGGAGGGGATTGCTGGGCGTCGCGTGTGATAGGTGAGTGAGGCCGCCAAATGAGGCAGCGTGGGTGGCTGTTGGGGCCAGTGGGGGATGGTAGATTGTCACCGGTGGAGGTGATTGGTTCGATGTAGGCGTTAAAGTCTTACTTTGCTAGTACTTAGGGCCTGAGGGAGCTGAAGTCAGAATGGAAATGAATGGCTATTTGATATGGGACCGAATTCTGACAGCCATTTCCATCTGGAAACGGGTGACCTACAATTCTTGTGGGAAATTAGTTAGTTTGCGTTAATTAAACTCCTAGACGAATAAATTCGACCGTTTTGATTATCAAGTACGTACCCTTTGTGGATGAGGACTATAAGGTAAGAGACCACATCGTATGGGGCTAGGAATGACTAAGCGATATCGCTCGGAAGTTATGTCTAAGATAGAGGAGTAACAAGGAGAACCAAAGGAATGTAAAGTGAGGGTAAGGAGCGTTGGGGTTACCAAAGAGACCGATTGTGAAGGACTTTATCCCATCAAGAGTGAGGAGTGCCAGGGCAATTGTGAGATGGACTGATAGTCAAAGTCGTTTCATTCAAAGATGTTGTGGGGAACAATGGTGTCATAATGAGATCGTTTTCATGGTGGACATTTAGTGGCCATTTTTGTCTTTCGGCAGCCCCGTTGTGTTGAGTTGGTCTATAAGGATAAGAAACATTGTTAAATGCTAAGTGCGTATAGTAATGGAAATGCCAGTATTTGTGT
>MEJB01000018.1:5280370-5297073 GCA_001752375.1 Rhazya stricta | reverse complement strand
ATCCTTCGGGATGTGCACATAAGCCATGCACCCAAATACTCGAAGATGGTCATAGGAAACATCTTTACCGCTCCAAACATGACTTGGAACGTCAAACTTTAATGGTACACATGGAGTGAGGTTTAAAACATGTACTACCGTATTCAATGCTTCTCCCCAAAAGCATTTCGGCAATTTTGATTGAGAAAGCAAACATCTCACCCTTTCCACCAACGTTCCATTCATTCTCTCAGCCAACCCATTCAATTGCGGTGTCTTCGGAGGAGACTTTTGGTGATGTATACCTTGCTCTCGGCAATACTCATCGAAAGGCCCTATATATTCTCCCCCGTTATCTGTTCAAATACACTTGAGCTTTTTCCCCGTTTCTCTTTCAACTGATGCTTGAAACGACTTGAAGGTATCTAACACTTGATCTTTCGTCTTCAAGGTATAAGCCCATATTTTCCGAGAATAATCGTCAATGAATGTCACAAAGTAATACGCACCACCAAGTGACCTTGTCTTCATGGGGCCACAAATATCGGAATGTACCAAATCTAACACTTCCAATTTCCTCTTTGGTTCTGATGACTTAAAGGACACACGCCTTTGCTTTCCCGCCAAACAATGAGAACACCTTTTTAACTTTGCATCGGAAACTCCAAACAACACATTCTTCTTCACCAAAATGTCCAAACCTTTCTGACTCATATGACCCAAACGCTTRTGCCATAGTTCAGATAAGCTATCATTGTCACAAGTGTTGATATAACACTTGGAAACCCCAAGTTGGACAACATACAAGTTCGAATTCCTTTTTCCTTTTGCAACCACCATTGAGCCCTTCTTTAGCTTCCATTCATCGCCAGAAAAGAAACTGCAATAGCCTTCACTGTCCAACTTTCCAACAGACAAAAGATTGAACCGAAGATCTGGAATATGTTTCACGCCTTTGAGAATTAGAATAGTCCCATTGCTAGTTTCGACACAAATGTCTCCCATTCCGATGACATTAGCTTGTTCATTGTTTCCCATGCGAACAACCCTAAAATCACCGGTCTCGTAAGTTGAAAACAGATCACGTCGTGAGGTAGCATGTGTTGAAGCACTACTATCAACCACCCAATCCATCTCATGACATGATATATTGACATTCTCTACACAACCATCACAAACAACAAAGAAATCATCAACAATAGCAACATCTTCATTATTGCTACCTTCNAGATCTTTAATCTTAAAGCTATGACCTAATGCATCAATAAAATTTTGGAGCAGCCTATCATTACTACTAGTGACAACAATGTCATCGACATAATGCAGAAAATAGAGAGTATAAGGTCCATGTCGAAACATAAACAAGGATGAATCTGCCACACTTTGCAAGAAAACAACAGATAACAGGAAACTTGTCATACATTGAAACCATGCCCTTGGAGCCTGGTTAAGATCGTAAATAGATTTATAACATTTGTAAAACATAAGATGGATGAGTCGGATCAACAAACCTCAGAGGTTACAGCATAAATACAGTTTTGTTGAGTAGACCATGGAGGAAGGCATTTTTACATCTAATTGTCTGAGAGACCAACCTTGAGAGACAACAAAAAATAAGACAATGCAAATAGTAGTAGGCTTGATAACAGGGCTGAAGATCTCCGCATAATCAATATTGTGTTGTTGATGAAATTCTTTAGTGATGAGGTAAGCTTTGCGGCGCTCGATTGTGCTTAACCCGAGAGAGCCACTTGCATCCAACGATGTTCTGAAATGGGGAATGCGGTACTAAAGTCCAAGTCTAATTCCACAATAGGGCATTTACTTCCTTGGCTATAACAGCACGTCAAACTGCATGTTTAGAGGCCTCAGTGTAGCAAGTGGATCCTGTGGCTGCAATGATGTGTAGGAGGGCACGAAGAACAGGATGACGAACCATTCCTCTACAAGAAACTTTTAGGGGAAATGTACCGTCATGAGAGCGAGTCACCATAGAATGTTGCGAAGCCCGAAAGAGTTCGAATGTGGTGGTAGACAGGGATGGCATTGTTGTGCGATGGGAGGCTGTAAAGACTCCACGAAGGTGGAGGAAGAGGCGCCTGATTTTCTGACACAATATCAGTGATGACGGGAGTTGAAGTCGGTAGTGCTCAAGGGGGGGCTGCTAGGCGTCGGTGATAGGTGAGTGAGGGCGCCAAATGAGGCAGGTGGGTGCTGTTGTGGCAAGTGGGGGAGAGAGTTGTCACCCGGGGATGTTGAGTTGATGATTGGAGGAGTTGAAGTCTTACTTGCAGTATTAGGCCTGAGGAGCTGAAGTCAGGAATGGAAAGTGGGCTATTGATATGGACGAATTCTGCTAGACCATCATCTGGAACGGAGTGAACCTACAAATTCTTGTAGGGAAAAGTTATTTCGTTAAATAAAACATTCCTAGACACATAAACTCGACCATTTGATGAATCAAGGTAACGATACCCTTTGTGATGAGGACTATAATAAGAAGACATATTCGATGCTAGGAATCAATAACTTATGTGAGATATATGATCTAAGATAAGGATAACAAGTGCAACCAAAGACATGAAGTGAGGAGTAAGAGGTTGGGTTACCAAAGAGACGATTGTGAGGASTAYCCCAATCAAGAGTAGGAGTCAGGAGSCAATTGATGAGATGGACTGAAGTCAAAGTCGTTTCAACTCAAAGATGTTGGGGAACAATGGATGTCAAAATGAGACTACGATTCATGGTGGAAATGTGGCAATTTTTTCTTTCGGCAAGCCTGTGTGTTGAGTTGTATAAGGATAAGAAAAACATTGTTAAATGCCTAAAGTGCTATAATAATGAGAAAATGCAGTATTTGTGTATTCTGTTCACTTTCAAGGATTTTAACATTTTTGGAAAAGATGTTTTTGATCAGAGTAACAAGAGTTTGAAAATGATTGAAAATCTCACTTTTTAGGCACATATGATGAATCCCAGCATAATGAGTAAATTCGTCTATGAATAAGACATAATGCTTGAAAGGTAACAGAAAAAGTAAATGATWGCTGTAGATAGATCACTATGAATGATATAAACAGGTGTAGAAGTAGTCACTTTAGTGGAAGGAGAATGTAATTTATGCGATTTGCTAAGCGTACAATCAGAACAAAAAGATTTAAAAGACAACCGAGAACCAATAGCAGAACTTAAACAAGAAAGAACATGGAAGGATGGATGCATCACCTACATAGGGGATATAGCACCACCTAGTAAAGACGCCAACGGCTGCTGGAGAGAAAGAGAGGGTAGGTGCAGCTCGTGTCTAAAATTTCGCCGGTTGGAATTCCAGCCAGAGCAGTTGCGGCCAGAATTAAAGGAACCACCAGAGAAGGTATGATGGTCACGCGGAGATGAGGACTAGTTGAAAAAGGCGGTGGCTGTGCCAGGTCAGAAGATCGATCTTGTTGGGCATCAAATGCCAAGATTCTTGGACATAGCTCAAAGAAATCATGAAGCTTTTGTGTGGAAAGGACAGTGCGCAACATAATATAATATGGGCAAAGGCCATGAAGAGTAGCAACAACAAGATCAGAATCATCAATAGGTTTATTAATGGAGGCTAAGGAATCAACAATAGATTTAGGCTGTTGGAGAATAAGCATCCATGGATCGGGATCCTTTTTTGAGATCAAAGAGCTGCAATTTCATACTTGTAGCACTAGCTTTGGATTTGTGAGAGAAGTGAGTAGCGAAACAGTCCTGATTTGCTTGGAAGTATCACAACCAATAGTTAGACGATTTCCACTTTCAGTTAGTGATGAGACAATAATGCTGATAATTTGCTAATTGGTTTGAAACCACTTCTTAAAGGCTGAGGGATGACTTTAATTGTACTATCCTCACCCGAACAAATAGTGGTAGGAGGGGCAAGTATGGTTTCATCGACGTAGCCCATGAGATCTAAGCCGTCGAGGAAAAACTTCTTCTTGTGGAGCCATGCTAGGTAGTTWGTGTCATTAAGCTTGAGGAATTGTGATGTATTTTGGTAGGGGAAAGATGATGGCAAGAAGAAGTAGGAGAGAGAAAGAACGAGAGAGACTAATGCAGGAAGCAAGAAAAAAGAAATCCTAGAACCTAAGTTATGATACCATGTAAAAATTGATTTCCATTACTCCTCTTCTACATATGCATGTTTACATTTATAGCAGCTACCAGGATAATTGTGAACAACTATTAAAGATAAACATCTATCAAAGATTGATTCCAATATCCTTAATTGTTGGAGGAGATAATGTTKCTTAATTGTGCTGCATAGTATTAGTWGTGATTGATTGAGATTCTCAAACATTTCATCATCTCCATCATTATTGCATTTGTCCATGAACAATGTAAATTGACAATTATCATTTAGCTCATCTTCTTCTCTTTGTCCACAAATATTATGCATAGTGAATTTACTAACACATCATTCTCATTTGGAGTTTATATCTATAATTTATGTTTATAATATATTAAAGTATCACATGGGATGATAATTTTTTCTGGACACTTTTATCCCTTACCGTACTTTTAATTTTCTAACAATAACCTTATTTTTAAGCATTTAAAGAGATATTAATACATGTTAAATATATTTTAAAAAAATGAATGAATTTACTAATTAAGTTCAAAGTAGTGAAATTTTGCTAACTTGAGTATCTGTAGGCATTATCTTCAAATTACAGAAGTCGTCTTAAGCCGAAAGAAATGTATATAAAGTAGAATACATAATAATAATTTGCATCACCATGGAATACAACTAAATAGATTTCCGCAAGCATGACATCCCAGATCGATTAATGTAGTTGGTTAAGCAACAATCCAAGAAATTATATTTTTTTKCCAAGCAACGCTTGTGAAATTGCAACCTTTTCGTTTCAGGCAAATTAGTTGAGTGAATGGTTAAAATGAGTATACATGTACTGAAGTCGATTGCTTTTACTGATGGGAAGGAAATCACAACGCAACGAAATAATTCAATAACACAACTCTTTCCAAATGCCCATGCAACTTAGAGACAAATAACAAACGAAAGAAGATCAAATAATACACAAGAATTTTAACGTGGTAAAACCTCCATTAACTAGNTCTTTTTAATTTTTCTTGTGTTTTTACTCTCTTATAAAACCCTACTCTTTGCTCAATTTGAAATAGCAAAGGTATCCACAAGTGGGCTAGTACCCACATACATTTGGGCCTCTCCAAATAGGAGGGATAGCCCAACATTTACCTCTGCCTCTCTGACTATGAAACAGATCAATTGTTCAAAATTGAAAGAGAGTAAATTCAAGGCATAAGCTAAAGCAGAGGAAAGAAAGATGAGCATCAGAGAACGTAGTTTTGAACTCTTCCATCCTTRTTGAATGTTTGTTTTGCAAAAGGGAGGGAAAGAGAGACATTCTAATATCAACAGTCATCTACACATAGAAATACACCTCCAGACAAGGTCTTCTTTTCTTTCTATCTTTTCCTACTAAAATTGTCTAGTTTTTTCTATGTCACCTACTTTCTGTATCTCAAAATGCTGTATTGTTGAAAAATTTACAATACGACGGTACATGCATTTGTCGGGAAATATCAAACCTGGAACAATTTTCTTCAAGGAGGTGAACTAGGCTGTCCATCTGAGCTTTGGCTCATCGTTCGCTTTGGATAACTGCTCTTGCGCTTAAGTATCTCCTTAATTTCTGTCTCTTTCTTATCAACAAAATCGATCAAGTCCTTGAAGCTGCTTGTACGTAAGGTACGTTTACTAGGACGTGCAGGTTCAGGTTGTTCCTCAATCTCTTGTTCCCCGCCATCTGTGTAAAATCTGCGGTATTGCCAGCATACCCTACTGAAAAACACAAGAAGAGCAATGAGGCATGCAATGCCACAGATAAGGAACAGGCCCCAGAAACTTTTTAGAGAGAGCTGGTTGTCATCCACTTGATTGGATTGAGAAGAGCATCCATTGCGAGACAACCATTTGTCGTGAATTCTCTGGAGATCACCATTTTCTGATAATTGAAGGATTGCAGTAGACAAGTCAACTGCCAGAGGAGAGTCCCTTTGAAATGCCTGTGCAATTAATATGAGAAGAAAATCGAATCAGACTGCTCCTTCAAACAGAGCAAGGAACAAAAGATACATGACCAAAGAACACGGTTTTAAGTCAATGGCATGAAATCAAGAGATTCATCATCTGATTTCCAGTAGAGCTAAATAAACTATTATGCAAACAATGAACGATACTCACAAATCCCCATCCACCCTTTGTGAATTCCTGTCCAACAATCCTGAATTCACACTTTGTGTTGATTAAAAACAACTCAACATAAGGAAGCTCATCAACGATTGCAGCAACACCACCTCCACTTGGACCTCTTGCAAGGGCATTAGCATAATCATCCTGGCTTTTCAGAATTCGCAGCCTTGACTGTGCAATGTTTAGTTCTTCAATCAGATAATTATATGCAAATGACCCATCTTGTATTCCAATAGGATCTGAACTGGAGACCAAACTGTCAATCCCTTGGATTCGAGAAGTCAGCTGCTGCACRGTTAGAATTGATGTCAAACTAGCGGTATAGCTTGAGTTGATAATTAGCACCACAAAAAGCCAGAAGATCAGCACAAAACGGCCAAGGGTGCTAACTGTATTCTCTCCTGATACCCAAAAGACAAGAATATTAAGATGTAAATTTATCATTCTGAAGAAGCAAAAGAAGATACTTGGCATAAGTTACTTACTATGGGCAAAAAACATCGTTGAGAAACTAAACCTGAGACCATAAATCCATGTCAGTACATCAACATCCATATGCCTCATCATTAGACAGTGTACAACACAGGTACGTGCAAACCAACTTCCCAATAAAGTATTGAAGCAAACACAGTGACCAGAGAATATGTTACACACAACATTTCAGTTATAAGAAAGACATCTCTTTACAAGAGAGCTACGTTACCTACAATAGGATCAGCAAAAACACAGAAATAAACTAATTTGAGGAAGTTCCCAGAGTAAGACTAAATGAGAACAACAATATGGCTTATAGGCGCTAAGCTAATATGAGGATATTCACAAAAGAATGCTTTCCTAGAGAATAGGGAGATGGCATTGCATGTCGCAAGCGATGACTCGACTCATCAGGAGGTTTGACTAATTAAGAGATACTAACCAAAAGACAGTAATGAGTTGTTGCCTCGGTGGACCACGGAATTCACTATTCATTCGGTGTTCAAGGATCCAAACGACTGCTCCCACAAATAGAAAGAAGACTCCAGTCACACACCACATTTTCCAAGTAAATGGCTTGAGAAAAGCCCATGGACTCGATTTGGTTTTTCTGACAGTGGCAACTACAACCAGACCAGATTCCATGAAAGGCTGTGTAAAGTCTACAATCCTTGTCCTATTGGTAGTAATAGTAATATCGCCGGCAGCTGCATCATACTTCTGCAATACATAGTGAACTATTGTAAGTGACAGTGTCGAAATGAAAGCTGTGTTTGTAGAATCATATAAAAAATGGAATTGGCTCTATATGCCGATTCGTCAACCGACCAAACAAAAGAAGATTCAAACTAATGACAACCCACTTTACCATACTCGGAAGTAAATAATATGCTAAGATAGGTACATAATTTAAACGTCAGAATTAGAACTCTACAGTTATAAATCACAATTTATTGAGTTAAAGTCTGAAGTCATGGCTTTAATTCCTATAAGTTTGCCTGACTTATTAGAGGTGATAAATGCAGATGGAAAACAAATGCCTCGGSACTATTTGTGGTTTCATCTTTCTAATGATATAGATAAGTTAATTATTCTGAATTCAATTTAAAATGGGCACTCACATTCTGAGAAACATCATAAACGAGATCATTGAATGAAGGATTTCTCTGACCATCTCCGTATAAGATATAAGTGTGAGGAACAGCATAAGGCAACAAGGCTACTGCAGCCTCAAATACATCAATGCAGTATCCTTTGACCCCCAGAGGCCCTTTGTCTTGAGCTAGAAATTCTTTAAAGGTGACACGGTATGGCACAGCAATTCGTAGAGGTTTCCCATTATTCGGAAACACCCATCCCCGGGGCTTTACTGTAGTTTCGCCAGGCCATATTACGCTATACAGATGCTGGTTACTAAGAGATGTATTTGGAGGTTTTGTGTACAACTGCTCCGGCGGAACAACAGAAAGATGTGAATAATTTGACCAATAACCTATCCTGCGGATCCCAGTTCCAACAATACTGAGAATGTCAAAAGCAGGATGCATTAAATTCTTCTGTGGATCAAACCCAATCTGACCAGTCACACCCGTGAAGTTTGCAGAGAGAAGTATCTGAAGTAACCTCTGCCCTTGATTAAAAATGTGGAGGGATGTTAAGTTCAGTGTACTTCCACTAGAATTATGCAAGCTAGGATCTTCAGAGAAAGTGATATTCCCACCTTCACTGAAGAAAGCATTAAGAGCATGGGCCAGTAACCATACTGAATCATAAGCATATAAGGCATAGGAATTAAAGCTTGAGGTTTCCTTATCTGTCAAATTTTTCCACCTCGAAGTAAACARTCGTTTGATATCAGAATCTGGTGTATAATGGCGAAGACCAATAACACCTTGTAAGACATCTGTTATACCACGATCAACTGATTCCGATGAATCTAGAACTGAAGCAAGCCAATCGGTTGTAATCCAAACATAGCCAGCAGACATCATTCCAAGGCGCTTTGCAACTGAAAAGATTGTTAGGCCAGAATCAGGATTCACATGCACAACATATACTCGTGATTCCTTCAGGTTCACTTCAACTAATAAGTCATTGATATCACTTGTGGGCGCTTTAGGAGTAAAGGCAGCCTTATAAGAAATCTTGGCACGATTTTTTGCAAGTGCATCTCCCAGAACAGAAATCCCATTTCTACCATAATCATCATCCACAAATATGGCAATTACTTCCCTCCAACCGAAGTATTCGACTACATCAGCAATTGCACACATCTGGAAGTAATCACTCACAGTAGTGCGCAGAAAGTACGGGTACTGCAAAGAAGAAAGAGTAGGATCTGTGGCTCCAAATGACAGAAGTGGTACATGAAGTTCATTTACTACATGAGAAATAACATGTGCAATTCCTGAGGACTGTGGACCAATTGCAGCAACCACATCATTTTCTATCAGCTGCAGAGCTAGAAAAGTTATAAAACTGTCATTTCCTCAATTTTCACTGTTCAGATAATCAAGAGATTCATGCTCAAAGTTAGTGGTCTAGGCAGAGGATAAGTTGCCTTAAGCAATCGGATTCCACTCACCAACTATCGAAAACAGATCTAGGTTCTCATAATTAAATAAAGAGCCCTGGCTTGCTAGTCATGCTGAATCTACTTAAGCTATCAAATTGTTACCAAGTTTATTTCCTTGGAAAAAGTTCAGTGGCCCTATCATTTTGCATTTCAAGGTCGATGCTGTATACTTTGTATCCCAATCCAGAAAGGAAGCAAAATATTCTCTTCTTTCTTCATGGCTTTCTGGATGTAAGGCAAATTAGAAAAAATAAACSATGCAGGAAAACTTCTCCAGTAAGTGAAAGGATGATGAACAAATCATACAACTAACTTCATCTCTACAGATGATTAAAATGTTATGAGCTTGGAAGACATTCCTGAACAAAAATCATTTCACTATAAATTTCCAAGGGTGTAAGCAAATTTAACCGAACTTTCACTCTCCAAACATCAGAAGATTAGAGCAGCATTCATGCTTATAAGCACCTCATCCCGTGAAAAAGAACTTGACTTAGGAATATGAATGGACTCAAATTTATTTAAATTTATATAAAATTGATGTTCACTGAGAGATCAGCTTGTAAGGCAACTTAATTCAAGTTAACAAGCATTTTCTAATAGCTTGATGTCAATAATACAAAGAAAGTTCGTCCTACAGACCACAAGCATGTATATTTTCCAAAACATGCAAATGTCTAAAATGAAACAAGGTAAAATAATATTCTTCCAAGAATACTAAGGGAAAGAGATTAGACTTAATTTCAAGAATTACCTTCAACGGTTCCAAGAAATCCACTGCAATTTGTATCATGCATGATGAGGTTCAACTTTGTCSCAGGAAGAATGCTAGTATTTGAATTGACATCATCAATTGCAGCATGAATGGCCGGCTTAACTGACCTTCCAATGACAGAATCTACAGTAAACATAGCTCCAATATTCAACACCCTAGGTCTGGCACTGGGAGAACTATCATTTCTAACTTGACAAACAACAACCATAGGAATCCACACACAAGAAATGAATAACACTAGTGCTTTCCATATGGATACAAGACCCTCCATTTCCGCTAAAGCCATCAATTGATTTGTGATTCTTCAAGTCATCTGGGAATTGATTCAAGAAAAGTGCACACCTGCAGAATTATACTACATTGAGCAAAATCCAGAGTACAGAACTTGAGGAACTTTTAGGATTTCCAAAAGTGGGTTCAAAAGGCAGAGTATGAAAGTGAACCTCAAAACCAAAGTGAGAAAAAGGAGGTTCAAGAATTTCTTAATTTGTACTATTTCCTACCTTCGACGCCGAAGTAATACGCAAATAAAGAACAAGTTTCACCACCGGAACAACACTGAAGCAACAATTGAGCTTAAACATGATTTTGACCAAACAAAAGAAAGGAAAGAGGAAACAAACATGACTAACTTGCAACTTAGATATTATTCACATAAAGAACTTGCAGAAACTTCAAGCAAAAACAAGATTCTTCAAACCTGCCAAATTCACACTAGCATTTTCACTTAACCATGCCCAGATACTCATAAAAATCCAGATACGTCCACATGTACAAATTACCAAAGATTATTCAAACAAGTACTAAAACTTGACAAGAGCAAGTTAACGCGGTAATTTTGTCATCTTCCRTGATTTTTCCACATCGGATTGAAGAATAAACAAATGTTGCAGAAAGTGATGGCAGTAATTGTCAGCCACAGTTCATCTCAAGCAGTTTCTTGGAGAGAAGCAATTCATTTTTTTTTTTTTTTAATTGCTGTAAAGGAGGATATCAATTCAAAGAGTTACCTGAAGCTCATTCACACTAGAACTTTATAACTGTGATGARTCCACCAAAATTATTGAGGTGGGGTTTGGGGTTTCTTGSTATGGTTCTTTAGAGTAGGAACAACTGATTTATTTTTGGTAAGGAACAACTGATTTCATATTATAAAAGGGAATTCCCAAAAAGAAAAAGCTTAGATTACAACAGTCTTGAAAGATCAGCRAAGAATTGATTCTTGCCTCTTTTAGTACCACACAAACATCGCGCAACTACGTATTGTACGTTCTCGCTGTTCATCCAAAAGTGAAATCTCCATTAGAATTTAAAAACTATGAGGGTATATAATTAATTAAAGGTGAAAAAGGTGAAGGGTTGTGATAATGCCACGTCATCATAAAGGATGAGAGAATCCAAGATGATTGGCTGTGATCCTAGTTGGATGAATGGCGGGAATTTAGACCCACTTGGAAGTGTGTAACACGTGGATTCTCTGCCATTGCATGTGAACCATAAAGAAATATTTGACTGTTCCGTGATTTTTGATTTTTATATATATCTATTTCCTCGTTGGATAGTAATGCTCGAATATATCTTTTACTAAAAGATATTTTTAATACCACGTTCATGACCACTCATCAGTCATCCCAGGCCACAGATGAGTTTTGACTTATAAGCCTCAAGGATGATGAGTTTTAATTTATAGGTAATAAATAAATTATATATAATTTAATAATACAAAGTTACCTATAATATAAAAGTTAATAATAATTTATTAGTTAAATAATTCTTAAATAAATACAAAATTAATAAATTAAACATGACTTCTTAAATTGAATTGGATATAACTTATTGACGGCTGCTAATAGAGTTAAATATTATTTTTTATGATTTCATTATGTATATTTATTTAARSGAGCAAATTTATTTTTTAGTTGGTCCCATTAATAACGAATTACGAGAATGAGTCATTCACAAGTARAAAGTACAAAATGAATTATGCAAATACGTTATCGTTTTATGATAAAGCATTTTTAGAATTCATTAGGATCAAAATCAATGATGCGGACAAAAATAAAAATAAAACTATTTGCTAAGTGAATACAGAAAGTYGTWTAAAGCTTTTGAGATCTTTTGCTTGGTTGGAAGATTTGTAATCTATTAGACTGTTTAAAAAAATCTAACATTTTTCTTTTGAAGTTTGAATATATAATAAATAAAGATAGGAGATAAAGATATGTTATCTTTAAAAATTAATTATAACTAATTATATGTGAAGGACACTTAGTTTGAGTATATCTCAAATAAAATATTATTAAAATAAATTAGAAACTAATTTCAAATCCTTAAAAATGTTTCACCACTTACTCAATTAAGTTATAGAATGGTGCTATTTGACTCGATACTATATCAAATTATGCGACTCAATTAATCCACAATTATAATAATAATCCACAATTAATAAATATATTGCATAACGATAGAGACTAGATTTATCCGATGGAGCACTAGTGACCAACTGGATTTTAGTCATCACTTTAAATGATCGGCGGGCTGACCTAGTCTCTTCAAGAGAAGAGGAAAATAGGCAAAAAATATGGAAATTGATTGAAACTCGTGGGTGAGTGCAAGTACATTTATCTAATCCACAACTAAACTCTCCCTCTAACCAATCAAAACTTTTTAAGTTAATTTAAAAAAATTGTAAAGAAAATTAGACCAMTAACTCCAGAGTTTATGAAAAATACGATCAATGTAATATAAATTAAAAATTCAAATAAATTTACCTAATTGATAGCTAATTGCTCGCCCTTTTAGAACATAGACTGAACACTGAAATTAATAATCTATACTATTTCATATATGATCTTCATGCATAGTTACATTGTATTGTAATAGTTGGCATTTTATACTTAATCTCATCAACTTCCCTCACAATCAGAATGTATATAAAGCACAAGTCGTGTGAGACAACGTTACCCAATACTCGTACATGCAGGACTTCAGTTTCATTATAAGGTGAAAGCCAGTACCTTAAACTCCAAACAAGTACCACTCAATAATTTTCATCAATGGTGTCACGTAACACGCATAATATTCTTCAAGTTTGTCCCATTGTACCACTCAAATATCTTTAAGATTGGGCATATAAGCAAGGGCGAGACAAGTATATTATTATCATACATTATCCTCAAAATATATTTTCTACGAGCAACTCACAAAATTTACTGAAAATGTATTCCCCACCCAAAATGGACCTAAAATATTTGATAATAGCAAAATGTTAAGCTTTGACAAGAGCTTGAAAAGTTCTACACATATCAAAAAATTCAGAATGATGTTTCATTAAATAAATCCAACAATATCGAGTATGATCATCAATAAAAGAAACATAATATCGAGACCCTCTTTTAGTGAGATAGGAGATGGCTCCCGTACATCAGAATGAACTAAATCAAGTAGGGAAGAAGAAATAGAAACACTTCGATTAAAAAGTAAGTCTAAAAATTTTGCAAGTTTACATTCACTACAATCAAACACATAATGTGCTTGCAAATTTCCTAAAGCTCTTGTGGACCCTAAAAATTTCAAACGAGAAGACGAAATATGACYAAGATGAGAATGCCATAAATAAAATTTAGAAGAAGGACTCAAACAGAAAGAAGATAAATGGACACTATTAGCAGCAAAAGTTGGTACTTTCAGCTCGTCCAAAACGTATAGTCCCTCCTTTCTATGTCCTGTCCCAATAGCTTCTGAGACTCCAATCCTGTACAAAGTACGAAAATTATGTAAATGTAATAAAATTACGAGAATCACATAACTGATCGATAGAAGTAAGATTTAATGTGAGGTTTAGAATATGATAAATATTAGGTAGAGATGAGTGAGAAGTAACTATAGAACCATCACCTGCTAAAGGTAGAGTAGTGCCATCAGCAGTTATTATGGAAATAGAGGGTGAAGGAGACACAGAAGTAAACGAAGAAAAGTCTAGATCCACATAGAGGGTGACATACCTGAAGAGTCATAAGGAAACTCACTTATGGTTAAAGAGGCAAACACAGCTTGGAGTTGTAAGGAGAGAAATCTCTGAAACTGTTCAGCGTGCTAGGATCGATGTGGGATGATGGGTTTACTGCTGCAACATTGAATCGTGGTCGTCTATAGCTGTGAGGCGGTCAAGTAGCATTGGATCGGGATTGATTTCTAGACCTATGAGGTTGCTGCTTCAATGCACACTGAGTCTTCCTATGACCTTTCTACTTGTAAAAACTATGCGTATCCGAAGGAACCGGCATGTAAGGAGGCACTGCCAATATAGGAGGACTCGCAACAAAAAGGGTTCCCTTAGACTGAAGTCGAGTTTCTTCAGCTAATAATTCATTGAGAACTGAGTTAACAAATAGTATCGGAGAATGATGTAAAATTGAACCTCGAAGTCCTTAAAAGTTGCTATGAAGAACCATTAAGAACTAYACCAATCGTTGTTGTTCCCTWTGAGCAATTTAGGCATCACATGCCTTAATTCCTCTGATTCTATAAGAGTTAGTTGATCTCATAGATTCATCAATAAYAGAGTAGAACTCTTGCACAGCCATATCTTTTTACGAAAAGCTCRTACGTCAATCTCCAATTGATACTGTTTGGCAAAATTTTGTTAGGTGTAAGTTGTGTGTAGATAATCCCAAATCTGCTTCGTTGTCTCATACTTCGCTAAATGTGTACCAAGGGAGGGTGCTACTGAATTGTTGATGTAGGTAATAGATTTTGATATTATTGGCTTCCCAAGCCTTTATGGAATTTGCATAATTCGTAGTAGAAGTTTTAGGTTTCATAATATCACTAGCAACATAATCCCACTCTTGTTACCTTGAGGAAATTTTTGATGACATAACTTCAATACAAATAATTTTTACCATCCAACATCACATTGATAGACTGAAGCGAATCATCAACTGTACTAGCCATGATAAAAAAAACTAACAAAACCTACTAATTGACTCCGAAAGTTATTTTTGAGATTAAACTTCTTCCCAGAAAACTTGTTCTAATAGTATGTTAAAGTAATATAAGATAGAAAAGATTAGAACTTTATTCAAGTAAGAGGATGATAAACCCATACATAGTATCAATATAAGGGGTCTATTTATACTAGACTACCAAAAAACTAACAAATACAATCATAGTTTAACTCTAAAAACCAAATCCTAATATGGTAATATCTTTAACAAGATTAGTCTCCATCTGAAAATTGCATATCTTCCCTTAAGAAAATTATAGTTTTGTGCTTGCTGATCCTTGGATCTGCTATTTCAAATTGAATAACTTCATCTGGAAGGAGGAGATGAAAGATAATATTAAGACTCTTGGAAACCTAATGTGGGTTGATGTGGGTATATGAATAGAAATTTTTTTCTTATACCTTCTATTTCCTTTGCATCTCACCTGACTATAGGCTTCTCTCAATGATTGATGTTTAGTACCCATATATTTAGTACTTGAAGTTCAAACTCAAATTAGTAGAAGTAGCTAGCACTATGGGATTATAGGGAAACTAAAATAACTATAATTTTTTTTTCAAATATATCTCAATGTGCATCCACATATAGACTTCTTTGAATTAAAAGAAAAGAGCAAAAACAATACTTGTTTTGGCTCTTGTTTCCAAGAAAGTAACAAAAAATTGATAATTTACATTTAAATTGAGTAACAATGGGTTGTTGATGATGGTTTACAATATACATGCTCATGGGCAAATTGTACTCTTTAATCTTTATCTTCAATTTATTATTCTTCCTAAGAAAAGATGTGAAGACATAGTTGAATGATTATGCCCATAGTTGAGGATATAAAAGTGAAAGTGAATCAGCATTTCAGGAGAGGTATTATAATTTTTATGTATGAGAAAAAGAAAGAAGTATATATATATATAATGTAAGAAATCTTCTGATATTTGGTTCCATCTTCTCATCACAGATTTGTGACTTAGTAATTGATTTCTTTATTTATTTTGTGATTGAATTCTTATAAGTTTCCTCAAAATCCTAGCAAGAATGTGCAACCACTGAGTGATGCAATGAGTGACATGGTGCGAAGCTATTGAAAGAAAGGARAAGTCCTTGTTGGGCTTGATGGTCTTTTTGTTTCCCGAAGAAGGACTCCCAATAGTGTATATCGGTTGCCGAGGGCCTTGTTCCTTTATTCTCTTATTTCTTCATTATGTCATTGTAAAATAATGCTATTCTTTGCTTATCATTTTGTGCTTTGCTACATATACTAAATATCATAATAACCATGGATGATGTGAATGAGGATATCCTCATTTCAGTTGTTCATATGTTCTCGGAAAAAATGTAAGAATAATAAATTTACTCTCATGCAGTACTTTAATTCCTAAAAGGTATAGTATTATTACTTTTATAATAATATTTAAACAGTTTAAATTAAATAAAAAGAATTATTGATTATTTAAAGTATTATATTTTTGAAACAATTTAATGATACTTTTGCCATAAACTATTGTAATAGTATTTAAATAATTAAATTAAATAAAGATAATAGTTTTATTAATTTATAATAAATATTCAACCAATTAAATTAAAAGGTAATTTTAGATTCTTATTCTTTATAAAAATTCTCTCAAC
>MEJB01000018.1:5261488-5280299 GCA_001752375.1 Rhazya stricta | reverse complement strand
CGAAAAATATATATCCATATATCACATAATATATATATATAGAAAACTTCTTTATTTGTACAAAAACGGAAGTTTAAAGTCAAGTACTAGAAAGGTTGAAGACTACTGAGTATACATCAAATAACATGAATGGTAAAAACCAATGAAGCCTTAAGTTTATAACGACGAAGTCTTCTCATAACCCGAACAAAGACCGTCCCTTTTAAGAGACAAATTGTGATCAAAAACGGTTGTACTTGAACTGCAGGCAGCAGCGGTAGGGGTTCTGGTTTAATTAATATTAGTCGTTAAATCAATTTCAGGTAATTTAACATTATACAAATACAAGAACCGGTCAAACCCTACTACATTATCAGGTAAGAGTAGGAATTAATCTATGTACAGTTAGCTTCTAAAGAAGAAGTTTCATGTTACGTAGAATTATGATTGCAATAGACATCACCATAAGCTCTTCTAAGACTCAGAATTGTTCTGGCGATTGAATAATCTTTTGATGGCTTCTTCCTTCTCATCGATGAAGTTAAAGAAACTCCACATGACTTGAGGACATTGGATGCTGGATGAGACTGGTGATGAAGAAGCTGCCTCCATCTGCTCCTTTTTGTACCGAATGTATTGGCAAACAGCTCTGGAAAAAAAGATTACAAGAGCAATTATGCAGGCAACACCACATATAAGGTAGAGTCCCCAGAAGCTGCTTAGATGGAGCTGGTTAGGGTCAGGTTCTTTTCGCCTTTCTGTTGGACATGAGCCTGATTGACAGAACCACTTCTCGTGGATTTTCTGCATCTTCCCAGTCTCAGAGAGCTTCAGAATTGCTGTTGACATGTCCACGGCAAGAGGAGAGTCCTTCTGAAAAGCCTGGTATTTAACAGTATGGTGAGAACAGAATAAAACATTTTAGATGCCATTTATGAAATTCACGTAAAATTACGAAAGCTTCTCCATATCTTAAGACTTGAAGCATGATCAAAAGGGCTGCCCACTTGATTTGATAGATTATATAAGTTCACCTGTTCTTGTTTTAACAACTGGTCTTCAATTTAAACATGGTTGTCTAAATTCAACAGAGAGCAGTAAAACATCATGTAGTCCTTTATGCAACATTATTAGGAGCAGTATGGTGCAAAACTAATCCAGCATTATACTGTTTTGGTCACGTATTAGACATATAAAGTAATCATGAATTTCACACTTACAAATCCCCAGCCACTCTTTGTAAACGATTGTCCAATAATTCCAAAATCATCCCTCCCTGACAGAAACAATTCGACATAGGGAAGTTCGTCCACTATGGCAGCCACTCCTCCGTTTTTGGGGCCCTTCCTAAGGGCAGCCTCATATTCTTCTGGGGAACCTAAAGAAACAAGTCGTGATGGATGTATATTGAGATTGTCGCTCAGATAGCTCCGAGCAAATGAACCCACTTGATAACCAATAGGCCAATCACTTGAAATCAAACTGTCAATTCCTGTAATAGATGACTTGAGCTGTTGGACGGTAAGGAATGATGTCAAGCTTGCTGTATAGCTTGATGTAATCACCAACCCAAGAAAAAGCCACACCGCCATTACCATCTTCCCAAGTGTGCTTACAGTATCCTCTGAAATGGAAACAACAATTTGCATTTCTATTCGAGATTGCAAAACCAAGTAAATGAAAGTTAATGCTTACAGTATCCTCTGAAATGGAAACAACAATTTACATTTCTATTCGAAATTGAAAAACCAAGTAAATGAAAGTAAGTACGCAACTCAAACAGGAAAAGGAAAAAATGCCGAGCAGGTAAGTGTAAAGGGAAAAGCAAAGCAAAGGCTATCTTATAAATGAATGCAGCCTTGTAAAGCAAGAAAAAACCAATTTAGAGAAGTTGAACATAACAAATAGATCTGAAAAGAAAGGACAAGAAAGAAAAATAATATAATCCTTATGTTTTTCCTTCACTGAAAGATCAAGGTGAAAATAGAACAGAAAATGACAAGATAGATATACTTGTTCTAAACCATCAATTATGATCACAAGAGCTCACTAATTCTACATGGGAATCTCTCAAAGTCAAAGCACCAAAGTTCATGCGCCAACATTGAATTTAGCCACAGCATCCTTCAGCTGCAACTTGTGCTCATAGGTGCTAGTACCTATCAGCTATCATGGCACCAACCACACAAAACCAAGGTTGCCACTTCTCAGCTGCAGTACATATCTAAAGTTATATTATATTGGCTACAGTCTGCTAGAGAGAGAGAGAGAGAGAGAGAGAGAGAGCTAGTTACAGGAAAACTATATCATCCCTCCCTCCTTCCCCTGTAAAGAAATAAGCTGCCTAATGCTTCTCTTTTGAAACTGGTCTTATACCAGCAACGGATCCTGAATTGCGCACATCACCCAACAAAAGTGTAATGGGAGTCTGAACTTATCCATTGTTCATAGAATGGCATTTTAGTAAGTGGTAACTCACAATTCAGAATTGAAATGAACTAAGTGCTTGGCACAGAGATGTGTGTGTTTGGATTTGCAAKACGTCAAGTGTCAATCTATTTGAATCATTGCGGGAGAGTAAGAGCCATATGTTGTCATAACTCTACATGAAGGACATCTCAGAGTCACTTAACCAAAACARTTCAGGSCAAAAGAATTTATGGCACTATTTGCAAATTCAGATTTCCAGATATTCAACAGCTAGAAACAAAATTCTGCAGATACATTAGACTTACGATTTGTCTTGAACAGAATTGAGAAGCTAAACCTGCACAAAGAAATTGGTCTGGAATTAATTATTCAGTAAACAAAAGACTGATAAAAGGGACATATAGCAGATGAGTTGTTGATGACACTTAAAATAGTTATTTTTCTTTATCATCCCCATGAAATTGAACATTGTGAGATAAAAAGAATAATGTTTTTTACATGGTAATCATCAACAGATGTAGGTAACGTAGGCATTTGGATTAAGATAAGTGCTACTAGGTTAGGATAKCTAAGGAACTTACAGGAACATTGTCATCAGTTGCCTTTTGGGAGGGCCACGAAAATCATCATTGACACGATGCTCAAGTAACCAAATCACTATAGCCATTATCACAAATGAAGCTCCTATAACAGCCCACAACTCAAATGTGAAAGGCTTGAGGAAGACCCAAGCACTTGACCTAGAACTGTTTATGGGAGCTACTATGACGAGCCCGGTAGCAGCATAAGGCTGAGTGAAGTCAACCATCCTTGTCCTGTTTGTCACGATAGCAATGTCCCCAATGGCAGCATCAAAAACCTAGAATGGAAAATGAATTACCCTTGACCCTAGAAAAAGAAAAAGGCTAGTAGGGTTCCTCAATATTCATGATGCCAAAAATATCTCAATGGAGCCGATTAACATTTAGCATAGAATTTTCGTGGCAGAATCAAATCTGTATGATGAATCTGCAAGTAAATTTGGAATTGATTTGTGAGACTTATTCTTACTGAATCTTTTCTTCATCTAGATCTTGATAAATAATGTGCAAGATCTATGGCATATTCTTCGGATCAGGAACTATATGCTGAGCAATATTATCTTTTAAGTACAACTATAGCAAAATAATGTACTGATTTACTTACACCATTTGCCACCAGCTTCACCAACTCATCATAGTTCGGATTGGATAGACCATTTCCAAAAGGTTCAAATCTGAATGGAACATCATAAGAAACTAGTTTTCGAGCTTCATCAAATATGTCAATGCAATAACCTTGAACTTTGTGACTGTTGCCCAATTCTGTCACGAATTCTCTAAAACTGGCTCTCTTAGGGATTCCAATTCTGTAGGGTCTCCCATTATCGGCAATCACCCAACCACGAGGTTTCATCATCCTCCCACCAGGCCATATGACATTGTCAAGCTTCTGATCTAGAGGGAAATACTTAACCTGTCTGCGACTTTCAGGCGGTGAAAGAGAGAAACCAGAATAATTTGACCAATAACCAACCTTACGCATAGCCATTTGTGCAAYATTCACAACCTCATAACCATTAATCAATAGGTTCCTATTTGCATCAATCTGAATCCGGCCAGTCAATCCAGTGAAGGTTATGTTTGATAAAATCTGGAGTAGACGTTCTCCAGCATCAAAAACCTTAAAATTCCCAAGCTGCGAAGCATCTTTCTCTGTGTGATATAAGACATGCGAAGAAAATGAAATATTGGTGCCCTCGTTTAGAAGTTTATCAATTGAATGTGCAACGGTCCATACTGTATCATATGCATAAAGTCCATATGCATTTAATTCTGAATTTACTAAATTCCTCTGCTGCAGTTTTTTCCAGCTAGACATAAATTTCTTCTTCAAGGTTGTCTCTGGAATATGTGGGCGAAGTACAATCACCCCTTCAACAGTTCTTAGTAAAGTTTGATTTTCTCGGGGAAATGTATCTAAAGTAGATGAAAGCCAATCCGTTGCTAGCCAAACATAGTCACTAGTCATCATATTCAGTTTCCAAGCTATGCTGAAGAATCTCATCATTGGATCAGGATTAATGTGCACAACAAAAACACGAGGGCTTAAATTTCTGGATTTGTTAAGAATACCACTAATGAAATTGAGATCAAACTTGTATGGTAAAGGAAATTTATAAGAAATTTTGATCATTTTCTTTGCAAGCTCATCACCTAAGACAGATATTGCATTTCTCCCATAGTCATCATCAACAAAGATGACAATAACCTCTTTCCATTCATAAAAGTTAATCAAATGAGCSATGGCAGCCATTTGATATGAATCACTATGTGTGGTTCGAAGAAAGTAAGGGAATTGCAAGGCAGTTAGAGTCGGATCAGTGGCAGCATATGAGATAAGGGGAACATGAAAACCATTTGCAATTTGAGAAAGCATATGAGCGATTGAAGAAGATTGTGGGCCAATTATTGCCACCACTTCCTTCTCAAGTACCTGAAATGCTGAAGGAAATTTTCAAATCAAGATAAAGCAATGACTTCTGAGTACTGATCAAAGAATCAGATTGGAGCAATTGTGTATCATACTTGATTCCAGTGATTCTCAAAATTCAGAAATAGTTAGTACACGAAACAAGGGGAAGCCAGCAAGTTGAAAACTAATGTAAACTAAGCAAGTCTCAACTCAAAACTAAGTCCTTATTCCATCATATATGGGGTCACCTAAATGAATCCTCTAAACCTTTCTGCTCTATCTAGGGCCATCTTCCCTACCAAACTATAAGCTTGGCAAATTATTATCCATCTCTACCTCTATCTTTAATCTGCATTTCTAGATCTCATTCTCCCAGTTAGTGCAAAAACGAGTTGTCTTTGCCATATCCAAACCATTTTAAATGTGTTTCCTCATTTCCTCTAGTGGATACACTATTTTTAGTACCTCCCTTGTAAATTATTTGAAGTCACAACTTTTTAGGTTTTCTTCATCTTCATGTCAACATTCTTTTTTTTTTTTTTTTTAAGTTAACTGAAAACCATCTATTTACAAGTCTTTATCTAGTTACCCAACATCCTGTACCGTATACAATGTAGTTGGTGAGATATTTGAGTTGTGTATATCTTTGAATTTTCTGAGTACATGTAAGTCGTACAACACTGGAACCATATATCAAATAACTTAAAAGAATAAGGATAATGTAGTTGACACTTGTTTTTAGATATTTTGTGCTTAAACGAATTCTGGAGATACCATGAAGGACAAGAAATTGAAAAGAATATATTCACTGGATATCATTCAATTTTCCATATGTATTCTAGTTGATTCTGAAGACAGGTGCAATAAAGTTAGTCAGGATAACTTTGGACCAGTCGGTTCTTGTACTGGATTACATGGTTCACCTCTCTTCTGTTCAGGCTTTCAACATATATGCAAAACAGTTAAAGAGGGATTTTCTCCAAGTGTTTCCCTGTTCTTCTTGAAGCAGGGAAGAAAGCGAGTAACAGATTCATGACCCATAGGAAGGCTGTTACTAAGAGCAATACCAAAGGGTATTAACAGCAAATGAATCTGCAGTAATACTTTGTCCAACTGGTTACTAGTGGGAGTGAAAAATCATCTGAGGAGAATGGATGATTAGTACAATTTATCTACACTAAAGAGTTTCTTGTATCACTAGTCCTSAATTTACTTCCTACTACTTATCGCTTTCCATAAGAAATGAAACACAAAGTCACAAAACTGTGGAACTCAAATCATAAACTTTCAAATCAAACACAATTATGGTTTTCTTTCCCTCTTTTAACCCTTATGGGCAGGATTAGTATCACAGGTGGTATRTCTAGAAGGAAGGAARAAAATCAGAAGAAAAGAAGCGCAATTTGATTAGTAGATTCTAAAGTCACATTCATCAAATTTCCTTTCTATTAGGTGCACTCTGACTTCTGATCGCAGGGATGGTAGGATGCAATAAAAGCTAAGAATGGTTCTAGATATAGAAATCAACCATGAATTTTTTCTTGTGAACTTAGTTGAAGGAAAAACTCCACAAGGATGATTGCAGTATATGACAAGTATCTTGAGAGGCAAATAGTTGCCAACCGTTGCAAACGGCAAGAACTGTATCCTTAGAAAGAATTACTCAAATTATGGATGAAATAAAAAATTGCATAAACGAAACGAATAGTAACAATGAATGGCCAGTAATWGGTACCTTTGAAAGAACCCACAAAAGCATTGCATTCTGCATCCCCCATAATCAACTTCAGTTCAGTTCCATTCAGAATTCTAGGATCCGCATTAACGTCAGAGGCTGCAATTTCCATGGCTGTTTTTGCCACTTTACCAATTACAGAATTCAATGTGAAAATTGCACCAACATTTACAACACTAGGCCTCTCACAGTACACAGATTGCACAAAAACAACGAGCATGTAAGTCATTACTGGAACTACCACCACAAATTTCATCTTTGAAAGGTTCATCTGGAAAAACCCAAGAAAAACCATGTACAGTTGTACTAGCTCAAAGRTTCTTGAAGTTCATACCCTCTGGAATCTTGTAACAAATATATGCAATTTCAGCGAAAGAAAGAGATGAATTATTGCCAGAGTAGCATTTAACATACGATAAAAAAAGACAACCCTTCAGCAGTAAGTCTACAGATGATATCGACATRGTTTAAGCAAGATGAAGCAGCCTTCAAAGTATGAAACTTGAAGYAAATGGTACTAGTAACTTTGTGGATTCCTACAGTTTGAAGTATTTTTCATGTTGCAAAAAAATTTCGAATTTTAYGAGTASTGATGCTGTTGTTGGTAAATATCTCGTGAGAATCAAGATCTTGAACAGGAGCGGAAGAGGAATCAGATACTGATTCAAACAAGTTTTAATTCGTTGGAAAAGCGATGAGAAAGATGGCTTTGGACCCGTGAAAGGACTGCGGAAGACTTGGAAAGGCCATCTCGCTTGCAATACTACCAAGTTGCTGCTTGACTATTCAGAGAAATGAACAATCTGAACAAGACAAACACGTGCAGTTGCAGTCTTCTAGATTTCGTCCCGCCCGTGATACAATAACAAGGAAAAACCAATAGTCGATATTTGTTTATGCTGAATTTACGAGGACTCATGCAACTACTAGAAAGAAAAGTGCTAGGCGGCTTTATGTGAGTGGACTTTACTGGGTCTAACTCGTATCTATTAATGAAATAATAAAAACAATTTATTTTTGTATGCGATATTTAAATGTAACGAGTTTAATATTTTTTTAGGTAATATTTTTCAACATTATTTATAATATATTTAAATAAATTTTAAATGAATTTTAATTTCCTGTCTTGCATGAAAAATTATGAAAAATTAAGAAATTGAATTTTTTAATAATTTTTTAACTCATAACTTTAATATTTTCAATTCTAATTGTCAACAATTACAATGTTTAATAAATTATATAATCAAAATCTGAAAAAAAAAATTACAATCTCATCGATATTGGAGAGTGGAAGGCAACTCTAGAAGATAAAGATGCCATTTATATATATATACTTAAAATATTATTAACGGTATACTTGAGAAAATCCTTAAAAACATGTTTACGGTAACCAAACAAATTAAGGTTGTTGCCTTTAGCGACAGTATTTTCTAGTGATGTAAACAATTAATATTAATCATTGTGTCTTTTTAATGTGCACCTCATATTCCTATTGTGCTAGTACCCACAGGGAAACCAAGTAATAACTCATCATTGCTAACATTTGTCACACACATCTTCACCAAGGTGTGAGTAATAATGAACAATATTATATGGATCATGTAAAGCTGGAAAAAAAATATTGTACAAATATTCATCGATATTGGGATTTTCGAGTGAAGGCATATCTCTGAAGAGATAACACCATCTTATATAATATATGTTATAAAATATATTTAACGGGGTAATACTTGAAGATTAAAATCTATTAATAACATCTTATCGTTAAACAATTAAATTAAGGTTGTTGCTTTAGCGGACTTAGTATTTCTAGTGATGTAAACAATTATAATTTGAATTTGTTGTGTTCTTTTAATTGTGCACCTCATATTTAATTGTCCTTTTAGTGGGGAACCCACATGGAAACAAGTAGGCACTTCACCATGGCGGGCCTGAGCCAACATTTGTCATACACATCTCTCTAGGGTTGTGATAAAGAATGACAAAATTTATATTGGACTGATGTGGAAAGGTGGAAATTAAAAATTCTTAAATATTATTTCATATTGATTTAATATTTAATGAGAAATCAAGAAATTTCTAAAATCTATTAAAAAAGACTAATATTTAGTCCTTTAATAATCTTCTCTTGTCGTTAATTAATTAGTGAAGGAAAAAGAAAATATCGCATAAGATATTTAATCTAAATTGATTCAATATGTAATAATTGGTGCGAGGAACAAGTTTGGGACAGACAAGATTTATGATGCGGTAACAGGAACAGTGGTATAAAAATTAAAACTGATGTGGGACAAATAAACGTAGCCAACTCATATGCCCACTCTTATCTACTCAAAAAAAGAAATCGGCAATGATATTCTTTATCGAAAAAATATTAATGAATCAACTCTGGTTGGTTGAAAAATTTATCTGCTGCAGAATAATGGAATAAGAATTATGTTCGATTCAATCGATTGAAGGTGAACAAATAAACTAAATACGTTTTTTCATTGATTTTTGAGTCTACTCATGCCTTTCATTATGGATGTTTTCATATGAAGATCTTCAGAAGTTAAAATTTAACAAAAATATTTGTATTTGAAATGTTGATTAAAAAAAAAAAAAATTACGCAGAATCTGCTTTTTAGCAAATCTTCACTGGATTTCTCCTCTATCAGACATAAAGCACTTTGAAAATAGGCGTTTCAAGAGAAGAAAAGTGAAGCATTCTTGTTTCATTTAGATGGTTTACACAAATTTGGAGGAAATGCCTCATGGGCGTTTGATGCTTCATGTGAAAAGGTAGAAGTAGAACAAATTGAGAAAGAGCAACTTTAACAATAAAAGCCAAAGAAAAAGGTTGGCCTTCTTTTTCAAACTCATCTCATCTCCTCATCGTGCTTTAGTGGTTTTCTGTAATGGTCCCTGTTGGGTTTAGCGTAGCAAAAAACAAACTTTCAAGTGGGTTTGGGCTTCTCTAWAATGTAGATAAATTGAAGACCGATCGGGAGACCAAAACAACTTATTGTTTGATTGCGAAAGGGAACAAAGTCCACCATCAAAAAGTAAAAAATGAAGTTGGTATCTCATTCCTGTAGCAATAACTCAATCTTTTTTTTMTTTTTTCTTTTTTCTTAATAATTCTCAAATTGAAGCATAAGTTAGGAACCAAACACTTAACTTATACTAGCACATAACCTTAATTTGTTCCGTACAACCTTAATTGTGCATTATACAATTGCACGAAAACTTTAAGACAATTTTTGCAACAATTAAAACTCAACCAACCAAGTAGAGACATGCAAAGTCAACCAAGTAGAAGTGGAGAACTGATATAGATTTCCCAATAAAGGTTACATGAATTGGGGATCTGATTTTGGGTAATTATGTAATTCTTTTTAAAGAAAATTAGGCACTATTTCAGAATTACTTCGAGTGACTAAATTGAAAAAGTAGCTTAAAGTACTGGAGGCATTATGTAATAAAACACCTTCGAGAACATTATTTGTGAGTTGAAAGCCTCAAAAGAAGAATTGGATTTTTCCTGATAGAGGATCAGATTGTTTTTTTCTTGGGGATGGAAAATTTGCCATCAAAGTTTTTTTAATTTGCAAATTTTTCACCAATTTTATTAAAATTTTACAAAATGAATAAATACAATGAGTTTTTAATGGGCGTAACCGTATGAAATCAGGTAATTTYCGTTGGAAAAGAATATATTTTGTAATTAGATTAATTGATTTCATAATTGTACATACCTTTTGTATTCCTAACTTGTAGCTAGGATTAGTTTCATCATAGAAGTAATTGGAGAAGATATTSTTGTATATGTATGTGATCTCTACATCAATGATATAGACAATTGCAATCCATATTTTCTGAAATTAATCTTTTCACGGTACTAGAGCAGGACTAGGATCCAGATTATCTTCAATAGCATTTTATTTTTTCGTGCCACCTTCTTTCATCTCTCAAAAACCATGACTAAAATTCAAAAAATCAACACTGGAAAGGCATTGAATCCTCTGTTTCTTTGTCAGACATATCGAAGTGTGACATTTCTAATCCCTACTTCACTCATCATTTTGATCACTCTGGTTTTGTTCTAATCTCTAACATTGTGAATGRAGACAACTATTATGCATGGTGTAGAGCCATGATTCGAGCCCTAAGTTCCAAAAATAAGATGAGTTCAACGACTTGGTTCACTCATGGATTATCTACACCCTTGACCCAGGAATCATTGACAATGTAATCTTCTACCCTACTCAAAAGGTCTCAGAAGACCTTCATGAACAACTCTCTCGAAGCAACGCCGCTCGAAGCTTCGAGATTCAAAGGGACATTGCTTGTCTTAAAAAGAAGAACCTCTCAACATCTGCCTACTATACTAAGATGAAAGCTTTATGAGATGAATTGGCTAGCTGTTCCAATGTAAAAAATAAAGCACAATAGGACCAACAAATTGATTCATTTTCTTATGGAGTGGAATGATTCTTACAGTGTAATCCGCGGACAGATCCTCTTCATGAATCCTATTCCTACAAATTGCCAAGCGTATCCTTTTCTGATTTAGGAAGAAAAGCAACGCCTTCTTTCCTCTTCTTGATGAYAAGAATAGACGATCTAGCTCTCGAGCAAATGCGGTAACCCAACCAGGTTTGTCTAATGTAATTTCTCACAATTGGATAATTGCCATCAAGGCGACGGGTCATATTATTTAATCGTCCAATCTATTACAGAAAAAGTCAAAATTCTTCATTGCAACTTGTATTGTTGCCTAGCGGCGAAAAGGCCAAAAAATTAGTGTAAAGGGATCTCTACTGCTGAAATCATTTACATGATGTTTTATCTGTGCCTACTTTTGAAGTCTATTTGATATCAGTTAGCCGTTTGCCACGAAGTTCAAATTGTTCAGTGACTTTTCTTTTCCTTATTGCTGTATTTTTCAAGATCGGGCTACGAAGAGAATGATTAGTTTGGSTAAACAAAGYAATGGCCTATACTATTCGGTGGCACTGGTGACAGACAACTAATTGCCCAAACTCTCCTCATCCAACCATCGACCTACTTGCAATCTCACCATCTCATCCACCGGCATTTGGCATTGTCGCTTGGGCCATGTGTCTCCCTCTCGCTTAAGTTTCATTGCGAAATTTTTTTTTTTAATTTTCTTGTTGAGTCAAATAAAACTTGCCCAATATATCCTTTGACTAAGTAGAGTCGTTTACCTTTCAATGCCAATCTGATGACATTTCATTGCTAGTAGACAATTCCTTATACCAAGTATTTGGTCCAGAAAGGAATGGATGCGTACATGGTATGGGGTTTGCTGTAACCCCAAATGTCTTATCAACCTCAAGCATAGATGTTCTAAAAGAAATGAGCAAGTGAAGGCGTTGAACAGAGTCCTTGAAGACAAGGTTGTGGGATTGACAGAACATGTTACTTTGTTGCGGGAATTAGTTTTCACACATATGGATTTGAGCTCAATTTCAACCCTTTGTAATCTAGTAACTAGCCCATGCTTAAACGAGTCATGATAGAATCAGTCGATTATATATATTTTTTATTCATTATAGAAAATGAGCCTTTGAACTAACAATATTTTTCTCTAAAACTTGATTTGTAGGTTGGAGAACCTAGAAGCAATCTTGCTTCGCGCATGACTAATGACAATACAAATGAAACTTTACTGTAATTAACTACATTAACTAACTTTTTTATTTTAATAGTATAATTAAAATTGTGTTGCATTTAATTATGAATTAGTTTTTTGTTTTTTTCACTTTTTTCTAGATGATACTACATCTATTGATGCTGATCTTTGGTTGGATGGTGATTGCTTTTTAGATTAGAGTTCATTGTCGATTTCCAATGTGCCCAGCGACATTTTACAAATGTCGGGACAAACTCTATCTATATCTACACAAAAAATTATTGTAAGAAACATGCACTAAATATTGCTCTAGGTGGTTACCGATGTTTGCGACAAACATCAGGGAAACCTAAGATGATTGTGAWAATAATGACTTTTGATTGACTTTTACAAAAAAAAAAAAAAAAAAAAAAGTCGTCTTAGAACTATGGTGACATTTTTTGAACTTTTTATGACATATGGCATACGTGGTCATAGACCTTTTTTGATGTAGTGATAAGTAAAAGATATAATTATAAAACTTCTAGCTGCAGATCTTGATTTGCCTAAAAATTTCATTGCCACTCTTGAAAAAATCTACCACCACTACTAGAAATAAGGGCTTTAATGATGCAGTTTTAGGATCACTTTTCTAAAAGCGTAGTAGTAGATGGTCTATAATGACACTTCTAGCTAACATAGGATATTTAAAAAAAAAAAGCAACATAATTTGGCTAATTTTGTTAAATATTTTGTGAACATAATTATATTCTTAAAAAGAAAAATCTAAAAGCGTGAGGAGAGCTATGATGTAGTGAAGCTAGTAATTACGCTTTTATAAAGCGTCATTATATATATTGGAAAAAAACAAGCGCATTTCTTTGACAGATTCTTTTCATCTTTTCATTCTTTGCCTAACTTGTTCTCTCTATGTGCCCCCTCTATCACTCTCTGTCTCTCTCGACCTTTCTATTATAGAATCTCTCTCTCTCATACKTCTCTCACATTAGCAGCAGCTATCTCTCAGTCCYCCCCTCACTCTATGTCWCTCRCTTTTTTGCTACCCRTAGGATTTCTCTCACATTCTCTCATATATTCACCATGAGAAGCGCATTCACCATCTCGATTTGTCTTGTTTATTGATTTCGATCCTTCGTCACTCTCAGATTGGGATTTTCTGCAAAGGTTAGTTCTTCCATCCTTTATTCCTTAAATTTCCCATGGTTAGATTTTTTTTGGTAAGAATGTCCCTCATTTGAGGGCTTCTGTAGAGCTCCACTGGCTCCAGCAGATTTTCTTTTTATAAATTTGGAATTAGTTGAGGACATTGGTCATCCTTTAGGTTCTTTTTCTTTTCTTCCTACTGATTTGTTAAATTATGAGAAAGGAAAAGAGCATATTTTGATTTGAAACTAGTTTGTAAAAGTTGCAAGTGAAATTTGTAAACAAGCCGTTGAAGGAAAAACTGCATCTTTGGAGGTTTTGACTAGGAAACCACTTTTCCCTAGGAAAAATGTTGGTCACCAATTGGATTTGATGACAGATCTGCTTGGGACACCATSGACGGATACCATATCTTGAGTATGCTTCCGCCTAGATTTGCTTARAAGTTCATGTTTATGAGTTCTTATTTAATTTAGGTGTGTGTAATTTGTAGTCAGTAAGCATTTCAATATTAATAAATTTTATTTTCTCTCTGTTTGGTTTAGGKTCGAAATGAAAAAGCCAGGAGATACCTTATCACCATGMRYAAGAAACAGATTGTCTTTTGCTAAAAWGTTTAGAATGCAGATCCTTTAGCACTGCGACTATTGGAAAGGTTACTTGCCTTTGATCCCAAGGACAATCCTATAGTTAAAGAGGTTTGTCGTCACATCATGTTCCATACCCTTTTCTTGTTCTTTTTTTTCTTCTAAAAAGGTTCCTCCAAAAATTTTGGGCTTCCACCACCCCTTTTTTTTTTTTTCTACTAGAAATCCTCTTTATTGTCTATTTCAAAGTACTTTTCTATTTTGTTTTGAAATACTATA
Organism: Rhazya stricta; assembly: GCA_001752375.1. Classification (NCBI taxonomy): domain Eukaryota; kingdom Viridiplantae; phylum Streptophyta; class Magnoliopsida; order Gentianales; family Apocynaceae; genus Rhazya; species Rhazya stricta. Next base: position 5,266,015 of record MEJB01000018.1, on the reverse strand, counting down.
TCACAGATTGGTAGCCTATTCTTCACTTAGTGGAACTCCTATTATGTGTCTAGAAGCTTTTGGTGTGTTAGTGGTGATGCTGAGATGTAAATAAAGAATGACATGTCCTAATCCATCTTTGTTGTTGTTGTAGGCACAGGCTAAACCATATTTCAAGGGACTCTCCAAAGTCGAAAGGAAACCATATTTTAAAGATGGAGTTTGAATTTTAAAAGGCGAAGGGAGACGAAGGAGGATATACGTGAACTAGTAATTCATGAGATACTAGAATATCATCCTCAGCTCCTGAATGATTACAAGAATGGAGTAGAAAGGACAAACTTTCTCTACCCTAGGTAGAGATGATATTGTCTGACCTTTGTGTTTGTGAACTATATCTTCTTTAAATGACTTGTTTCCTGATCTTTTGGCATGATTGTGCTCTGCAATGCTGTTGATCAGTTTAAGAAGCAATTTGCTCATCTAGAAGAAAATGGTGGTAAAAGTGGGCCAATGATTCCATTTGAAAGAAAGCATGTCACTCTTCCCACTTAATCATAAGTCTTAATCTATTTTTTCTGTTTGTTTGTCTTGTGTTGCTCTGGTTTACTTTTGAAATATGAACTTATCATCATGCAATGAGGGGAAATGTGTGGCTTTTCCTTGATGAAGTTGTATACTTTGCACACTTGAATAAGATGTGGATTTATTATTTGTTGTTCCTAGCCTCTTGCACACTTGAAAGTAACTGGGACGTGACTTTAGGAATGTGGTTCTAATAGAGTACATATAAATAAAGGGGAAAAAAAGAGCGGCTGATCACTTTTATCTATTTATTAATTAAATAACAAGTCTAATTGGATGCAKATTCTATTGTTATTTTTGCTAAATTGCTGGTGCTTTTGGGGAGAATGTTGTTTGAACCCTTCATTTATCTTGAGGGTGCTTTGAGAGCAAAACTAATTATGCTTAGTCATAGAAAAGATCCKTTGAACCTCTGGCAAAGTATAATGTGCAATTGTTGGAAAAATGTAGCACTGGATATACTCGTTAATGTAGTTAAGATAATTTTCTTTTGTATTTATTTTGTAACATTACACTCATTGCATTTTTCCAGCTACAATCTGTTTTATCTACTATTCTAGATCTTTTAGCCCTAATATATTGGAGTAGTAAAATATCTGATTGTACATGTTAGGTTTCATTATGTATAGTAACTAACATTTGCAAGTAGTCTTCGAATGTGCCTGTTAGATTGTCATCATGAGCGGTCAACTACCATTTGGAAATTTGTATTGCCTAATCTTTGGAAAGCTGAAGATCGATGGTTCTAAAATTACACTATCACAACAATGCTCATGGTTTTAGGAAGAAAATTGTATGGTTATAGTAAATAAATGTCATCAGTCAAGGTTTAAATTAATTTCTTTGTATGTAGGCACCTTTCCTTCAATGCTCGAACACTAGGAGTAGAACTGGTTTCTTTCTCTCCTTCCTAGATTCTTASAGTTAGTTCGCTRTTGTAGAACAATATTGTTAAATAGAATATGCATGTATCTAGAAAGGAAATATAAATAGAATGTGAAAATAAGAACATTCTACTAGTCATAGATAGCAGCACACTAAACCATCAAGATAGCAGCACACTAACGCGTGTCATTTCTGAAATATCTTACTATTTTAAAGCAAACTATTAAAACCCAWGTTCTGATGCAGAATCATGATAGCAGGAGATGGTTAACTGAAAATACTTMAGAAAACAAAAGTTAGAGGCAATTGGAGGACTCGTTGCTTGGTCATGTTCTTTGGTAACTCTCGTCATATACCTCGAATATGTTTTTCGTTTACACTATATGTCTTTAATAAATGTAAGTAGCTCTACTAAATTTATTTTACAATATATAGGTGAGAAGATGCATCGAAGATTAATTTGGTTTAGAGTGCTATTTTATGGAGCAATGGCAAATGTTTTGTGGTTGTTTATGGAGGACTTTGTCTAAGTGAATACATGTGGAGTAAAACACAATCTGGTAGAATATATAGCTTGTTTCGAGAGGGCATGGAACAATTGAATTGATGTTTTTTTAAGTTATTATATATTAGTATAGCATGATTGTCAACAATTTGAATATGGATATCGCAGTAATCGGATATGAATAGTACAAATATGTTTGGACTTGAATTGTATAAATCTCTTGATTTTGAGCTACATAAATGTGTTCGATTTTAATAATTGTTTTCAAGTATATTTATATATCAAATGTTATTTGGTAAAATAAATCTGAATAGTAGGTTTCTAGGGCAAAACATAAATAAAGTAAAAATAAAATAAAGACCTATGACAATGCTCTTACTAACGTAGTAAATAGATAAACTATATGATTTATAATAACTGAAAGCATAGTATTAGACCATTTCCATTTTCCTGACACTTATTCCAAAATGTACGTAAAGTGAATTAGAAACTTCAATAATGTAACGTAGTAATAGAACACCTTATTTGACACTACAAAGTTGGTAAAATGACAGTTATATTAAATGATGCTTGAAAGGTTGGTAGAAATCTTATACTAATAGGTGTACTACAATAGTAATATACAAATATATGACTATATAATATATATATATATATATTTTTTTTTTTTTTTGGTAATAAATACCGCTATAGGGTAAGCCGAGAAAGGCACGGAGACCTGCCAATGTGGCAGTAAAGTGTAGTTCTAGATCTGATTTCGATCTATCTAGAAATATTCAGAAATGGAGAATTTTTTTAAGAGATCTACTTCATTGAGTAGTTCTGTGTCTAGATTTACTACTGACGATCACAAGATGATGATAATAGGAGCTATACCTACGCGAAACAGCGTAGTAATAGCTTATTTTTATCAACACTTCAAAGTGTATTGCATATATGGTTTTGGTAACGCACAACAGTGTAGTGAAAGCCTATCCTCATGGCACTTTGCATCATACTATTTCTAAGCGTGGTGAGACTTAAAGCGTAGGGATAGCCATTCTATAATGACGATGTAGTACGTGAGGAAAGTGTTATTCCTAGTAGTGCACCCCCTCAAAAAATTTSAAGTGTMGGTGCCATGGATTGCTTTGTATGAGAGACATTCATCCTGGTATCTTTTTGCGCAATCCATGGACTAAAAAGTATCAAAAATTACTTGCAGGCTGGCCACTTTTTTTTTTATGAACGTTCCGATGCATATGGCTTTGGATACAATGACGTCAATAATGATTATAATGTGGCTAGAATCTACCATGATTAAAGATCCATTGAAGTATACAATTTGATATCAAATTCATGGAGGCCAATGAGAGATTTCCGACTGAATTCCTAGAGAAAAATCCAATGGTATTCTTCTGGGTTGTTCTTCACACTGGTTGCTTGTATCGTTTTGTAACTTTTCTATTCCTTGTTCTATCATGACAATTAATCTTAGAACAGAGAAATATTAGCTTTTGTCACTACATACGAACCATAATTTGGGGGTCTTGAACCACATGGAAAGAAATTTGGAGTCTTGAACCCACATGACAAGGTAGCCTGGTGGCTTTTTGCAATTCCGGTAGAGAAATCAACTGAGGACTGATGATAAAGGATTATGGGATAAAGGATTCTTGAATTCTGTTGAGGACTATTCAATTACAAGAAAGTTTAACATATTATGAAACTTTGCATGCGTTACAACTTTCAAAGARTAGTGAAGAACTAATATTTCAACATTTGATGTTGACRAGAGTAGTAGATATGACTTTAAGAACAAAACCCTTTAACCAATGGTATTCTTGTGGGTTGTTCTTCACACTGGTTGCCTGTGTTGCTGTATAACTCATCTATTCTTYACTCCATCGTGTCAATTGATCTTAGAGCGAAGGAATATCGGCTTCTGCCACTACTTGCAAACCACAATTTTGAGGTCTTGAATCACAGTGCAAGGTAATCTAGTGCTTCTTACAATTCTGATAAAGAAATAACTGAGTTTGGGATACGGATGATAAAGAACTATGGGATAATGGATTCTTSGATTCTGTTGACTACTGTTCAATTACAAGAAAATTTAATATATTATGAAACATTGTATGCGTTAATTGAAAAATGGTGAGGAACTGATATTTCAACATTTGGCGTTGACGAGAGTAGTATGATATGACCTTAAGAACAAAACCCTTTTAACTAATGTTATTCTTGTGGGTTGTTCTTCACATTGGTTGCCTGTTTGATTGTATAACTCCTCTATTCCTTGCTCCATTGTGACAATTGATCTTAGAACGGAGGAATATCGACTTTTGCCACTATGTACAAACCACAATTTGGGAACCCCGGATCAAGAAACCATAGGGTAAGAAATTTGGGGTAAACCATAGGGCAAGGTAGTCTGATACTCTTTACAATTCCAATAGAGAAATCAACCGAGTGTTGGATTTGAATGATAAAGAACTATGGGATAAAGGAATCTTCGATTCTTGATGACAGTTCAATTACAAGAAAGTTTAACTTATTATGAAACTTTGCATGCGTTACAACTTTCAAAGAAT
>MEJB01000018.1:5236941-5255923 GCA_001752375.1 Rhazya stricta | reverse complement strand
CAAGAAGAGACTCATGTACATGATTTATTGTACTAAAGTGAAATTTGTGGTCCCATAATGAGAATATAATGAGTAAAAGAGTTTCTCATATTCGTCGAAGTAAGTCGAAACGAATGAATTGTGATAATTCCTATAAATATATCAAACAGTGACAGTAAATAAAAATACTATAGTTTCGAATTCAGTTAATGAAAAAATTAAACTAATTTCTTCATTAGATTAAATATGTGTTTATTACGTTTCAGGTATTTTGTATTCACCTATTCAAATCCTAGAATTTCGTTAAATGTAGTATCACTAATTAAATTATATTAAAGGAGTTTATTATATTTTTCAATTCAGCAATTCAATGATGATTTAGTGAATGGTCACATACAATAGGATGTGTCTAGGGTAAAAATTGGTTGGACTTAATATAAACATTGTATCATGATAGTTCATGACTTATATAAACTTGTATCAGATAGGCATAGATCCTAACATATCTTAAGACTAAATATAACGTGAGAAATTATCAACTAGATCAGTAAATTAATTTATTTCATGATGACAAAAAAATTAATCTAACCTAACGATACATCATTTTTATATCTATATACATTACTGTTTTTGAGGATGAAATTGGTAATATATATATATATTCTTTAAAAGGTAAATATCTCGTAATTCTCTTATTTTGATCTTGTAAGTAGAAAGATGATAATTTTAAGAACTAAACATATAAATATAAGTCTCAAAACAAGGTTGATGAAAATGAGAGCTCAAACAACCCCTCTTTATCTCGAAACGGCCCGTGATGATCGTAACGAGAAATTGCATTGGCAAAATGAAGAGGAGGAGAGCTCAAAATGGTGCATGTTCTAACAAAACGACACCTATTTCGTTTGGAGTGCTCAAAATGGCGCCTGTTTGAGGCTTGTTTTGGCTGATGTCCTTTTTTATAGTTTATGGTTATTTTTGGCATCTCCTGAAGTTATAAATGCACAAGTTTTAGCTATATTTTAGGGAATCAACCTACAATATTTTGGAGAATACATTGCAACTCTCCGAAGAAGCTTTTTGGAAGAAAAAAGACTGAGGATTGAAAATTGATCAAACTTATTGTGTCTTTGTGACGTTTTTCTATTTTCATCTTCAATTCGTTATTATTTTTATTCGAATCATTATGAACTAAATTGTTATGTCATTTTTGTTTGATCATTTTTTTCTCCTTTGACAATAAGGATTTGGATGGAATGACTTGAATCTGATTTAATAACCAAATTCAGCACTTAAATTAAACGAATTAAGAACTTTATATTAAAATTATTTGATAATATAATTTGATAATAATTTAATATGTTAATTGATTCTTWTAAATTAAGAATCACTAGACACATTATTACAAAATTATATGATCAAATGATCTTCCTCTTAATGAGATTTTAATTCATTACGAATTTATTTTACAAATATGAACATCATCTCTTTTTTTATTGAGATTTCTGAACAATTTTAGAGATTAATTTGAAAAAAATAATATATACGAAATTATTTGATTATTTGATTCTTTTGATTGATTCTTGCATTCCATGAATATACGAGAATYGAGYTTAAAAACAATATATACATGAAAAAATTTTGAAAAAGAAAAGAAAATTTGTGACGTTGTTACAATTAACGGAAATAACAGCCTAATTCTCGATCTTCTGGAATATATATAAATATTTGTCAACTACTTATTGCGTTCTTCATTTATTTCACTTCTCCATCTTCTTTCATCTGTCTTCTTCTTCTTCTGTCTGTCTCTTACTTCGATTTCGAAACCTATTCTCTCTAATTTCTTCTGCTGCAGATATTCCATCTCTCGGAAGACTTCGGTGCTTGATGTCAATAGTAAGCACCACAGCAAAGTGGTCTCGTGAACTCTTCCGAAAATGGAATGAGGATTTGTTCGTCTGGATTTCTTCTCCGTCCTCATTATYGTTCAAGGTATGCTTGCATTCGTTGCTACTCGAGTATATAATTTKTTTTCCCAATTTCTTYKTTTAAGTTTGCTTTTCTTGTGGCTCAAGAGSTCGCTTGCTGRRTCCCCGAACTTTWCCTTTGTTTCTAATGTTAATTGCACCTCTGTGYCTTGGTTTTTGTCTTCTACGGTAGCTTAAGCATGCTTCCTGAGAACTTAATTGGTATCGCTTGCTGGATCGAGTGCTGACTCTTTCTCTAGGTCCACTTCTCTGGATCAGATTATTTCGGACACATCTAATTTTTAGTTTGATTCTTGTACTTTGAAGTGATTTTCCTTTGTGCTAACTTTTGCTAACTTTAGGATTGATCGTTTTCCATAGTAGGAGCTTAAAATTGATACTTTTGGTACTATGTACTTCTCTTGTTCCAGGTATTCTGTTAGAAGTTTCTGCTTAGTTCCAACTATGAGAAAGCCTGATTAYACTCGTCAGTGTTCAATATTTGGTGTTCCGTCGCTTGTATTTCTGGTCCATCTGGTGGTGRCAGACAACTACATAGCAAGGGATAATATTCTACTGAACTGTGGAGGTCCTGATTCTGCTGATACTGATGGTAGGAAATGGACCACTGATATTGACTCCAAGTTTGCCTCGGCCAGCGGGAAATCATCAATTTCCTCTGCTGCTGTCCAGAAACCGTCTGTCCCCCAGGTTCCTTACATGACAGCTCGACTTTTCCAGTCTGAATTTACTTATAGTTTTCCTGTAGCTCCTGGTAGGAAGTTTATCCGATTATACTTCTATCCTGCATCTTATAATGGGCTTGATGCCGCCACTGCTATCTTTGCTGTAACTTCCGGGTTTTACACACTCATGAAAAATTTCARTGCAGCTCAGACGACTGAGGCACTAAATTATGATTACATGATGATGGAGTTCTCTGTCAATGTGGATTCACAAACCTTGAATTTGACTTTCACACCGGCTTCAAATCCTAGCAGTTCATATGCATTTGTCAATGGGATTGAGGTTGTTTCGCATCCGGATATTTACAATACTGATGGTGGAACAACATTGATTGTTGGTCAGCGTGTRCCATTTGTAATTGACAATATCACTTCACTTGAGAACGTTTACCGGCTAAATGTGGGKGGAAATGATATTTCACCCTCTGGTGATACTGGTCTTTTTAGATCATGATATGCTGATTCAAATTACATATTTGGTGCAGCTTCTGGGGTTCCAGAGGTAGGTGATCCTAATATCAATATCACTTGTCCTCCTGGAACTCCAAGTTACATTGCCCCAGTTGATTTCTACAGATGCCCCAGTTGATTTCTACAGAACTCTTAGAGCAATGGGTCCAACTGCAGCTGTTAATCTGAATTTCAATCTGACCTGGCTCTTCTCCGTTGACTCGGGATTCTATTACSTTGTCAGGCTTCATTTCTGTGAGGTCTTTGAAAATATTACAATGGTTAACCAGAGGGTGTTCCAAATCTATATTAACAATCAGACTGCAGAGAAAGAGGCAGATGTGATTGCTTGGGGAAAAACTAATGGAGTAGCAGTGCATAGAGATTATATAGTTTTTGTCCCTAGTGGTCCGCCACAACAGGATATCTGGCTTGCCCTCCATCCTTACATTTTCTCTAAGTCTTCTTGGTATGATGCAATCTTAAATGGCCTCGAGATCTTCAAGGTGAATGATACCAAGGGTAATCTAGGAGGTCCTAATCCAATTCCGGCGCCAGTACCACCTGCCTCTGATTCGTCTGCATCATCCAGCTCTGGTAAATCAAAGAACCATAAAGGAATTAATGGTGTTGGCATTGGAGGTGGAATTGCTGCACTTGTTCTTGTTGGGTTACTCATTTCTGCTGTTTCTCGTTGTCGTGGCCACAAAAAGGACTCAAGCACAAGTGATGGTTGGCTTCCTCTTTCTTTATATGGAAATTCACATTCATCTGGTTCAGCGAAGACAAACACTACAGGAAGCTATGCATCCTCCCTTCCTTCAAACCTTTGTCGTCATTTTTCATTTGCTGAGATAAAGTCTGCCACCAAAAACTTTGATGAGGCTCTCCTTCTTGGGTTGGGAGGTTTTGGCAAAGTTTACAGGGGTGAAATTGATGGGGTTACAAAAGTTGCCATTAAGCGTGGGAATCCACTCTCTGAACAAGGTATACATGAATTCCAAACTGAGATTGAAATGCTTTCAAAGCTTCGCCACCGCCACCTTGTTTCACTGATTGGTTATTGTGAGGAGAACTGTGAAATGATCCTTGTATATGACTATATGGCTCATGAAACTCTACGTGAGCATTAGTACAAGACCCAAAAGCCTCCTTTGACCTGGAAGCAGAGGCTGGAGATTTGTATTGGTGCTGCTCGTGGTTTGCACTATCTTCACACTGGTGCCAAGCACACTATTATCCACCGTGATGTCAAGACAACTAATATCCTCTTGGATGAGAAGTGGGTTGCTAAGGTTTCTGATTTTGGCTTGTCAAAAACTGGTCCTTCGTTGGATCACACCCATGTAAGCACTGTAGTGAAGGGTAGTTTTGGTTATCTTGATCCTGAGTACTTTAGGCGCCAACAACTGACAGACAAATCTGATGTCTACTCATTTGGCGTGGTACTTTTTGAGATTTTGTGTGCTCGCCCTGCACTAAACCCAACACTTCCCAAAGAACAAGTGAGCCTCGCAGAGTGGGCCTTACATTGCTTTAAAAAGGGTATTCTTGATCAGATTATGGATCCATATCTAAAGGGGAAGATTGCACCTGAATGCTTCAAAAAATTTGCAGAGAGTGCAGTTAAGTGTGTGGCTGATGTTGGAATTGACAGGCCCTCCATGGGAGATGTGCTTTGGAACCTTGAATTTGCTCTACAACTCCAGGAGAGTGCAGAGGAGAGCGGCAAGAGTCTTAGCAGAATGGACCTTGAAGAAGGGACTTTCGATGGGACATGGAAAGGGAAGAAAGATCCAAATGCATCCCCAGGTTTTGATGACAGTGCAATGGATTSCAGAAGCAGTGGAATGTCCATGAGCGTTGGTGGTCGAAGCCTTGCAAGTGAGGACTCTGATGGGCTGACACCAAGTGCTGTATTCTCACAGATAATGAACCCTAAAGGACGCTGAGAAACTGAAGTGATTTGCACTCACTTTTTGCTAGCCCAGGAAGCTGGTAACGCAATTTGAACTGTATTCTATTAACCATCAAAGAKTTTTTTCTTCTTTTGATCTTTTAACTTATTCTTTTAGGTCTCTGCCGAATCTTTTGTAAGTTGTATATGTACAATTGCCCGTGAATACTGTCTAGAAAACTGTTCTTACTCTTTGTTGATCGGCAAACTTTCTCTCATGCATCCTCTACGTTGCATTCTCAATTGAGTCCGTGTAGAATCATCGGGAACMACTGAGCATATCAAAAGCTGCTTCACGAATTTTCTTTTCGTTCGAGTAAACTTAAGAATGTAAGTATAGTTAAGCTTATTAGTTGCTCTGGCTGTTGGTCTGGTGGCTGGTGATTGAGAYTGTTTAAAGAAGAGAATACAATGTCAATTGACACCTGAGGTTCTTTATCACTTTGTTATAGATTATTGGCATGCATGTCTGGACACTGTTTTTTCCTTGCCCCCCACCTTAATCTCCTCTTTGTTTGTTGACGAGACACATGATTGGCCAAGCTCAAGACTCGGAAGTTGGAAATGACTTTCTTGGCAATTAGTGCACCGCCATAAGCAAAACTATCGATTGGAAAAGACAGGACTCGGCCAASCCTACATGGTTTATGCCCTTTTGAAAGAATGACGAGCAATCTTGTTAACAGATTCTTGAACATATGAAAAATTAATTGAGGCTCAACTTGTAATTTGAAGCCGACAGAAATTTGCTGGATTTAAGAGTCATCCATATGAATGGTCACCGGGAATGCCAGAGGTAATATTAGGACAAGATAAAACAGGGAAGCAAAATTGCCACAATGGACACATCCCACATATATCATAAGGGGAATTTCCTTCAAAAGGAAGCCAAAAAGTAAHAAATTCAGATGTTATCTGCCATCCAGAGCATGCAACTGTCATGCAATAAACATCAAAATTGGTCAAATTTACAATAAAACTTCAGTACACAAAGGCTCACAAGGGAAGAATGAAAAAAGAACGTTCAAAGACCACCCTCCAGGACAAGGCACCGATGGAAGAGTTTATGTTTTGAAGGACAGTTTCTGCATCCTGAATGGCAATTATATGCTTCTACAGCTCAGGCTTGTTGGCACCCACAAATTTGTCTATCTGCTGTCCATCATTACACAACAGATGGATTGTCTCTTCGATATAGAGAACAAAAATCAAGTCAATGCCAGAAGGTAGTGTAGCAGGTGGTTATATTTTCTGTTGCATTTTCTGAAGAAGAGAAAAGTTGAAAGAATCAATCAATAACGGAGTAGTGAGAATCCCACATAACTGTAAGAACATGTTAGTCAGAGAAAGATGATTTTTCACTAGTCATTTACAGAACAGTAATAATGTTATCGAACAGTTTTCATTCGGTCATATTTGCAAACTTTGGAACCTTAGCATTGATAAACTGGGTAAAGTTGAAGTACTGTTTSCATAGAACATTCAGGAAATCTTGGAATCTAAAGTTGGAAGGCCTTCTAAAGATTATATGCTTCTAAAGTTGGAAGGACAGTTTCTGCATCCTGAACGGCAATTATATGCTTCTACAGCTCAGGCTTGTTGACACCCACAAAATTTGTCTATCTGCTGTCCATCTTTACACAACAGATGGATTGTCTCTTCGATACAGAGAACAAAAATCAAGTCAATGCCAGAAGGTAGTGTAGCAGGTGGTTATATTTTCTGTTGCATTTTCTGAAGAAGAGAAAAGTTGAAAAAAAAAAAATTGGAATCAATCAATAACGGAGTAGKGAGAATCCCACATAACTATAAGAACATGTTAGTCAGAGAAAGATGATTTTTCACTAGTCATTTACAGAGCAGTAAGAATGTTATCGAACAGTTTTCATTCGGTCATATTTCCTGAATGTTCTATGCAAACAGTACTTCAAYTTTACCCAGTTTATCAATGCTAAGGYTCTKCTAAAGATAGGAATAAAACAAAAGGAACTCTGATAGTTCTCGTAGTTCTTCTAACAGTATACCTCACATTGAGGAGTAACAGAACATGCACCGAATTATTGCAGCAGTACTTCAGTTGATATACACAACTTGCTTTTACTGATAGAGAAGCAACTACTATTACCTCTCTACCCTGAACAGAACTAATMGAGGAAAAAAACCAGAAATCAGCAAGAAGARACCAGAATTCTTCCTCTTTTCTTGCTGTCGCCAATCTCTAGACTACTGGACCTCTTTGGTGACACATCTTTTCGTTCCAACTCTTCCCTTGTGCACCTGATCTTTTTCTTTCCAACCACAATTAGGSTCACCAAGGCTGGCAACAGTACAAAACACATCACAACAAGCACAATCTTGGGAAGCCGAGAAAATGACCCTCCCAACTGATTTGTTTTCATTGTGCCACATAAGCTCATCCGAATCCATCTGAAAGGTCTAAGTTTTCCCTTGCTGAATATGATAACATTTATTTCCATGTCAAGACCCTGGCAGTACTTGATTTGTTGGTCACCCCTATGGTGCATTCGAAGTTCAGCTATATGTAGATATATGACCCATATGCGCAGCTTCATATGACCAGTTTTTCTTCATCCAAGTCAGGCACCACAACATCCTCTCTCATCATACTCATATAATTTTCTCCAACTCGAGCCCCAGTTTGTGCAAATAGTTCTACTACTGCAGGCAACTTCCCATAGTACTTTTTCAAAGAATCCACAAGAATACTAGTATGATGATCCCGAACATGCCAGACAAACACTGGAGGGACAAGATCATCAATTGTTGCCTCTTGCCAAGCATGTTGCCCATCCCTCATCTGGTGCTTGAATGCCTGGCACTGCCTTACTCTGTGACCCTTGGGCCCAACTTGCACCTCAGGGCAATATCCACATGTTTGAACAGCATACTTCTGCATAAGTTTAACAGCTCCAGAACGCATCTTCTCCCACGCTTCCATWCCTCTTGCTGCTAATCCTGTAAAACGTTATTGCACCATAAAAGATGGTTGAGCAATACGAAGTGGCAACAACTTAGAAAGAAGCCATTAGACAAACCTTTTATATCATCAGAAAGAAAATCAGGACATTTCTGAACTCCACTTGACTCGCTTGGGCTCTGCCAAAATCCAAAGGCATTTATGTCTTTGGCAGACGTTTCATCCTTCGGGAACCTCTTCTCAAAATCTAACAACCTCCCAGCAACACGATAAACAGGAAATTCTCTCCTTCTTGTGGGGTAATTGGGCATATCAACCCCAGCCTGAATACATAATTCCACAATTGCTGGGATCCGATCTACCTCAAGCCGCTCATTATGGGAAACTGCTCTCCCCAATCTGTCATACAGATGAAAAGACTCCACTACAGGCAAGATGTGCTCAAGTCCCCCTCTTTCCCAGGTATGCTCTTTGCTTTTCTGACTACCACTTACATCACAGGTTCTAATCTTATTAGGGATATTACCCACATGAATTTCTCCACACAACCTGCACCAAAAGAGACATCCATGTTATTTAACATATCAACACTGAACAGTCTAACCACCAAAATTGACAATACCAAACCTTTGGATATGCATATAAGTCAGCAACACTATACTGTAAGAATAAATAACTGCTCTTCAGTGTATTAAATAACTAATATGAGAGTTGAAAAGATTTATRACCCAGAYGTTTTGCAAACTCTCTTTTTCCTTAAAACAGAACCCCTATGAATGTTTTTCCTCAAATGGCTTTTTATCCACAAAAACAAATTCAATTATGTAATTCCTATTATCATCAACAGAACAATACTGTCAAGAATGAAAACACGCAACCTTCAAACACCAATAAACAGAAAAATCTATTGAGGATATCCTTCTTTACCTGCAGTAATGAATAGGGACACTATCAGCAACTCTAGAAGCACAAGAGAATAATTCAGTTCTGGCAGATAAAACCTGGTGAGCAACTGGAACTAGCTCCTTAACCAACAACCCATTCTCTGGAGCACTTAAAGTTGCCTCTTGCACCAAGATCCGCTCTTTCTTCTCCAATCTGGCTCTTCGTTTAAGTTCATTAACGCTAGTCACCCATGGTTTTCGCTCAGACCTTTTCAACTTCCTATGCAGCTCTGTCAAGCCCAATCCAGACTTAAMTGTAGACCTAGTTGAATAAAGAGCCAATCTTGCATTACAATGCTGCAAAATAGCTTGGGCCCGTCTAGAGAACATTGCTGCTTCTATGCCTGAAAACAAGGTTCCAATTGGCTCAAACAATGCATGTACATATCTCTAGACATTAAAATATACATATACAAACTTTAAATTTGTTCAAGAATATCCTGAAATCTCCAGTAAACATAAACTAAGAACTGTAGAAATTGAAATCATTCCTTACAGGAACATTGTTACATCCAAAACAAACTCATTGCTGAAGCTTAAACAGACCTAGGAGCAAAAAGGTTTCTAAAATCCATTATACAACCACACGGATATAAACATACTTATGTATAATTAAACAAGCTTCCTAATATAGCGTTCAACTCTTCAGCAAAAACACAAAGACCTGCAACTGAAAGATAATTCGAAAACATGTTAGGGAAGCTGCTTCAGTGAGTTTCTTGAGTGCAAATGGCCTTCAACAAAACATCTCAGGAAAACACAATCCCTTGAAAACTTTTATAAACTAAGAGTCATTTGTAAAATCACAATCTAATATCAAGTTCAAAACATGATTTTGACAAACTAGGCATGATATGGTCAAAACCATTAAAACATCTCTAATGAAGTCAATACCAGCAGTACACCACAAGATTGCACGTGACTTTGAACTTCACACAACTACAGGCAAGATAACAACTGCTAGTGTTGTTCGGAATCTGAGGCAAGTGACTAACCTTCTAATGACCGCCACGATTGTCTACAAAGAGCTGTGGGTTTCTGAGACAGTCGTCAGCAAAATGCTTCCTTACTAGTCCTGAACACTTATCRATCATCTAGGCATTTTCAGATAATCTATATATWGCCATGATAGGAGTAAGAGGTGGTTKCCATTGGTGACAGGCACTTTGATTGACAAATGCCAGAAACTCATTTTGAGTTATAATGCAGGAAGATATGTGATTCCAAGTCATGTATGAGCATAAATGCATCCCAAATCATGCATTGAGAGTTTGAATCTTTTGAGAATTTCCATTTCAACGTCCTCCTCAATTAGAAAAAGATTTTCACTCATTTCATTGAATCATTTTGATGTAAACATGTCATTGTGCATGGAAATCCATTTCAGAATAAACAAGTGTAACCGGGCATTTGGCTCTCAAAGAATTTGCAAGCATTTTATAGAGACTTGGAACTAACCTTGTTAAATGCTTGAATCATCTCTCTTCCTTAGACAGTTTCACAACCTATTAGCAAATATAACACATAACCCACATGTAAATTATAAGAGTAATTGAATTAAGTAGAAGAYRTAAATAACTCACATAACACCTAGAAAGTCCTTGCTTAACTCCATTCTAACCAAATCGATGAAGGTTTGCTAAGGCTGATCTCAGATTTATCAACTAGAGCCTGCTTTCCAGTCCATAACGTTGCAATAAAGTCATTCTAAATGCCCTGAAAGCTGTAATTTCCTTCTTCACTTATCACCTACAAAGGCAAAGATCTAAGTTCCAGATTAAAACCTTGCTCACTAACTATGATCTTGCAAACTCAAGAGAAAGTCAGCCTGAATTGCAGAACTCTGGCTTTGTAGGTGAAGAAGCATTTTCAGGCAAGTTAATCTGGCATAGTTCTAGTATATAGTAGCTAGTTCCTTCATATGAAAGTTTTTACTAGTATGGCAAAGGTTAGAGTGACTGAACAGGTCACACAAACAAGATGGACAAAGGACTTAGACATGGTTACCAATCAGCCTGAAAATAGATCACAACATGCTCTTGTAGTTAACTGCAACTTCCAAAAAATTATCACGCCGTGCAGCCACGGTTTACCCCAAATTCCACCTGAACTCCTTCACACAAAGCAATCCCAATCATTTCTCAAGATTTCCTGAAGCTAAATGCATCAAAAGGATGCATTAAGACACACAAATCACACCATAAATCAATCAAGAACCAAAAGCATCACAGCCTCTCCTATTCTGCAACATCAACACAATTCAGCCATCTTTCAGAAATTAAAACGTGCAAAACTAGTTTCATTTCTGAGTTGTCTCATAACATAATGAACTGTACATTAATCAATARCATACTAATGATGAACTATAGCCAAGTCCACTCTTCGCCTGTCAATGTTAAACACTTTTCATGATGTCCAAGGATTTCACACGTAACTGAAATTGCTAGACTATTCTTCTTAAGAATAGAAATACATAGCCAGCATGGGCATATCCCACAAAATGATTAATAACTTCTGATAGGATGGTCCAATTTATCCTCTCTATTGCATTAGAAACGAGACATCTATAGATTTGACTCAATACCGCACTTGCTAGGAAAAACTTGTGTGCTTGCTACCATTTTGACTCCAAACAGACCTCAATTCACTTTCTGCAGTGCTGTCATTTCATGGGAGTTTGATCTTAGCTCTCCATAGAATAGTTCAAAGTGCACACTGTTTAATCTTTTAGGAACTAGACATCTAGGGCTTCACCTAACTTGCTTAGGAAAAACTTCAGGGTCAATACAGATTTGGCAATGAATAGACTCTCATTCACCATCCACAATCATTCCTAATTGTTCAATTGGCCCACATTATCTCAAGCCTCTCAAATTACTTTTCATTCCCAGCTTTATTAACCATGTTCCTACAACTTAATTTAGTCCTTTAACAGTCAGAGAAATGAGAGCTACCCCTCTCCACTAAATGGTCACAAAATTAAAGTTCATTCAGTCATTCCATCAAATAACTTACTCAGAATGTAATTTACTATAAATTTCAGTGATTCCTTARACATACATATTGATCTTCTCATAAGACTGCCCAAGATCCAGACATTGTAGAACTGTTCAGACAACGAATCTATTCCTWCAAGAGAAGTTAATACTTCTCTAGGTTTTATGTCCCACATTATGTCACTAAAGCATATCATCAAGCACCTACTAAGCGTTATAACCCAAAGCTTAGCTTGCCACAAACACCCCATAGCTTGCAGCCCAACTTGAGCAACGCATAATTAAACTTACTAAATTAATCTAGTGCATGTAACCAAGCAAAGTTATGCACTGTACTAACTTAAACACATATCACCTATCTTCACACAAATGCTTCACCTAGCATAGTCCCACTCCTACTCCAGATTCCGACCGTCTCATTCTAGGTGTGTACAGGAAAGTACACTTGAATCAAGGTTAAGACTAAATTCAAGAACCTGAGGTTTTCATAGCATACTCTTTTGCCAACCCGATCTACTTTAACCATCCTAAGATGTCTCTGATTTCCAGACTAAAGCATTACATCAAACGCATAATATTCACTTTAAGCAAGTCCTATGATTTAATCATAGAGAAAAGAAATTATATCTGAAATAGAGAGATGACGACCACSAAAGTGCTTGAAAACAACAATTTTCATAACCTAACACACGAGTTTAACTACAATCTTACCATATATGACAGCCAACTTTTAACAGTTCATAAACCTTGAAATAATACCATTAAGTAGCTGTAAATCTTCACCTTTTGTTGGAAGTCGTAGAAGCCACAAGGATGATCACCAAACAAGGAGAAATCAAAGGGAAAAACCAGAGATTCTAACAAAAGCACTCAGAAGAATGAAAGAGACAAACTGGCACCGCTAATAAACCTTGAAATAATACCATTAAGTAGCTGTAAATCTTCACCTTTTGTTGGAAGTCGTAGAAGCCACGAGGATGATCACCAAACAAGGAGAAATCAAAGGGAAAAACCAGAGATTCTAACAAAAGCACTCAGAAGAATGAAAGAGACGTGAAATTTTCTGGAATAAGTTTCAAAAACTGCAAGTTGCTCCGTGAACTATTAAAATTTCAAATATGTCCATAATATTTTGTATATTTTCATTTATTCCCCAACATTTTTTATTTTGAACAATCTGATCTCTAAATAATTTCTAATTAAAATAAAATCACTGAGCAGTATTTTTTGGTTACTAAAACTCTGCTTTTCCAATATAAAGCTGCAAATGCAGGAAGTAAGGCTAGTTTTATTTTTTATTTTTTAATTTATTTACTTTTATTGCGATACTATAATAGTTAATTGAGTAAAGAAGTCTTGTCATGTAATTTTATAGCTTTCACGAGTCCGAATAGTTTACTATGTAAAAATGTAAAGAGCATTGTACAATTTAGTATCAAGCTCCAAATTTATTATATCAAGTAGGATTCACTTCTTATTTTACAAATTTTAATTATAATTTTTCCTTTTGGGTTTGACGCCATATTCTTCTTTTTCAGTTAATTCTTCTTTTGCAAAAATTACTTTAAGTCTAAATTTATAAATATGTAYTGTATAATACATTCTTAACCATTCTTAAGTACATAAAAAGAACCCAATTACCAGTTATTTTTGTTTTGTTTTGTTTCCGTTAAAAGTATTAATCTCTGTCTTATTTTGTAGTTACTGCATTGAACTACCAAACATGCACAAGGAAAGAACTTAAAACAATCCAGAAAAYCTGATTTTCAAAGAGGAATACTGTAGCAGACWATGCACTSGACTAGCTGCGTATGAAGCACAAAAAATATTGAGCACAGTTCATGAAGCAACTAAATATGGAGATATTGATATGCATACTTAGTGATTTCAAGGTAAATTCTGGAATTGCACTTGAAAATAACTCCTCTCAGCGCTTCGATTAGGAAGAATAAGCTGCAAATTAGTAAAGAAAAGTACAAGTGTTTTAGTTTTTCATTTTTTTTGAGAATCAGCAAGACAGAAGAATCTAACCTTGAGAGACTAATAATGTATATGTGCCCGAAAAGAAAACGTGGATCTATGTTAATCCCCCAATGCTAACATGCACACAACAGGCAGAAAGTTGAAGTCTCAATAGAGAAGTTAGTTAGTAAACAAAAGTGTATGGCAGAAGGATTACATAATGGAACTTACTTCGCATTTGAAATGTGCAAGTGCATGTATCACCTGAGATGTCTTGATTCATGAATTTCTTTTACAGCAGCTTCCTGCCATGCAATGTTTGCTCTATCAGATAGCATAAGAATCAAGTATATTATTCAACGTGAAAAAYTGCAAGCAGCTGGTAAACTAAATTCACATAGAGAAGAAGATTTAGGCTTTTCTGTTCTTTGATCTTCGTTGCAAACTATGTGCAAGTTTCATTAACAATAACAGAAAAAAAAAAAAGAAAAGAAAGCAGAGAAAAAAAGATTATAAAAAAATAAAAAAGCAATACCTCTCCAGAAACTCCGGCAGAAAAGTAGGCAGCATTTAAAGAGCATTTTTGAAATGTTTTCGTGAAAACTTACTAATAATCTGTTTTAAAAGCGTTACTGCTTTCAAATTTTATCAAAAAACAAAAAGAAAGAAAAGACAAAAGCACAGAACACCTGAGGTGTTGTTTTTTTCTTAAAGCAATTTCGAGAAATGTTTTCTGATACAGGCAAATTGTTTTCATAATTTTACCTTCTTCAATGTCCCCTTTGTCTTTTGATATGATTTTTATTTAAGTTCTGGAGGAAACTGCAAATTGTGTTTCCTTCATGATTACTTTGTTATGCAAGATGTAAAGGTAAATTAAT
Organism: Rhazya stricta; assembly: GCA_001752375.1. Taxonomy (NCBI): domain Eukaryota; kingdom Viridiplantae; phylum Streptophyta; class Magnoliopsida; order Gentianales; family Apocynaceae; genus Rhazya; species Rhazya stricta. The sequence goes on along the minus strand of MEJB01000018.1, from coordinate 5,241,103 downwards.
GATATCCTTAGTATGATATATGCAYTCCTATTGACTCTTTACTTAATGCTTCCATGATCACATTGAAATGAACTATGCAAATTGCCTATGCTTTATCATTTATTTTTGGTCTTGAAAAAGACTATCCAAAAGTATTTTTAAGTCTTTCCAAAATAGAACACAACCCCAGAACATCATACAAGAATCATTTAGAATTGAATGTCCTAAAAGATTATATAAATGTAATTCATAAAAGAAAAAAGAGGGAGGAGGGAGGAGGGAGGGAACTTACACTGCCATTCCACTTGATACAGTATACCTCACCATATGATCCTGCAAAATAGGAATTTAAAGACTAGTTCGTCACATAACTAACTCGTCAAAACAAAGGTGAAGATCATATCTAATAATTTTGAGCTAGTACAATACGACCTGACAAATAAATAAAATGACTGAGGACATGAAAGTTTGGCAATAAACAATCTTCCGATATCCACCTAATGAGTAAAACTTCCAAATATTTTTGGTGAAAGATTCAGATAACAATAACTCTTTCAACATTTAAAAACTGAAGGGTATGTCCAGGAAGGGTTACTCTCATCATTTAAAGAAGTTATTATTAGATTCGTTTCTCGCATCAAACTTCTGACCTCTCAGGTATCTTATAGTTTTGAAAATAGAATGCTTACATTAACATCTATTGCTCTCTCAAACCATATCCAAATTCTATCAACGAAAGCCATTACAGTAACAATCAGATGAATGGGTAACAGAAACTGCAGCTCCATAATTTGGAAGGATCAAGGAAAAAAAAAAAAAAAGAACACATAATACGTTAGAATGGCAAAGCAGTACCGTTTTAGGTAATCATTTTTACTGTGAATCTGCCCGTTGTATGTCTTTTCCCTAAGAAGACAATTAAATGGTGAAACAGTACTGCAATGATGGTGAATCAGTTCTGAAACAGTTGAGTATTTCGGCTAGAAGAAGAGTGGTGAAACAATGCTACAATGACGTTGGTGGCTGTAATGACACAAGGACTTGAGCTAATTGACTTAGTGCCCAGAAAGCATTTTTCCTGGTACAGTTTTTGGATTATTTACTTAGTGCATCAGCTGTCTATCATATACCTATATTATATCTATCAAGTATAATTTAGTGTTGATATAGGGATTTATCAAGTGGTAATTGGGTATGAGGAAACTGTTCATCTGATGTATATGATATCTGTTGGAATATATTTTGTATAATATTTGTATAGCTTATGTAACAAGTAGTATAGCGTGTGTAACAAGTAATATAACTTGAATAGTAAGTAATATAACTTGAGTATCAAGTATGTCTCCCCATATATATTTGTACATTCTCATTAATCAAATCAAGAAAACATATTTTCATATATGGTGATCATAGGCTACTATATAAAACACTAGGCCCCACCCTCGAATTTTTTTTTTTTTTTTTGCCTTCCTCACCATGTCGACGACATCTCAACACCACTGTTCGCGTTCGGCGGTTCGGCGCAGTGGGGTGGTTTCGAAATACCGCCCGGAAGCACCGATCCCCTTGTCTCTTATGTATCTCAGTCGAGATGATCTTCTGGGACAATAATATTACCCCCATTATCTTTTTCGCGTGTTAGATTATGAATAATGTACAGATCTGTGAACTTTCTTGACTTTCTCGCAAAAAAATTGGTTTTTTGAGGGCACTGAAATTATTGGCGCTGTAAAAGTTTTTTGATTGGAGATGTTACAAGAACTACTTTGGGTTCCGATGGGGTGAATGAACACCAATTTGATCATCTTTTGAAGAAAACTTTTCCATACTTTGAAGAGGTGTTTTTCCCTATGGGAATTATTGCGGAACATGACACAGTGTTTTAGAATATACAAATACAAGGTACTCGAAAACAAGAAATTAAGCAGAGACACAATTCGCTACTTGTTTTTTCAAGGTTTCCATGGACTGTTTGAAGAAAAATTTTTTGAGAAATTGCAACCATATGGGAAAATGAATTGAATACCTCACTAAGTCAATTACCAAATTGTGGAGTGCGGTGTATTGGTGATTGTTTGCAGCTATGAAAAGGGATGAGGATTCAGTTTTTCAGATTTTATGTATGGCTTTAAATGTTTTTGATAAATTTGGTGTTTACTCAGTCCTCTTTGCTTTCCTCAGGATCCCGCTCCCATCATCATTGATAAGGGCATATAACCACTTATCATAACAAGAGGAAAAAACAATTTTTATAAATAAAAAAACAAGTAGCCCAAGAAAATACCCTCACCCCAAAAAAACGTTTTTTTTTATAAAATTTTTCCTCTTGTAAATGAATAGTGTCTTTTATATTGGCCGCCCCCCTATCAAAGAGAATGAAAGCGGAATCCTGAGATAGCAAAGAAGGACTGAGTAACACCAATTATCAACATTTAAGCCATACATAAATCATGAATGATCCTCATCCTTCTACTTGCACAATTCCCATACCACCGCACGCACAATTGTAATGATATAGGTATTCATTTCATCCCATATGGTTGAAATTTGCTCAAATATTCTTCAGCCAGTCAAGGGGGGGGGGGGGGGGGGGGGGGGGGGGGGGGGGTGGACACCTTGAAAACAAGTAGCCGAGTGCCTGGCTTAATTTCTTGGTTTTCGAGTAGCCGATGACTAACACTGATAGATCATTACCACATAATTCCCATAGGAAACACCTCTTACAAAGTAGGAATAGTTTTTCTTCAAAGATGGATCAAATGGTGTCATACCACATCACCAAAAGTTAGCTTGTAAACATCTCCAATCAAAAACTTTACCAGGGTCATTAAATTTCAATGGCCCTCCAAAAAACAAATATTAATATATTCGGCGAAAGTAAGAAAGTTTGCATAGACTCTTGTACCATTCATCATAATTCTTAACACAAAAAATTATGGGGGTAATAATATTGCCCAGAAGATCACTCGACTTGAAGATAATGAAGAAGAAAGTGGGATTCGGGTTTTGCCGGAGGTATTTTCGAAACAAACCCCCAACTGCCGCCGGAACCGCCGACGCGACGAGTGGTGGTTTGAGAATTGTCTCGGACATGGTGAGGGAGGCAAAAAAAAAAAAAAATTCGAAGGGGTGGGGGCTTAGTGCTTTATAAGTTAACTATGACCCATTATATGACAAAATATGTTTTCTTGAGTTGATTAATGAGAATATACAAATATATATAGGGAGACATACTTGATACTCAAGCTATATTACTTGCTAGTCAAGCTATATTACTTGTTATACAAGCTATAATACTTGTTACACAAGCTATACAAATATTATACAAAATATATTCCAACACCCTCCCTCAAGTTGGAGCATGAAGATCACAAATGCCCAACTTGCGAAGTAAGGGATCAAACTGTTGTCTCCCAAGAGGCTTGGTAAAGATGTCAGCCAACTGGGAAGAAGTGGAAATGTGGATGTAATCACTATGCCATCCAAAATATTGTCGCGAATAAAATGCAAATCCACCTCAATGTGCTTACTTCGCTCATGAAATACAGGATTAGGAGCAAGATGAAGAGCTGACTGACTATCACAATATACCTGCATACGCATCACCTGTCGAACCCCCAAATTTGCAAGTAGACCCTTCAACCATTTCAATTCACATATCAAGCAGCAAGAGATCTATATTCAGCTTCAGTGGAAGATCGTGATACAGTCGGTTGTTTCTTAGTTTTCCAAGAGATAGGCGAACCACCAAGAAACACCAACCATCCTGTAACAAAACGTCGTGTCTTCAGGCAACTTGCCCAATCTGAATCATACCAACTAGAAAGACTAAGATCACAATCAGATTTCAAAAGAATACCCTAATCAGGAGAGCTCTTCAAATATCTTACAACTCTCAAGGTTGCCTGCGAATGATCCTGTAAAGGATTTTGAAGAAACTGAGACAAAATGTGAACTGCATAAGCCAAATCAGGACGAGTAAAGGACAAGTATAGCAATCTCCTAACCAAGCGCCTGTAGGATTCAGCTTTAGCCAGATGTGGACTGGTAGACTCTACTAGTTTGTGATTCGGGTCCATCGAAAAACTAATGGGTTTTGAACCCAGCAAACCACACACAGTAATAATATCCAGCGCATACTTGCGTTGACAAAATGAAATCCCTTCCGGACTCAATGCAACCT
>MEJB01000018.1:5216496-5227897 GCA_001752375.1 Rhazya stricta | reverse complement strand
TCCTATCTGCTCTCTGTTGCCCCTTCTATCTCTTTCCGCTCACTTCTAACAAGTTCATCGACTGAAGTGCTCACCGAAAATCTAATCAAAGAGGTAGAGTTATTTACCCCGAAATATCGAAGAAAGTTTCTTTTGCTTGAATTTTATACGCATAAGTGAAAGGCTTGGCTAGAAGAAAACGCCTTCAGAAGTTTAGCAGTTTATCGTTGTAGCTTCAGAGCCGTCAATTCCCTTTAGCTCAAATAGTAGAATTAAGGTCAAGGTTATGTGCGGTGCCTCCACCCCTAGTGCTTTGTTTATTTCAAGAAGACAAAAAAACAAAGCAAGTTTCTCCTAAACACCATGAGAAGGGAAAATTTTTTATCTTTAGCTTCCGCTACGTCTTTCCTTCTCTCGCGCGATGCTACACTGATAGCATTGTATTCCTTTGTCATTTTGTATCCTTCTCATTGTGGTTTTGATAGAAGGGCCTGAATTTGACCCTGGTTGTTATTTTCTTTAGGAATAAAGTTTCGATCTTTGCTTGAAGAACCATTCCTTCTCAAGTTTCTCTTCAAGAACTTGTTGTAATTCTTCGTAAGAAGTGCCACTCTTTCTTCATTTGAATTCTCCAAGTTAACTGAATCGAGCATACCTTCACTTCGAGTGTGTGTTAAGGCAATGCCTTTGGAAATCTTATTATTCTTTTCTTTGTTCCATCTTTTCAAACTTTGTTCGTAGGTCTAGGATKACCCAATTAACTCGTCAAGATCCAGATCATCAATGCCCCTACATTCCTCAACCGAAGTGACTTTAGATTTGAATTTCTTAGGGAGTGAACATAATACTTTCCTAACAAGTTTCGCATTAGAGTAGGTTTCACTAGGTGCATATCATTCATTAGCAAGATCACATAGTTTAGCATGAAAATTAGATATAGATTCATCATCACTCATCGTCATATTTTCAAACTAAGTAGTAAGACTCCTAGGTCTCGATTTTTTTTACTTGATATGTTCCTTCAATTTTCGTTTCCAACTTATCCCAAACATYTTTAGCCGATATCGCAATTTGTAATGATTTTCATTTGCTTCAAAGAAATAATATTGAATATGGCATGGATAACCTTAGAATTCCAATTTGTCGTATCTAATTTAGCATTAGACCATTCCTGGATAGGTTACAAGGTGATTTTCTAATCTTTGGTCACTAGTTGTGGACTATGTCCATTAGCTATAGACAACTAAACTCGTTCATCAAGAGCTTTTAGGAATGCTCTTATCCTAACCTTCCACATATGATAGTTATTATCATCAAGTAATGGTGGTCTAAAAATGGATCCACCTTCACAGAACTCACAAATTATCCACAAAATACTAAGCAGATACTATTAATAAGTGTATTCCAGTGTGCAAACAATCAAAACAATTGTGGACACAATCACCAAATTCTAGAATAGACCAAACAGGAAGACAAAATAATCAATATTAATAACACAATCAATCTATAAAAATGATCTAATTCAGAAATAAAATCAGGATCCTACTCTGATACCACTTGTAAATGTTGATTATGCGCAGGTAAACATCATTATTCTTGTTTGATTGAAAATAACCAACTCAACTAAATTTGCTTGCTTGCAGTAATTGAAATAAGCAAAGATAAGTAAAAGAATCAATCGAGGAACATGACATTTAACACGGTTTGGCATATAAAAACTACATCCATGGGACTACATCCAGATGTTGAAACAAATTCACTATAACAGATGTTATCACAAGGACTTAAGTATCAATCGTTCAAAACAAAAAGGAACTTTCCTTTTTTTGCAGAATCTCGTAGGCTTGTGGATTTTTTGAGAACTTGTTGACTACTAAAAATTGACCTCGACCAAGCCTTCTTGCTGGAAATTCTTCCAGTTGCCCTCTTGCAATTCTCCAAGAGGTGGAACTCCAATCTGTTTCAGGTACAATCCAACCGACGAACCACTCTYCCTCACGCTAAGCTAAAGTAAAATATGTCACTGTGAGCTTAAAACATGAACATACATAACTATGCTTCTTTTTACTTCTATTTATGTACTGACATTGGTAGACCTCTCAAAAAGCACATACAAATATTGAACAACTTTTGGTTTAAATAATAACTCTATGATAAGATCTCCTATTTTGAATGGGATAAGAATTTCTAGTATCCTTCAAAACCTCCTAATCCTTATTCTAGCAATATAAGATATACTAAGAAATTTAATCCTTAACATAATCGTATAAATATAGAAAAAATTTTTATTTAAACTTTAACCAACTCATATTGAGGACATTAAATACTTAATGACACATATATTGTAATTAGAATTTAGATCACTTAACCATCACTAGTTGTGTGCACAGAATGTTCTTATAATAATTACTTGATTGATGTCTTCTATGCTATTTTTTCCTTTACTCATCTGATATTTTATAAGTTACTATTTTATCTTTTTTTAAAATTGATACTAGACTAACATAAATCAATTAGTCTATATATGACTATTATGTATATTACGTATTACTTATATTAATAAGTATTGCTTATATATTTTGTATTATTTACATGTTTGCTAAATATAACATACTTTATTTTTCTATGTAACACCTTTTGGAATTTTTTAAATAGTGTCCCTAGGATATTTTAATAGATTTTATCTCTCTATTAATTTTCCTTTGCCTTTTTTCTAAAATATCGATCAAATCTATCAATTATTTTTTTAATTTTGGTTGCATAACTTATTAAGCATTGTAAAGGTTGACAATTGGAAAAAGAATAACTTTCTGAGTTAAATTTAACCATCAAAAAATTGAATTGTTTGAGTTTTTTGCCATTTTTACCCCAAACAATGATTGGCATACCACACGCCGTGCGCAACGGCATTGGCCACTGTGTGATATGTGGCGTGCAGCTACTTTTTCTTTTCTTTTCTTTGTGTGTTTTTTGAATTGAATTTTATTTTTAAAAAAAAGTTAACAAGCATTAACATAAGGGAAACATCTACAATGCACTTGATTACACCATAGTGAAAGGAAGCTAAATATTAACTAATCTAATTTTTAATGAATTTTTTTATGTGGGATAGAATAATATTATTTCCCAACATCTATTTAAACTCCATCTTTAAGCCTTAGTTTTCATTCATTCCATAATTATTTTGGACAATTGAATAAAAGATTATGACGTTCTCACGAAGAAAAACATGAATCCATTGTTAATATACACAACAAGCATAAATATCTCAAGTAAAATCTTGCCCAAATATGAGTATGAAACAAATATTGTTGGTTCATCATCACGTTTGTGCATGTTTTTATGTAAATTTACTTCATTAATGTGTATARCAAAAATGGWTTTGTGTTCACSTCCATGATAACATTGCAAACATGTATTCAATTGTCCAATATGATAATTGAATGAATGTAAAAATGAGGCCCAAAGATGGAGCTTAATATAATTGTTGGGAAAATATTATTCGATCCAACATAGAAAAATCATTAAAATTTGACTTAGTTTATATTTGGCTCCCTTTTATTATGGTGTAATCATGTGAATTGTAGATGTTTTCCCCATGTTGATGGTTATTAGTTTTTCCTCTAGAACAAAATGCAATTTATGAAAAACAAACAAACAGCAAAAGAATAAAATAAAAAAGCATGTGTGCCATGTGTCATGCAGTGGCCAATGTCGTTGTGCCACGTGGCAACGAAGTTGCATAAGCATTCACGGTACATGAGGTAGTGCCCCTACACCACTTGGTAGCGGAGCTGCGCAACTCCACTGCCACGTGGCTCAGCGGCACTTGCTGCTGCCCATTGCATGTAGTKTGTAAGTTCTCGTTTTGCATGAAAATGGTAAAAATTTCAAAAAATTCAATTCTTTGATGATTTTGATCAGAAAGTTAACATTTTTTATTGCAATCCTCAACCATTGGCTAATATTTAATATGTCATGCACTCAAAGTTAAATAATTGACAAATTTGATCTACATTTTAGAGAGAAGGCAGAGAAAGAATATACATAGATAAAATCTATTAAAATATGTTAGGGGCATTATTGAAAAATGATTTAAAAGTGTTACATAAAGAAATTAGGCGAGTTACATTTTTCATGTCGATAAAAGCTTCTCCAAATAATTCCAATTATTTTTCAATTACATAATTCCAATTACATAATTTCAATTATTTATATTAATAAAAGCTTCTCTAAATAATGTTTCAGGTTATATGTATTTTTCTGTATTATTCATGCTACATTATTTTCAAATTCAGTTATTTTGGGAAGATTATAACTAAAGATGATTTTTATTGAATTTTGGTTGCTAATTTGATGGAAAATAGGATTTGTGTGATGGATGTGCCATGTTGTGCCTGCAAAATATTTTATTTATAAAGGAAACTTTAGTGCTTTTTTAAATTAATAGAATTATTTTAGTTGGAGCATGACCGTGTACACATAGATTTTCACTCAGGTCTACTAGACACAAGTGTGATGAAGAGACAGGCATATTTTCGATGTTCTCTTGTATGTGAGGGGTGGTGGATATGCTGAGATACCTATCTGCTAGAAATGCTGATTGGAGTTTTTGGAAGGGGTACATTTTGGGGACCCGAGAGTGAGAGAATTGATAGATATCAGGAGATTTGGTGAGGTTGCATGGTCATGCCGTATCCAGGTTGACCACTCACTATTGACTATGATGATTGAGAGATAGCGTATGGAGACCCATACATTTCATCTTACTTGTGGGGAGGCTACTATTACGTTGCAAGATGTAACGGTACTCTGGGGCTTTTCCGTGGATAGAGATGCTATCATCATTGACAGATCTAATAGGGATAGAGATAAGTGGAAGGATCTTTGCAAGACTCATGTATTCCCAATTATCGAGAAACCGTGTTAAATTAGGGGCTTTTAAGTGAGACCTTATGAGACCCCTAGCTAATGAAGGAGACGATGTATCTTCTGTCTATCGGGCTTGTTGTTTAATCTTGTCTCTCATGSGTGGTTTTGAGGACCATTCTGGGAACAAGATTTGTTTTTGTTATTTGCTATCGCTTGAGGATCTTTCTCGTTCCAACACTTTGATTTGGGGATCAACCATGTTAGTGCATGTGTATCGTTGTATGTGCACTGCCTTGTGCATAGTCTAAAGGGATAACTAGTCATTTGATTCTACACAAATTTTTATAGGGTCGAGAGATTCCGAGCACTATTGGGCCTCCAAGGTATTCCGTCAGTTTCACATGGGGCATGGCATTCCGTCCAGAACATTGTTACACCATAGCATTATAAGTCACATATACTTGAGGTAATACAACAATGATTTGGGGGAATCGACATGCACAGTACATCCATGAGTGGGATGCCTGACAGGATCGAGTTGCCACTGCTAAAATTACACATGACACTTGAGTCATGCGTCTAGATTAGGCGGTCCACAATTCGCTACACTCTTGGAATATGATGTATTCATATTATGTACTTGTMTTTTTTGTAACACTTGAAGCATATTGGTCAAAAGAGCTCTAATCTTTAGGATACCTAAAAGAAGTGAAAATATTGTTGAGTCCCAATGCAACCGATTGTGGCGTTATGGTACACAACAATGCAGAGTTGCTACACAAACAAATCCCCTTCAATGTACTCTCATAAGAAAAGGTGTATCAAGAAAAATTCGATTCTATACATTTCAGACCATCRTTTTTTCTTTGTATTCATTGAAATGTCATCTCTTTTTTTCTTAATCCACCTCGTGAATTGATCCATTTTATTTTGAGTTAAGTTCGTATGAATCGATAAATAATGCAGAGAAGGCCATAATAAATAATTCTGGACTCCATCTTGTTGTGGCAACTAGTTATAATGGGCAGTATGATGTTGTCCAAGCTTCCAGGAGGATATCTTAGAAAGTAAAATATGGCGTAATTGAAATTGAAGATATTGATGAGTTTCTGGTTGAATAGGAATTAGAAACTAAATGCATTGATTTCCTATGACTTGATCTACTTACAGGAATTAGTGGTAAACTTTAGGATTAGCAATTTCTTCTTGTGGCAGTTGGCATACATTGAGCTATTCTTTGCACAGTCATGTTGATCGGATTTTGGTGAGACTGAGTTTATAGAAACTTTATGCTCCTTCCAGCAAAGACAAAAGAGAGACGGTGGACAACTTAGTTGACAGTTGACCTGGCCTCTTAAGATTTTGATTGTTTATGGTTGAACATAAAATTTAAGGGCGTTGAATATATACGGGTCAGGAATAGAAGTTCAATGTTTAAGTCTATGAATTGAATAATGACGATGATATGAAACTCTTATGGGTTTTCCCGAGTTGTTTCAAGATGTTGCTAGTAGCATGTACTCACGTGGAGACGGAGAATATAAATGTCATTGATGCCGCACAAGCTTGTGAAAATCAACCACCTAATGAGGTCAGTCATTCGATGAATTGGGAATATATGACAAAGTACACATCATTGCTAATAGGGGATGACATAATTAGCAATGTCAGAACATATTTCACTTTTCCAACTCCATTCGCTAGTACTTTGGATCGTCATTAACTACATCAATCAATGGATAAGTTTAAGCCTGGATTGCAGAGATCAYCTTTTCGAATAATCTGCAATCGAGATGTGCACCCAAGGTAAGCATTGGGCCTCCTATACATTTTAAAGGGAATCTAGCCAAGAACCTTTGAAGAATTGGTACTCGGGCTCATGATATGGAGTTGATCATTACGGCTCATGGAGATCAAGGAGTTTCGGTGCCCGAGCCACGAAAGAAGGAAAATTTTAAATACAAAAAAATAACTAAGCCATTTTCCAAATCTAACACAAAGTGATCCATGAAAATAACTACAGTGCCTGTCACGATGCCTACAAAATTAAGCGAAAAGGCTATAGAAAAAGTAAATTCTGCTCAGATCTTGGAAGAAGAAACATGTCTTTGAAAGATATGCAAAATAAAGAATACTCATTTCTCGATTCTGACGCTTTGAAAATATTCTATGACATGTTGAAAGGTGAGATCATCGAATTGCCAGTGATGAAATGACCAAAAAAAGCAGAACGACTAGGAGATTCAAATTGTTGCAAATATCATGGACTTCTTGGCCACCCAATCGAGAAATGTTTCATCTTTAAGAATAAAGTGATGGAATTGGCTGGTAAGGGGTGCATTTTGCTGGAGGAAGAAAAGGTGGCTGCTAAATAAGCAAGCATTATACCAAATGCTTTCTCCTTCAGATCTATGAATGCAAATGTGTCGCATATCTCATGATCACCTGAACACTTTGTTGAGATCAAATTTGAGCAGTTCAACATGATGAAGTTCGACATAAAGCTGTCACTTAAATCTTCTTACAAATGAGCTAACCTAGTGGTAGATATGATTACAAGGCTATTCGATAATGTTGAAAGTGGCAAAGCTGATGATTCCGATTATAAAGGCCAAACAACTGTGAAACCCCAGAAGAATCAWTAAAAGAAATCTGTAAATAAGAAACTGATTCAAAGAATCAAAGCAATAAGAACGAATCTACCTAAGTCAAACAAGGTCATTCCTAAGAAAGTCGTAATACATCACCAACTACCGACAACCAATTACGTTGGGAGACTCTTTCTTAAGAGTATTAACTAATAATCTTGAATTTATCTCTTGTTCTGTCACAGGTAAAATAGAGGTAAATAGTTTCGGCCCTTTCTCTTCAAAAGATTCAGTACAAAAGGATTATTTTGTGCAAACGTAGGATTTCAAATTCATATATATGACGGGCATAACTTTCAACAATGATAATTTGTTGTTAGGTTCAAAACCTCATAATCGACCTCTGTTTATATATGTTTATGCCCTAGAAAAAAAGATAATTGAATATTGTTGGATGGAGGTTCAGCAGTCATGTTTCCTTCTTCTATGCATGTTAAGAAAACTTGGCATTCTCGATTAATTAATGAAATTTCATCGAAAGTTCTACTCCATGTGATCGATTCTAAAACCTTTTACAATATGTTATTGGGAAGGCCTTGACTTCATGACAGTGGAGTTGTACCCTCAACACTCCACCAATGCTTCAAGTACATCGATAATGGTGCTGGGAAGAAGGTGGTCGCTGACGACAACCCATCACTGAGGCAGAAGCATATATTGCAGATGCAAAGTTTTTCCTTGGTGGTAAAAATATATCATTTGATGAAAGTCAGAAAACCCCAGAAAAATAAATTTATAGTAAAGATGCTGTCATTTTTGAATCTTAAACCTTTTTGAAGAAAGAACTCAGTATTCTGCAAAATTCCCGGGCAATAAGGAAAGTGGTAAGACAAAAGCACAACATATTCAAGCACCTATCGTCCTTTGCTATACTCCAAGATCGCTGAGGAAAGAAGGTCAATTTTCTTTTGCTAAAGTTGAAGCTCCAAAAGAATTCGCTATTCCTTTGACAAAGATTGAGGCGCTTAAGCAATCATAGCCTATTTTGAAGGGTTTTCCACAGCCTGAGGTGGGGCCAATGGTAGAACATGATTCTTTACCTTCCAAAAGAACTGAAAATGGCTTCGATCCTAATGCATACAAACTTCTATATAAAGTTATATATAATTCACAAAGTCAAAATGCTATAAGAAGACTTATTCCTGAAATTGTTGAATCAAAGGATCATGACTTGAATGAGACACATAAGATGCTGAAACAAAATGGGTATTCTATGGAAAGTTCGCGTGCGAGCATTGTATTCAACTAACCTGCACTTGTGTGCATAGCAATATAACGATTAAGTAATTGTTATACCTCAGTGGAAGATGAGTGTTTGGTGGTAGGTCACAAGTCATTTTTTGATCGATTAAGGGAAGCAAATTCCCATGCCTCTGTTATCAAGCGGCTAGGATCCCAAGGGAGAAGATCGAATAGAAATTCTGCCTTCAAAAGACTTGGAGTAGCCAAGAAGTCTAGGTCAATTCGGAAGATTGAAAAATATTCATATACGAAGATCGATGCAAATGAGTATTGAAGCAGAATACCTCCCAGGATGAGGAGGAAAACTACACTTCTCATGAACTATGGCAATGTTCTCAAAGCTAAACCGCAAATATTAGTTTATACAAAGATAAAGGAAGAAGACGAAGAAAGTGTCGAATCGTCTTGTCATATCAACGTTATTGATGAACATAATGAAGAAAAAGATGTTGAAGAGGTACCTTCCTAAATTGAGGAAGGCACCAAAGCCACTGTTGATAAGTTAAAAGAAGTCAACTTATMCACTGAAGAAGATCAACGCTCAATCTACATAAGTGTTCTTTGTTCTCCATAAGAAAGTGAAGCATATATCCAACTGCTGCAGGAATTCAAAGATATCCTCGCTTGGACGTATAAACAAATGTCAGGTAGACCCCGAGATTGCAGTTCATTGTTTGGCCATCAAATGAGAAGTTAGACCAGTAGAGCAAGGAGAAAGGTGCTTTCGTCCCAAGTCGGTCCCTTCATTCGAAGTAGAAGTCAACAAGCTCATTGAGGCATGATTCATTCGAGAGGTCAAATACCCTACGTGGAACTCTAGCATTTTGCTTGTAAGAACCGAGTATGCGTTAACTTCAGGGACTTGAACAATGCATGTTCGAAGGATGATTTTCCTTTTTCTATCATTGGACTTATGGTCGATGCTACCACTGGACACGAGATTAGGTTTAATCCTTTATCCGTGGTCATTTGGCCATAATCAAATACGAATGAAGCCAAGGGATGAAGAAATGATTGCTTTTTGGACTCCCAAGGGTATTTAGTGCTACAAGGTGATGCTGTTTGGTCTGAACAATGTAGGAATGACATACCAGTGAGCAATGCGGAAAATATTTGATGACATGCTCCACAAATACATTGAATTGTATGTGAATGATCTAATCATAAAGTTACGAAAATTGGATGATCATTTAAAATGTTTAAGGAAAGTTTTTGAACGACTACGTTGTCATCAATTGAAGATGAATCCTTTGAAATGTGCCTTTGGAGTTGTTTCAGAGAAATTTATGGGCTTCATTGTGTGCCAACATAGTATTGAAATTGATCAGGCTAAGGTAGATGCCATATTGAGAATGCTAGAGCCTCGAAATGTCCATGATATCCGAAGCTTATAAGGGAAATTGGCTTATCAGGGAAATTGGCTTATTTGCGATGATTCATCTCAAATCTTGCTGGCAAGTGTCAACTATTCAGCCGATTGAAATGAAAAGAAGTACCATTTAAATATGATAAGACTTGTCGCAATGCATTCAAAAGAATTAAAGCATACCCGATGAAATCTCCCATTCTAGCTACATCGATACAAGGGAAGCATTTGTTACCCTATATGGTACCTTTAGTTGCAACAATTCAAAATAATTTATGTCCCTTAAAAAGTCATGAAAGGGTAAGTTTTGGCAGATTTCTTGGCTAATCACCCTTACCTACTAAATGGGACTTAGTTGATGATTCGTCAGATGAAGATGTTCTGTTGGTTGAAGTCTTACGTTCATGGAAAATGTATTTTGATGGAGCTACTCATTAATATGAAGCTGGAGCGGGAATAATATTCGTTACACTTGAAGGCGATCCCTTTCCTTATTCATTCTCTTTGACTCAACAATGTTCAGTTGTTGAATATCAAACTCTTATCCTTGGATTGGAAATAGTCATGAAAATGCAAGAGTTTCAATTTGGAGTCTATAGAGATTCGAAACTCATAGTCAATCAAGTCCTTGATATTTATGAAGTGAAGAAACCCGAACTCCTTCATTAATGTAAATACACAAGACAAATAATGAAAACGGTTGGGTGATGCAACAATAGAACATGTACAAAGGAATGAAATCGAACAGGTGGATACTTTGGCAAAATTAGCTTCTGTCCTCTTGTTGTGGGATCTACAAAATCAAATATTGATTCGTCAAAATTGGTTGTGCCTCCTTTATCAAAAAATGAAGAAGATGATGACGAAGAAGATGCAAATAGCACAATTAACGTTATTTTAGCTAGCAATATTGATGAGGAGGATTGGTGTCAACCAACCATCGATTACCTTTGTTATGCTATCCTGTCTGAAGAACCGCGTGGGAAGAATGACTTCATGCGATGGGTTTCGAGGTTTGTTTACTTCCAACATATCCTCTATCGACATTCATTTGAAGGGGTCTTCTTACGTTGCTTAGAAAAAGATGAAGCAATACAAGCACTAGCAGATGATTATTCTGGTGTATACGAGACTTATCAATTCAGATCCAAACTGCATTTTCAAATTAAAAGTATGGGTATTACTGGCCTACAATAGTAAAGAATTGCTTAGAATATGCCCGTAAATGTCAAGCTTGTCATATTCATGACAAGTACATCCATCAGCCACTAGAACAGTTGCATCCAACAGTCGC
>MEJB01000018.1:5066209-5110993 GCA_001752375.1 Rhazya stricta | reverse complement strand
TTTTATCGAAACCGGGTCTCAAATATGTTATCTTACACATGATAATCGATGGTGACATTTTCATTTCAAAGTAAATACTTGCATAGGAGCTCCAACTTCTAAAGACCKTTGCTTAATGGGGAAACCGAGGAGCCTTCTGGTAAACTTGCTCAAGGGTTTCGTTAAACTATTTCTAACGTGCAGAAGAGGGGCGTTCTAAATTATTTATTTAATGATTTATTCATTTAAAATCATGTTCTGCATACTTCTTACTGTTTATTGGTTGATACTTATTTAATTTTTTAATTCATTTATTTATTTTTGAGTGTTCGGTAAGCCCAGCATATTCGGCTGGATAAACCAATATGAACCTTGTGTTATAATTAATTACGGTATTCTGCCTCACAACGAGTGAAAGAATAGTATAAGTAGGATAGCCTTCCTCACAAAAGCTACAAGCCGAGCATAGACATTCGCTCAGATTTCTGGGAATTCATAGACCAGAAGATTTCTTACTTCTTTCAATCTCTCCCTTCTTCACAAATTTCTTATTCTTTCCGAGGAAAATGGGCAGCATTGATTCATCTAATGTTGCTCTCACTGCCTCTCCAGTTGGCCAATTCAATCCTCTTAACCCAGAGGMATTCAGAGAACAAGCCCACCGCATGGTGGACTTTATAGCTGATTACTACCAGAATGTCGAAAACTACCCAGTTCTTAGCCAAGTGGAGCCGGGATATCTCCGGAAACGTCTTCCCGAAACAGCCCCTTACCTTCCTGAATCGCTTGATGAGATTATGGATGATATTCAAAAGGACATAATTCCCGGAATGACCAACTGGATGAGTCCTAACTTCTATGCATTCTTTCCTGCCACTGTGAGCTCGGCTGCTTTCTTAGGGGAAATGTTGTCCACTGCCCTGAACTCTGTAGGGTTCACCTGGGTTTCCTCTCCTGCTGCCACGGAACTAGAAATGAYAGTGATGGATTGGTTGGCTCAAATGCTCAAACTGCCAAAGTCATTCATGTTCTCAGGCACCGGTGGAGGCGTCATACAGAACACCACTAGTGAGTCCATTCTCTGCTCCATTATCGCCGCCCGTGAACGAGCCCTCGAGAAATTCGGAGTCGATAGCATTGGCAAGCTTGTCTGCTATGGATCTGATCAAACACACACTATGTTTCCCAAGACTTGTAAATTGGCTGGCATTTTCCCAAACAACATTAAGTTGATACCTACCACTGCGGAAACTGAATTTGCCATAGCTCCTGAAGTCCTACGCGAAATGGTAGAAGCTGATGTGGCTGCCGGTTTGGTTCCACTTTTCCTATGTGCCACTCTCGGGACCACTTCAACCACAGCAACCGACCCTGTGAATGCCCTGGCTGAAGTTGCAAATGAGTTCAATATCTGGATGCATGTGGATGCAGCTTATGCAGGCAGTGCATGCATATGTCCCGAGTTTAGGCACTATTTTGATGGCATCGAACGAGTCGACTCACTGAGTCTGAGTCCTCATAAATGGCTGCTTGCCTACTTGGATTGCACTTGCTTGTGGGTCAAGAGACCCGAGTTACTGGTGAGGGCTCTTAGCACTAACCCGGAGTACTTGAAAAATAAACAGAGCGATGCGGAGAAAGTGGTTGATTTCAAGAATTGGCAAATCGCAACGGGTCGTAAATTCCGAGCTCTAAAGCTATGGATGATCATKCGTAGCTATGGTGTAGTTAATCTTCAAAGCCACATTCGGTCAGACGTTCGAATGGCAAAAATGTTTGAAGAGTTTGTACGCTCAGATTCAAGATTTGAAATCGTTGTGCCCAGAAATTTTTCACTTGTCTGTTTCAGGTTGAATCCTTTTCCGGGATCAAATGCTTCTTCGATAGAGCTCTTAAACAAAAAACTTCTTGATATGCTGAACGGAACTGGTCGAATGTATTTGACTCATACCGTTGCTGGAGGCGTATACATGATAAGATTTGCAGTGGGAACCTCGTTAACTGARGAACGCCATGTGTGTGCAGCTTGGGAACTCATAAAAGAATCAGCAGATGCTTTGCTCAAGGAAGAATAAAATTAGCTGTCTTCTTGTTTCTAACTGCAGATTTTTATATTTTTGTAATAGTTTGCATAGAATCACGAAACCATTTTTACTGCTGATGGAATAATATTGCGAATAACTTGGAATTGCCTAAATGTTTTCTGAGTTTTTRGTTYATCCACTTAAATGAATATCTCTGTTTCGATCCTTGTGCACATAATATAATCAAGTAAATCAAYTACACACTAATTTTTAAACAGGAATATTAATGACCTCCAATCTTCTACTCTTTCCATTCTTTTAAATATGTTACAATATAATTTTTTTCTTCTTTTTTAAAGTATTCACATTTCAATTATTTAGGTACCATTAAATATGTTTTCTCATTTTTACCCTTATTTAATTTATAAAGCGATATTATAAATTAATATATTTTCTCTCATATAATTAATTCTCTTCTTTTCTAGTGTAAAAATAAATATATTACTTTAAGAGTAATCATAGACTAATTTATCGTCTCTTGATCTATGTATTTTTCTATTGTGGCATACTTTAAGAAATGAAGAATGTATAACCTATGCGAATTGGATATATTTAAATATAATAAGCGCTGCTATAGAATAATGACATATTGTCATATGAAAGAATTGAAACCGTATATATACCAGAAAAAAAAAAGAAAAAAACAAACAGTAAGAGGTGAACTGTTTTATTTAAAAATAGGAAGTAAGAAAAACTATGTATCTCTATTTTCACAATAGTAAAAACATAACATTTTTATTTTCAATATTTAAAAAATCTAAGGAGGAGCTTTTCTAAAACAATATTTCTTAATTCTTTYAAATTCRAAATCATGATTAAGAAAAACATAATAGTTCAAAACCTTTTAATATTTTTAATTAAGAAATAATAATTAATTAAAATCCGTACAGCTTTATAGTATAATACTTATATTAGATTATGTATATTTCAAGAGAAGAAGTGAAAAAAGAAATTATAAATTTTTGTTTTCTTTCTGTTCCTCTTCATTAACTTATTTCCAACTTCCACATCGTTACAAGATGATTTGGAACTATATATGATTAAGTAACGCATCATTTAATTAATTAACAAAAAGACATGTTTGAGGTGACAAGATGGCCCCAAAATTTCACAAGATGGCAAAAGGGCCCCAAAATGAACAACTACGTGCCGGTTTGAGGTGACAACACAAAATGAACAACTATATACCATTGCTCACCTTATCTGTTAAAATTCGGTGACGGAATTATTGAATCCAACCCGAAAACATTAAGCTACTATGAATTTTATGTTATTTAATTATGAATAGGATTTTTTWAAATTATAATTAGATTTTATATTTCACATGATTATATAATGTGATGGAATGATTTGACTCTAACGAGAGTATCTGATTCAAAGTGTTGAGGTTCATGGCATATATACCATCCTAGTGTAATAATCTTTGATTTTACTAGATTGTCTCTAGTCTCCACCTTTCATTTTTTATCCAGAATTTAGAGTTTTCACGTAAATTTATATATGAGATTCGTTTCTTTGTCTTAACGCAGGGTATCATGGCTAACCAAGGAGGTTAACGATGTGATCAATGTGTCATGCGGATCGCCATTATATACWGAACTCTTAATTGAATTGAGAGAAATACAGAAGGGAGTTGTATTAAGCCGATCACCATTTTCACTTCAATCAATCAGAACTCATAATTGAACTTGCAATGGGAATTCATTATAGTAAGTCCCTCTAAAGATCTCATGAGATATCTTTTTATGGCMATATCTGCCAGTAAGACAAACATAAAGCTCGTGAGGAATCTTTTGCCTTATGGGATGGACACAGAAGTTGCCCTTTGGAACATCTCAAATTCATGACGAGAAACGAAGGAAAAAGGCATCATATTGGTAAACCATTTTGTATGATTCTTTTTAAGTTGGGGTTCTGATTTCTAGTGAATATGACATTTTTTAATGAATTACTATAGGTACATTTTATTATGTATATCTAATACTAAAACCGCATCTGGATAGAAATCTTATATGTAATTCTATCATGCGCTAAACTTTAGTTATTACTCCACATCCCTTTTATATTTATCGTTTAAGGTTGTGTTACATATATTAAAAAATCTAGTAAATAAATTAGATTATAGARGTAAAAGATTAAATTACTCTTCTTTTAATTATTTCACTTTTACAACACTTAATAATGAATTTTAATATGTCRTTTTCAAAGTTTGACTTCTCTTGATCATCAAACGAAATTCCCAAGAAAATTGTTACCTTGAAAATATAAAAATTATTTATGCTATTAATATTGATTGAGATTTTTTATTGAAAATTGTGATAATCATTAATTGAATTACAATTAGAGATAAGGAAAAAATAGAAAAAAGTATAATAAATACTATCTTGATTTTATAAAGTAATAGATATTTTGTCAGATATTCATAAGTTGTGATTTTAAGGTAAAAGTGATTTTGATTTTAATGTAACGATCGTTTATTCTAGTATTTTACTTTAGCATTTAATTTTACATTTAAGAAATTTCTACACTGTAACTCAAACAAAAACTTGAGTGAGCAGTTACTTCAGAATTGAGTAATCGATTGTTCATGCAAATTGTCATTTATCTATAAGAATCAATATAATCATGATGCTAAAATTCATCTTTCTATACGGATAAACATTTTCTAGTTTTAGATGGTTTAGTAAGATTATTTTGTTAATATAATGAAAAGTTTATATCTCATTAAAGTAGATAGTGTCTCAATTAAAATGTACCAAAGATGAGGGAGGTGTGAATTGAATTTTTAATACTTTTTGTTAAAAAAAACTTTGCACTTTTTAAGAAAAATATCGAATACTTCATAGATGGTATGTTGTTAAACGATAAAAAATAATTAATCTACTCTCAATTGAATAAAATAGTATAGCAAATAGTAAGGTTGTCCCCTCAAGGAATAGATAAATAAATTTCTTTCAATTAAAGGATGAAAAATAGGGGGCTTTTATAGAGATTTCTAACTAACAATTATTTTAAAGCAATTATCAAGAAATAACAAATAAGATGTAGGAATCAATGTATAAGGAGGTCTGGTTAAAGCCATTAATTCCACCTAGATTTTATTCAATCGATCACAGATGCAAAGATAACTCGATTACTGTAAATAAACTAGTTATAGTGTCACGGCACCCGCTAACAACCAATTTCTCTTTAAATGTTGATAATTAAAAGGATGACTTATTAATTATTCTCTAATTGATAGACAATCCTAGAGATAGCTCATAAGATTTAATATATCAATAGCATTAAGAACTAGAGAGTTCATGATCAATAATCTCAGATGCTAATTTGTTTTGGACTAGATTACTTACTCTCATGACAAACATAAACTCATCAATCGATCACTAACTTAAACCTAGCAAACAATTATGGATTTGAAGATTTAACTGGCTACAAAGTAAAAATTCAATCAAATAACATGCCTAAATCACAGACTAAACTGAATACCTGAACTTACTAAAAAGTATGGAGTAAATAACTACTTACAAATAATCAAGATGATAAGCAATTAGATCTTACGATTGTTCTTGAATCAAGGCTTTCTTAGTACTTCAATCAGAAATAAAGACCTTAAGACCTAGTAAAAGAGAGAAAATCAATAGTCTTCACAATAAACCTAAAATGCTGAATGATCTGATAATCTGGCTCCACGAGTCTATCCCATATAAATAGGATTAGGAAACCATGAGTCCTAGAATAATGCAGCTTCCTAATAATAATAATAATAATAATATCCAAATCTACTAAGGAAATATAATAATAATAATATCCAAATCTACTAACGAAATAAGTATTTCCTCAAAACAACTAATGAATTACATGGGATACATATCTCGAGTATTCCCTAAATAGTAGGGATCTTCCAAAAGATAAGCTTGAAGGCTAAATATATCTCCAAGGTTCGTCCATCTCACATGCTCATGTGGTAGATTACGTATGTTTCTGATTTTTACCTCATAATGCACCAAAATTGCCTTCTTTTTTCCCACTACAYCCAAAGAGTCCTAAACGGATAAAAGATAAAAAAAATAYATGATTAGTGCAATATATTTGTCCCATAATCCATCAAATACACCATAATTATCATAGTAATTTGGACTCTATCAACTCCCCCACACTTAAATGATGCTTRTCCTCAAGTACTCCCCARACTCAAACCAAAACAAAGGACAYAATACCAAAACACAATAAACAAACCTACTAATCTCAAAACTTCATCAACAAATGCACAATCACAAGYGAGCTAGAACCCAACATAAATCATATGTAATATATAGCACCTCTATCATAGCAAATGTTATCCCCTTAATAATCTCCTCAAATTTCAAACGCACAATTTTCAACCAAACTCTCAAGGGACAAATACTCTCAATTACTCAAAAGTATATACGGGTTATAATCATTCAAGTCTAGACAAAGGATGATATTAACATAAGCTTACACATATATCACATCGCCACCACTATAATGTAAAAGCCAAATTCCAATCAAAATGTCTTTATTTTGTTGTAATGGGGCTAGGGTCAAAGTTAGGATAAAAGAAGGATACAAAAGGGTTTAAAAAAAGAAAAGTAAATGCACAACCAATCAAATGACTTTCAATCTTGTGGATCTTCTTTTCTCAATTTTTGACAACTTTTTTCTCATATCTCCGCATATCACAAAGTAGCACAACTTGTTTCAACAAATTACAGCGTTGCTACTACTTTCAATCATTGATCTTTTTATCCTTTTGTTCTCTCTCTCTTTTTATATTTTTCTTTCTTTGCTCTTTTTTGTCTTTGCTTTCTTTTGCTTCTATTGAGCACATAATTTTGTTCATAAGAGATTCCAACCAYAGTTGCCAACAACAATTTATGTATTCCACCAAGTATTTACTTCCCAATCAACTAGTAATATATTTCTTTGACATTTGGGGTTCAAAGATGGTCTACAATCAAAGAAAATGGCCAAGAGTTAAATAGTTATAGGTTTAGTCAAAGAAAAAGGTAATAAGGCCCAAAGGGGTTTTCGAGGAGAAAATTACAAGGCTTGGTTATTTGAAAGCCAAAAGGGTTATTTCTAAATGACTTAAACATTTKGGTGTACAAATCTTATTAATGTGATCTTGACGSGAATAATGGTGTAAGTTCTAGAATAAYAACTTATTATGCAACAACCACTTAACAAAGAATATAAATGTGTGCATATAGAATGAATMGCGCTTTGAGGCTTAAATATCACGTTTAAGTGATCTTTTAGGTTGATCCATACATGCTCATTATTGAAGGTGCTTAAGGAGGGGCACATTCATATATGCTTGAAGTAACTATTTATAAATGTAGTCAAAGGGCATTTCAACCGAATAAATGATATACATAGCATTGAAATTTTTGAGATCCTAAAGCATATTAACATGTAAAAAAAACAAAAGCAAAAAGAAACTGAAAATAAAGAAAAGAAAAGAAAATTATTTTTGTGTTTTTTCATTTTTTTGACAAAAGAAACTATACTAATACGAAAGTAAAACATAAAGGGCCTCCTCCACACTTGCAAGATTCTTTGTTCCCAACRAARCACTAGATAAAGGAATGGTAAACAAAGTATGAACATGAGCAGTTACTACAACAAAAACAAGAAAAGAAACATAAAAGAAAGAAAAGAAAAGAAAAGGGAAAGATGGAGAGAAACTGCCCAATAGAGTGGAAGCCCCAGCTTTAGTAGCTGTGTGTGTGTGGTGAATTAGCGCAGTAGTCTCTTCAAGAGGAGGAAGAAAGCGGTGCCGGGTTTTGGAGTTGGCCTTGCCCCAYGCRAGCTATTGGTGGCAAGTTGGTGGTGGAGATYGGGATGAGAACTCAACACCGATTAAGGCARTAGCGATTAGGGATAGAGAGATCGGCAGRCGGAACTAGAAGAATTGAAGGTGACAAAAAGTGGATAGGGTTGGAGGGTGGCTGTTGTAAAAAGAGAAGAAAAGATAGAGTTAGGGTAACAAGAAAGACGTAAAAGAGAAAAAGGAAAGAAAAGAAATAAGGAAGAAAAGAAAAAGGAAATAAAAGAAATAAGAAAGAAAAGAAAAAGGAATTAAAATTAATAGGAAAGAAAACAAATATTTTTGGAATTCTCAATTTTTTGGAGAAAATAAAAAGAAAATCTTTTGATTTTTTTTTTTGGGAGAAAATCCATATGAGTATAAGGAATTTTGGCGATGTTTATAGACGACTGAAGGTGTCTCGCAGGTAGAATTTCAGAAAATCCATATGGGCATATGATAAATTCGGTTGACTTTGCCCCAGATGGTTGTATAGGCATATGATATTTCAAATCTGCTTCTGGAAAATCCTATGAAGCCTCAAGATTTGATCTACTAAATTTTGCTTCAAAATCGAAGGAAGTCAATTATCACTAGATAAGGAAAAAATATACGTAAGAAAATGAAATGAAACACATGAAAATCATGGGGTTACCTCCCAACAAGCGCCTTTCTTTAACGTCTTTTGCTAGACTCTATGGTAGCTCAATCCAAGAGGTATTATGGCAACCCTAAATGGAATTTCTCAAAAGCARAAACATAGTATGCTCAAAAAAAGGTTTAAGCCAGAGACAATTTACCTTGAAAATTTTATGGCTATCCAAACTTTGAATTTCAATCACATTGTAATGAGAAATACTTACTACTTGGAACTCCCCATCCAACAAGATTTCAGTTTAGCCGGCATGAACTTCAATCGAGAATTGAAAAGGAGTACCTTTTGACCAATGTAAAAATGTTTGCGCTACATTAGTTGATCATGAATAACTTTGGTATGTTCCTTATAGATTCTCGCATTGTCATTAGCTTCCAATCGAATCTCCTCAAGTTCTTGGAGTTCTAACTTCCTTTCGTTTCCCATTTCTTTAGCATCCATATTACATTGTTTAATTGCCCAAAAAGCAWGATGCTCAATCTCAACAAGTAAACGACACAATTACCAAAAACAAATCTGTTGGGTGACATCCAATTGGGGTCTTGTAAGCCGTTTGATAAGCCCAAAGAGCATCATCTAAGCATATACTCCAATCCTTGCAGTTTAGGTTGATGGTTTTCTCGAAGATACACTTGACTTCTCGATTAAAGACATTTGCTTGGCCATTTGATTGGCACTGATAGGCTGTGGTGACTCTATGGTGAATTTCATACTTTATCATCAATGCCTCGATTGTGCGGTTACAAAATATGTGTCGTCACTTATAAATGCTCAAGGTACTCCAAAACCTACTAAAGATGTTAGATTTAAGAAAACCTACAACAACCTTAGCATCATTGGTATCGGTAGCCTTTGCTTCTAACCATTTAGAAACATAATCCATAGCAAGCAAGATATACAAGTTACCAAAAGAGCTAGGAAAAGGTTCGATAAAGTCCATACCCTAGGCATCAAAAAATTCACAAATCAGGATGGGGATTTGGGGCATCTCATTTCAAACAGACAAATTACCGATCCTTTGATATTTATCACAGCTTTTACGAAAATGCCATGCATCTCTATAACAATGTATGCCAATAAAAGCAAGATTTAACATTTTCTAACTGTTCTCTTGGCTGCAAGTGACCACCACATGCATAATCATGACAATGAGTTAGGATGTCATGGATTTCATTATCAGGCACACATCTATGAATTACCTGATCTGCCCTTATTTTCCAAAAGTAAGGTTCATCCCAAATAAAATACCTAGAATCACATCTAAGTTTGTCTCGGTAGGCAAGAGTCAAAGTAGGTGGAAAAATTCCAGATAGCAAGAAATTTACCATGTCTGCGAACCATGGCTTTTTGTCTTCTTTGCCTTGTAAAGCTAATAGATGTTCATCTGGAAACGTCTCAGAGATAGGTAAGGAGTCTTATTTTCGTACTAATTAACTCAGTGATCGGCTACTCCATTTTCTATATCCTTTCAATCCTTGATCTCTTGATCAAATTCCTAGGGAAAGAGGATCCATCTGTTATAGTTTTGACTCCTTTTTTCCCAAGAGGAACTTAAGAGCGACAATCAGAATAACAATTATTTTAATTCCAAGTAAATAAGGCCGAAATTTCTCAAATACAAAAACAATAGCTAAAAGCTCATTCTCAGTTGTAGTGTAATTGCATTGGGTCGAAATCAATGTTCTTGAGACATAGTAAATAATCTGGCTAATTTTCTCAAGCTTTTGACCCAAGACCGCTATGGCATAGTTGCTTGCATCACACATGTTCTCAGAAGGAAGGTTCCAATTCGGAGGTTAAGTGATAAGAGCAGAGGTAAATTTGGACTTCAAAACATCAAATGCCTTTTTACAATCATTTCCAATTGGGAGGTTAAGTGATAAGAGCGGAGGTAAGTTTGGACTTCAAAACATCAAATGCCTTTTTACAATCATCTCTAAATTTAAAAAGGCAACTTGTTATAGTAATCTTGTCAAGGGTTGAGCTATCTTGGAAACATCCTTGATGAAGTGCCTATAGAAACCTGCAAGACAAAGAAAACTACAAATTTCCTTTACATTAGTAGAGTATGGCATTTGAGAAATTAAGTCAACCTTCGCCTTTATCTACTTCGATACCCATAGCAGACACTACATGCCCTAAAACTATTCCTTCTTTAACCATAAAATTACATTTTTTATAGTTAAGGACTAAACTAGAGTTAATGCATCATATCGAAACTTTGGATAAATTGTCAAAATATTGATTGAATGAATCACCATCAACTGTAAAGTCATCCATAAAAATCTCAATGCAATTTTCAATCAAGTCAGAAAATATACTCATCATGCATCTTTCAAACATGCCAGGTGCGTTACACAAATCAAAAAGCATGTGACGATATGCAAAAGTACCAAAGGATAAATGAAAGTTATCTTTTATTGATCTTCTTGGGCTACACTAATCTGGTAACATCCTGAATACCCATCCAATAAAAGAAGAAAAATGACTTAACTACTAGCCTCTCTAACATGTGGTCAATGAATAGAARGGGAAATTAATATTTTCTTGTTGCTGCATTTAATTTCCTAAAGTCTATGCACATCCTCCAACTAGTTTGCCATTCATTGGAATTAATTCATTTTTCTCATTTTTGACCAATTGAAAGCCAATTTTCTTAGGTACAATATGCACAAGACTTACCCATTGACTATTAGATATGAGGTATATGATACCTAACTCTAGCAATTTCTCTCTTTCATTACAACCTCTCTCATGGCGGGATTTAATTTTCTCTAAGGCTCTCTAACAGGTTTAGACTTAGGCTCCAACAATATCTATACATGCAAGTAGAAGGTCTTACTCCCTTTATATATGCCAATGTCTAACCAATCACCAATTTATGCTCCCTTAACATCCTCACCAGGTTTTCTTCTTGGATTTGTTTGACATCTTTAGCATTGATGACTGGCAAGGCATCATCTCCCCCTAATCAACATACTTGAGTTGCTCAGCTATTGGTTTCAAGTCTAACTTCGGAGCCTACAAGATAGAAAGGAGAAGTTCTCTCATTAGTTGATGTAATGGCAATTGAGATCCTACTTACCTTGGGTGTACTTCTCTTGAGGAGTAAAATATCATGATAGTATCTTTTAGTTCATCTTTCTCCCCTAGACATCAAACATCATAATCAATTCTTGCATGAAAACCAATTCTGGTCAATCATTTGCCAAATTTTTCTTTGCACATTTTTCAACACATGAGTCAATAGTACTAACATGATAAAGAACTTCAGAATTGTTAGGGCACTTCATGGCATCAAAGATATTAAAAGTAATGACTTCACTATCAAACTCTAAAGTTCAAGTACCCAAATCTACATCAATTTTAGTTTTCATTGTTTTCATGAAGGGTCTACCCAAAAGAATATGAGAAGAAGTAGGGGAGTAAAAATCAACTATGTTAATAATGTAGAAATTACAGGATATATAAATTCATTTGCTTTGACTAGAACATCTTACTTTACTAGAACATYTTCAAACATGCCCTCGAGATAAGAATTAGATCTATCAGCCAATTGAATAACCACCCTACTGTCCTTTAGAGGTCCTAGATTTAGTTTTTTATACAGAAATAATGGCATGACATAGATGCACCTACATCTAACATAGCCTATTCTACTCTTTTATCCCTTATAAAGCATGGAATAGTGAACATACATGGATCCTTGCATTTTTGGGGTAACTTTCTTTGATTAACTGCTGATACTTCTCTCCAACAAAGATCTTCTCATCATTTTTCGATCTCATCTTCTTCATGCACAAATCTTTTAGGAACATGGCATATTTGAAACTTGGCAAATGTCATCAATAATGGGGATATTAATCTTCACCTTAYGGAATGTGTCCAAGATCTTCTCCTCATATGCTTTCTTTGATTTTGCTAACCTATCAGGTAAAGGAGGAGGAATCACTATCTTAGGTATAGGAGAATCCTTACCTACCTTATTGGAGATATGTCCAATAGGTGTTGAGTTGTGCTCATTGTTCTCATTATTCACTCCTTCCTTGATGGGTTTTCTTGCAACTCCTTACCATTCCTCAAGATCATGGCACTCACATTCTCTCTTGGATTGATTACCACTTGAGAGGGCAAATCCCCTTGGTTWGTTTCAAGTCTTTGGATAGYAGTTGCCATTTGTGACATTTGGGTCTCCAAATTGTGCATACCTGTTTTTGTGCTCCTCYAAAAACTCACACATTCTTGTTGAAATTTCCGATAGTCTTGCTAAAGTTTCTAATTTTCCTATCACATCAGAGAGGTTTTAGAAACTTTTATCATAAAAATCATCAAGGGATCTACCAGGCTGTTTAGGTTACTGTGTTGGAAAAGCTGGTTCCCTTGCTTGAGGAAGTGGTTGATAACTTTGATCTCTATCCCCATATCTGAAATTAGGATGATCCCTCCAACCCAGGTTATATGTATTTGAATATGGATCATATGTCCTCTGGGGTTGACTAGGAAACCCTCCCATAATATTTACTTGTTCGCATAAAGTGTAGTGCATTGATCTGTTTGTTGTCCAGTATGTGCATGAATTCAACAAGCTTTCACCTCTTGTAATTGCCCTAACCCTGTAGTAAGACTTTTCACCATCATAGTTAGTGCATGTAATTGTTGTTCTATAGGAGAAACACTTATCTCATTCACCTTTCTTTGCACATCTAACCTTATCCCAAATTGTTGAGCATTAGCCGCCATGCTAGAGATGAGATTTGTTGCTTCTTCAAGCATTTTGTTCACCGAGGCTCCTCCACTCACTACGTCAATTATGTTCCTATCCATAGAAGAAGGACGTTAACATAAATATGCAATAATAACTATTCAGGTATCTAATGTTGCAAACAGCTAGAACATAATTCTTTAAATCTCTCCCAGTACTCATGCAATGATTCCCCCATGGCATTGCCTTATTTCACAAATTTCTTTCCTAATATTCACAGTTGTAGAAGCTGGACAATATTTTTTCGAAAACTATTTTTGCAAGGCACCCCAATCATCAATTGTGCCAGAAGGTAAGTAGAGTAACTAGTCCTTAGCCTTATCAGCTAAAGAAAAGGGAAAAGCTATTAGACGAATTTGATCATTAGGCATCCCTTAAGGTTTCATGGTGAAGCAAATCGCATAAAATTCTTTTAGATGCTAGTATGGATCTTCCTTAGAGGTAGAAGCAGAGGCTGTCTCACTTCTAGTGCTTCTTTCTTCCTTAAGCAATTCGACTTCTCGATTTCTAGTGAACCGGGCTAGCTAGTCTAACCTCAGTACCTAGGTGAACTGCTAAATGCACCATCACATCAAAAAAGAATGAGGGAATATCTTTTCCAATTGAGACAATACAATACCAATGTCTTTTTCTAGTTTGGCTACATCACTAGGATAAATTTCTTTAGAGCATAGTGATATGAAATATCGACCGAACCTAATCACTGTATATCAAATAGCCCTCAACAAAGTGTTTCTTAGAGCTATTGGCAGAAGCTGTTGCATCAAAATGTGATAGTCATGGATTTTGAGACCATAAAGCTTCGGTGGCTTTGTTTGCACACAACGTGATATGTTAGCTGAGTAACCATCTGTACCTTTACCCTTTTCCAACATTTTGCAGGAAATTTCCTTTTCCTTTCTCTTTATTGTAAATGAGGCTGGGGATAAGATGGTTTTACAATTTTCATTTTCAATAGGATGCAAATCTAGCCTACTCCCATTTCTTACAATTTTCATAGATGTATTCGTCTATTTTTGAAAGTTAGTAATGCTTTCCAATTGCAAGGGATCAGTAAAGAAGCTCTCAGGATCAAAATTTTTCCATTTTCATTGAGAGATCGAGCTACAGATTGGCTAAAACTCTACTTTCCTATTCTGTTACTTCGTGGTGTGATTTAGCAAGGAAACGTTTTTCAAATATTTCCACCCAACCAAGAATGCCAAGCTATGAAATGATATTACTGCCTCTAACAGCATGAAGAGGAAAGTTTTTATGAGGTATGGAGAGGTTCAAGGAGCTTTTGAGAAAATGTCTATATCATGGAATCCCTCATTGGATCTAAAATTGAGACTTTCTGCAGTGGATTGAGCCCTCAGTACTGCAATGTAGTAGATGTCTTAGCTAATGGAGCATAGCTTGGTAAGTCATAGTGAAACTTTTGAGATATTGGAGAGGATTGCCAATAATAGGTTTCAATGGCTTGTAGCCAGAAATACTACTACAGTATTTGTAGCAGCACAGAGAGTGGCAGAGATTCATGAGTGTGATGCAGTATCTTCTCTTGCAGCTGAAGTGACATCCATCTTTAGTATGTTGAAGTCTATGCAAGTGCAATTAGGTTTATCTATGGGATAACAATCTTCTTTGGGGCAACACACTTCTATGCCATCACCGTCATTGCTCTCTTGTGTATATTATAGATAGGGGCACTCTTTTGAGAGTTGTCCCTCTAATCCAGAGTTTGAATGCTATGTAAGAAGAGGGTTCAACAAGAACAATAATCCTGTTCCAACACACACAATCTCAGATGGAGAAACCACCCCAACTTCTCATGAGGTAGCCATAGAGGCTACCAAGCACAAGGGAGCATTTTAGACTTCTGGACCGCTTGGATATCAGCAACAAAATCAGCCACAAAGAGGGTAGACTGGTGATCATAATAGTTCTCTTGAAAGACTCCTGAAGGATTTTATGGCTAAGAATGAAACAAGTATTCAATGAAAAAATTTGGTCATTCAGAATCACACTATTTTACCTTAGGAATTTGGAGAACCAAATGGGCTGGTTTGCAAATGCTTTGAGTAGTAGATCTCATGGTTCCCTTCCTAGTGAGACAAAAATTCCAAAGAGAGATGGAAATAAACATTGCAAGGCTATCACTTTGAAAAGTGGCAAAGAGTTTGGTGAACCCCATCAAAAGATAAAAGTTCTAGTTGAATGAGAGGTGTTAGAAAGTGCGAAGGAAGCCAAAAATTGTGATTGACATTGGTCCAAGGCAAATTGGGTTCGATGTTCCAGAATCGCCAATTACTGCTAGAAACTTTGATGCTATAGAAATACTCGTAGAAAAGGTAGATTTGCAACCAGGCTACAAAAGCTACCATTTCCCTAACGATTTCAGAAAAAAGTATGAAAACTAGTTTAACAAGTTTCTAGATGTCCTGTAAACAACTTTACATGGATATTCCACTTGTTAAGGCATTTAAGAAAATGCATAATTACATGAAGTTCATGATATCTTGACCAAGAAGAGGAGATTAGGGGAGTATGTGACTGTGATACGTGCGCACAACTAGCTCAAGCCGACAGCGTGCATGGTCGCCTGGTTGCCTGAGCCTCTAGGGGCTTGGTCGCCTGGTCGCCTGGTCTAGTGACAAGAACAGAGGAGATGGAATGGCGTTCAGCACCGATAGAGATGAAGGGAGAGAGAGAGTGTGTGTGTGTGTGTGTATAGGAAGACCAGCACTGGTGAAGGTAGAGGGAGGAGGCGACAGTGGTGAGGGGGTTAGGTTTTATGCTTAAGTAAGAAGATGAACAGTCATCTTCTTCTAGTAGTATATATATATATTTTGAAAGATAACTTAACCGTAACTAAAATTTTTTCGTGGGCCATTTTTATTACCTTACCAACTAAGCCCAACTAAATTAAAATCTATTACTTTTTTTCTGGCCCAAAACTGAAATTTAAATCCGATTTTAGATTTGAATAAGAAGAGGTCGGGCTCTAACAGATCAAGTCTAAATTAATTAATTAAGACTTCTAATTAAAGTAAACTAGTAAAATTTCATCTTTAAATAAGCATACTCACACATTAACGCATAATAAATAATAAATCAAGGAAATAATTATTTATTTCTAATTTACATATTGAATGTTATTGCCTCTAAGTCCTTTCGCTATAACTTAATCAATTTACTAACGATCATGAATATAATCTAATTACTGGATTAGAATATAAATTGTATGTATATATATATATATATATATATATATATAGTTTGAAAAGAAGAACAGAATCTAAATCTCGGGTATTACAGTAGACAAGAAAGTGAAATTCACCAGAAGATGCAATGTCCTTATAGATATGGCTATAGAACTCATATATCAACGTGACAGAAGGTGCATGCAAGTCAGTAACTGTCTTAACCCAACCCATCTGATGTAACAAATCAGTCAAACCTAGATCTCCAAAATCATCAATATCCATAAGCAATTTAGGAAGTATTGGACGTTTGCCCATTTTAGTTTGATAGATTGAACGAGTATCAGAATTGGAAAAAGTTTGGAAAGGGGAAAGAGATTGATTTCGCTGGTTACTCGTGGAAGAGGATGGACTGCCATGAGGAGGAGCTGGAGCAAGACGGTGTGGACCTCGGGAAGGACTAGTTTCAAGGTTTGGAGATGGCCCCAACTAATTCTCGAAGGCACGAACCGGGTGGGTCGACTCAGACCGCTTTCAGTTTGAAGAACAAATCGACGCTGAAGGAGGAGTCGAGACAGTAGAAGTCGTCTATCGACAACGAAGCAGGCGGCGGACCGATGGTGTTGCATTGGCATGTGGTGAGCTTAGGCTCGACTATGATGTATCAACGAGCAGAGAGAAAGCTGTGTTCTTGACCTGACAGGAAGATGATATGACAACTAGATTGGACTCATCAGCCACCGCAGAAGAGGAGGTATCGGCGGCACAATGTCGTGTAACAACCATAGCAGTGGAAGAGCCGATGATGACATGTAAGGCTCTGAAGAAGAAGAGTCGAAACACAGGAAAAACAAAAGATCTCCGCAAGAAGAAAAAAATAGATATGTGAGGTAAAATTAAAAAGGAGGACAAATATTTTCAGACATGCAATTCAGTCCCTGCTTCAAAAAGAATTAAAGAAAAAAATGCAAAAGAGGAGATAAAGTTTGGATGTTATGCAATTTAGTCCTTGCACAAGTGAAAAAGAAGGAAAAATTGCAATTGAATCCATAACTTAAGATAAATGCATGAATATCCTTTAACATGACAAGTTTGCAATCTTGAGTCCATAAAACAATGAATTGTCCATGAACAACAAAAAGGAGGGAAGAGATACATATATTGATTTTGGAAAAAAAAAAATTCGCCCTTCCCCCTCTTTTTTTTTTTGGAAGAGGGACACAAATACGAGATATAGATCACCACTTCAATCAAGAGTCATAGGTGTGTGAAAGTGTCCTCAGGGGAAAATATAATAACTCTTCTCTCAATTAAATTAAGCAATTTATATCATGAGATTTCCACAGCTTTTTTTTTTTTTATAGAGATAATCTGAACATTTCTTCAAACACTCAACATATTTTGCAAACTGTGACTTTCACTCACAAATTGTGGTAGCGTTTTCCATGGTAGAGTAATCGTAGGATAGGAGTCACTACACCAAAACTACTTACTCAAGGYGGCTTTCACTCATCAAAAAGTGGTAGCCATCTAGTGAAGTGATTTTATAAGGAGTGGTAGAYCTATGATCAAGTAGACTGTTCAYTARACCTTCCAAGCAAAGTATGACTCTCAATCAGCAATGGTRAATAGAATACWCAAGTCATTGTGGCCACACAAGAAAATGAAACCCCACACAYAGAGCAAGATAGATCTGAACCAGAAAYACAATAAGAACAACTAATGCACAATGATCATCTTTCATAAGATTTCTTCACATTGGAGAACATACTCCAAAGGATTTCCTTAACTCTARAAAAATATGGGATGGAAGAGCTTTTGTAAAATATCAGCTAATTGATCCTTAGTTGAAACATGTTCAATGCAAATCGTTTTATTGTCAACAAGATCACGAATAAAGTGATATCTGATATCAATATGTTTAGTGCGAGAATGCTAAATAGGATTTTTTGACATGTTAACAATACTAGTATTATCGGAAAAAAAGAGTGATGGTTTATTGAGAGATACCATAATCATTTAGCATGTATTTCATCCATAAAAGTTAAGTACAACTACTCCCTGTTGCTATGTACTCTGTCTCATCTGTAGACAAGGTGATGGAGTTCTATTTCTTACTATGCCATGAGATCAGATTGACACCCACGTAGAAGCAACCCCTAAAGTGCTCTTCCTATCATCCATGTTTCCTGCCCAATYTGCATCACTRAAACCTGCTAAWATAGAGTTAGTATCAAAAGAATAATATATTCCTAGTTCACTTGTTCCAGAAATATATTTAAGAATTCTCTTAACAATTGTAAGATGTGACTCCATTGGATTAGCTTATATTGAGCACACACTCTTACACTGAAACTTATATCAGGACGACTTGCAGTGAGATACAGTAAGCTTCCTATCATGCTTCGAAACATGTTGTATCAACCTTTTCTCCTTTTTCATCCTTTCCTAAATGTAACAAAGTTCCCATAGGTGTTTTTGTAGCWTTTGATTCTCAAGACCAAAATTTTTAATCATGTTCTTTGCATATTTGGTTTGAGATATAAACATGCCTTTATGCATTTGTTTTATTTGAAGGCCTAAGAAATATGACAATTCTCCTACCAGGCTCATTTCAAATTTAGTTGGCATGAAGGTAATGAATTCATTAGTATGTGAGGTACATGTGGAGCGAAAAACTATATCATCAACATAATTTGAGCTACTAGAATACCTTGACCAACATGTTTAATGAATAGGATTTTATTGGAGTTACCTCGTATATATCCATTATCTAGGAAAAAAGTAGTTAAACGGTCATATCAGGCACGTGGAGCTTACTTTAATCAATATAATGCTTTGTGATACCTGTACACATACTCTGGATGATGTGGATCCTTAAATCCTTTGGGTTCTTCAACGTAGGCTTCTTCAGTGAGTACACTATTCAGGAAAACACTCTTTACGTTCATTTGGTACAATTTGATATTTAGGTAACTTACAACAGCAAGTAATAGACGAATTGATTCAAGACGAGCTACGAAAGTAAATGTTTCTTCAAAGTTAATGCCTTCAACTTGGGTATATCCTTGAGCAACAAGTCTAGCTTTGTTTTTTACAACTTGTTCAGTTTCATCTATTTTGTTTTTGAACACCCATTTTGTACCAATGACATTTGCTTGTGATGGTCTTGGAGTAAGACTCCAAACATTATGGCGTTCAAATTGCCCTAATTCTTCTTGCATTGCAGCTATCTAGAATTCATCTTTACGTGCTTCTTTTGCTATTTTTGGTTCTACAAAAGAGATATAGCTAGAATGATAGTTTTTCTTCTTGTTATCATGTTTTCTTCAGGATCTTCAATGACTTTTGTGAGAGGATGAGCCTTTTGTATCCAAGATAGTGGTCCTTTACGCTTGTTGTCTAATCTTTCTTCTGTTGATTGATTATCTATCTTTGCTTTTTCATCAACTATATTCATTTTGGCTTCATTTCTATTAAAATCAACTTGATCAGAAGTGACTATAGGCACACTCGGACTGACTCTGCTTCTTCATCAACTATATTCCTTTTGGTTTTATTTCCATTAGAATCAACTTGATCAAAAGTGACTGTGGGCACACTGGAATTTGTTTCATCTTCAAAAGGGATTTCTGTAAACTGTTTATCATCACAGAAAACAACATTAATAATTTCAAATATCTGTCCAGTTTTGAACAAATATACTCTATATGCTTCACTATTTGTAGAGTATCCCACAAAAATTCCTTCTTCACTTTTAGAATCAAGTTTTCCTAAATGTTCTCTATCACAGAGCACATAACACCTACATCCAAAAACATGAAAGTAAGAGAGATTATGTCGTCTTCCTTTCTACAATTCTTAGCAAGTTTGTTTTGTTCCACTCCAAAGGTGTACTCGATTGCTAATATAGCATGATGTATTCATTGCCTCTGCCCATAGTCGCATAGGTAATTTTTTTGCATTTAAATCACCCTAGCCACCTCTTGAATGGTCCTATTCTTTCTTTCCACAACTCCATTCTGCTGTGGTGTTTTAGGAGCTGAAAACTCATGAGAAATGCCTTGGTCACTATAAAAATTAATGTATAAGGAGTTTTTAAATTCCTTACCATGATCACTTCGTATTTGGACAATTTTGGCAATTTTGTGCCCCTTTTCTACCTGTAATCTTAAGCACAATGATTTAAAAGACATTAAAAAAGTCAGATTTTTCTTTAAGAAAGTCAATCCAAGTATATCTAGAAAAATCATCAATATACACATAAACATATATTTTTCCTCCAATGCTTTCAGTTTGCATTGGTTCCATGAGATCCATGTGCAAAAGTTGTAATGCATGTGTTGTTGCCAAATATGTAGTAGGAGGATGTTTTGTCTTAATTTGTTTTCCTAGTTGGCATGGTCCACATACTTTATGGATATTGATTTTCACTTTATTAACTGCCCTAATTGCATCAATTTTTAATAGATTCAAGATGTTTCGATAATTCAAATGACCCATTTTGTGATGCAAGATTTCAGTAGCCTCTAAAGTGGATTTGTGACATACAATGGAGAAATTTAAAAGATAGCAATTGTCACGAGATCTTTGTCCATTTAGTATGCTTACCCCTTGATCATTAAGAACTTGACACATATTCTTAGTAAAAAGAGCAGTATGCTCATCACAGACTTAACTTATGCTTATGAGATTTGCTTTTAAGCCTTCAATATAAAACATATCCTTCATACTTATAAGTGTCTACATGGTTAGTGTACATTTGTCAAGTATTTTTCCCTTTTTACCATCACTAGAAGTTACAAAACCATTTGTGAAAGGTTCAACATTTGTTAATAGATCTAAATTTTCAGTCATATATCTAGAACATCTGCTATCAAGTACCACTGTTCAGAATTATAGGCAAGTAGTGAAGTGTGTGCAACGAGACTAGTTTTCCTAGGTATCCATCTCGTTTTAATCGCATGACTTTTCTTAGATGTGGTCCTTTCTTCATTAAACATTCTTTGCACATAGAAACGAATTTTAAAATGCTTTGGCCTAATATGTCCCTTTTTTCAGAAAAATGATAAGTAGGAATAAAGTTGAGTACCTTATATTTTTTTCTTTGTTGCATCTTTCTATTAGCAGTCGGCGTAGCTATACCCGATTCTGTGTGGCTACTCTAAAAACCAATTCTAGATTTGTCACCAACTGAGTTTCCCATGTGAAGAGCTTGATCAAGCTTTGAAATACTCTTTTGAAATTTGTTTAGAACGTTGTTCACATTCTCCAGATCTTTCAATGATTGAGCAAACTTAACTTGAGTCGTGATGAGCTCTTCTTCTAATGATTTGATTTTCTCAATTAACTGATCATTGTCCTTAACAAGTTGAAGGTTCTCCATCTGTGTGGCCTTATTTTTTTTTTTTTTTAATTACAGATCTTAGCCACTGAGTATACATATCTTCATAAGCCTTTTGAAGATCTTTCGTATCTATGTCAGATTGATCCTCATCCTTTACATTAGATTTTTCCACTTCTTCTTTCACCATGAAAGCTAAAAAATTTTATTCATACTCACTATCAAGATTTTTTGATTCTTCATCACTATCACTCCATGATATTTTCATGGCACGTCCTTTTTTTTTTAAGAGTGTTGGCACATTCAGATTGTATATACTCAAAACCCTCACATTCATTACATTGAATTCCCTTGGACTTGTTGTATCCTTCTTGTTGTTTTGAGGGAAGCAAAGGAGAAGTTTTGAAAGACATTCCTCTATGGAGGTGTGTTACCCTTGTTAGGTTGGAATTTTTTCTTGATATTCCTCCGCAGGTACTTGTTGTAATTTTTTGTGAGCAATGCAATTATATCCTCATCTCGATTTTCCAGATTGATTGAACTGGAAGTATTGTCATCATATGTGTGAGATAAGGCAACTCCCTTATCATTCTTTACTTGCTTGTTTTTGTTCTATCTATTCAAATTATGCTCATATGTTTGTAATGAACCTATTAGTTCATCCAGATTGATCTTATCGATATCTCGGCATTCTTCAATATATGTAACTTTTGCTTTGTATCTCTTTGGAAGTAAGCACAAAACTTTCCTAACAAGTTTAGTATTAGAGTAAGTTTCACCAAGTGCATAACATTCATTTGATAAATTTCATAATTTTCCATGAAAATCCGCTATAGATTCATTTTCAGACTTAGATAAATTTTCAAACTCAATTATAAGACTCCTCAACCTAGACCTTTTAACCTGATCAGTTCCTTCAATTTTTGTTTCTAACTTATCCCTTACTTCTTTAGCAATTTCACAAATAGTAATGATTTGCAACTATTTTAGACTAACAACATTAAATATAGAATCCAAAGCTTTAGAGTTCCAGTTAGCCTTATCCAATTCATTACTATCCTATTCAGATACTGGTTTAGCAATGGTAATTCTATCCTTAGTGTATGTAGGACGACTATAGCTTGTGACTATAGAAGTCTAAACATGTTCATCTATAGCCTTCAAGAAGGCTCTCATTCTGGCTTTTCACATGGGATAATTAGTTCCATCTAGTAAGGGAGGTTTATGGGTAAAAGCTCCTTCACAAAAGTCACGAAATTCCTCCATAGAGAAAAAATAGAATCAATGTGTGCATACAAATTTAGATGTGTTCACACTCAGAAAATAGAGAAAATGTATACTAAAGCAATCCGAATGATTATCTAGTCACACTTAGAAGCCAAACAATCAACACTTTTCAAATCTAATATTATGCAAAGATAACCTACTCTGATACCACTTGTTAATTTTGATTATTACTTTTTTCATGGATTACTTTATAATCAAGTTTGAATATAAGTAAATCAAAATAGACTAAAAATAGTGAGCACGGGATTTAACATGGTTCGGTATAAACGCCTACATCCATGAGACCACGTCCAGGCATCAAACACAATTCCACTAAATCAATGAGTTCAAGGGTCTTAAATATCAAGTTCAACAATATAAATCTTTTAAAACATAATAAAATATTTTTCCTATATTGAATCTTGTAGTCGTTGATAGATTTTTCGAATTGTCTGTTGACATTGAAGATTGAACAAAGTCTTGTTCTTATTGCTGGAAATTCTTTCAGCAGACTTCCCAAATATTTTCAGGACAGGAAGTATCACGGTATAACCTCACATAAATATTACTCTCTGTATGTGTCTATTTTATTCCAGACTAATCAGTCTACTTATATAGAAGAAATAAGATCACAATAAATCTCTAATCAAATCCTTAAACGATTGTGGAAGATCTTAGATCTTGCAACTAATAAGAAACAAGATAAAGTTATAATCAAATCTTTAAAGGATTGTGGAAAATCTTATATCTTGCAACCAATAAGAAACAAGATAAAGTTTATAATCAAATCTTTAAAAGATTTTTAATCTATGATCAAATCTTTAAAGATCTTGAAAGATAAAATATGTGATCAAATCTTTAAAAGATGTGAAAAAACTTTACCTAAAAAAATAATATTTGAATTAATCTATAATTTAAATATTCATATGATAATTAAAAAAAAATTAATGTACTTACAATCTTCATAACATATGTGTAGCAATGTATATATAGTTAACTCGTAGCAGAGAACTTTGCATGGTATAGAGTGTGTACCAATGTGTATAACTTTGCATAGCATAGAGTGTGTAGCAATGTGTATACAGTTAACTCGTTGTAGACAACGTAACATAGAATGTGTGGCAATACGTGTATAGTTAATTGGCAAGAAAGAAAGTATAGTTAGGAGTGTAATCAAAAATTGAAAGCCTCAAGAAAGTGTTCCAATGGGCTAAGCCTCCAGCGGCACTTTTGTTCTACTTTTTCTCCTTTTGAGTTAGATATATAAATTAAAAAGTGCTAGTATTTAATTATTTTAGCCTTTGTTAATAATAAAATTTACAATCATTCTAGATCATTTATCAAAACAAAACGCCCTTCCAAGATGCTATCAGTGTTGTTTTTTAAATCTAAGTAAAAATCTAATTATACATGAGATGATGATAAATTACCTTTTAAATTTTCATTTTTCTCAAATTAAATCAGATCTATTAGATTTTGGTATAATATTTATACATATATCGTGATCTGATTTGTATAACAGAAAATGTGTACAAAAAATTGTACTATAAAACCTCTAATCTAGCCATAGGCCATTGGGACACTTCATTGAGAGAATGTGTACACAAAAGTGTACCCTACGACCTCTCATCTAGCCATTGCCCATTGAAACACTTTCTTGAACCTTCGATCTGTTACAATATTTTAACTATATGTTTTCTGCTACGAGTCAACTATATACATGTTGTTACATATTCTATATTACAGAGTTAAAGAGTTATAAAAATATTTAATGAGAATAGAAGATATTCTAATACACCTTTCCTTTATTATACTTTTATCAATCAAACCCTAATATATATATATACCTATATACCTAATATAATATCATATATATTACTCATATATATATATATATATATATATATATCATATATATTATTTAATCCCTCCAACATCCTGCCATATCATCAAGAGGCAGAAACCCTACAAATATGTAAACAATTGACTTCTCTATTGCAATACAAGTCTGAAAGATCATCCAGTAATTACTTTAAAAAGCATTGATTGGTTGTAAACCTTTCTATAGCATCTGGCAGATATAATAAATATGTTATTATTTCTCTTCACATGGCGAATGTCCCTGATTATTTCATTTAAACTAAATATGAAATTAACAAATGAAAATTAGGAAATGGAGGCAGAAGAACAAGTCTTCATTCTTGAAAAGCCAAATCCAAGATCAGATTCTCAAAAGTAGCAAAACTCCACAGCATCGTTATCAAGTATGCAATCGACGACAACCTGAGAAAAATGCAAGAAGTTTTCGAGTCAGGACATGGATGAGGGTAGCTGTTATCGGTCTCTTTTTGCAAATTTGACATGGACAAGTCATTGCAAATGCTGAAACCTGAGCAGAAAGTTGCAAGGCTAATCACGTGGGCACATACTTTGTATTTGCTGATTATTACAGAATCGAACTCCTTCAGATGACTTGGTCTTTTGGCATGTCTAATGGACAATGAAGAATGTTTCACCTGCCTACCCATATGCCCATCACATCCCTTGCAAATTAGTGAGGAATTTGCGACTAATAGTTGTCTTTCCCAAGTTTTGGGAGAAATTTGGGACGAATATTTATCATTATAAATAGTTTGGACAATTCTGTCTCAATTTTTCTAATCAATAATTCCCTCGCAAAAAAGGTAGATGTTTTGTAGTGACTTTTGCTATTTCAAAAGAAAATAAAGACTTTACATGCAATTTAAAAACATAACAATTAGTCATTCTTCGATCATCAAGTAACTATCTATTGCTTTAGCAATTGAAAATTTTCAAATCGTATAGTGCTTATTTCGTTCCAATTCAAAGTAAAACCATAAAATCGATTTGAATTGACAATTTGATTTTTCCTGAACACCCTTAATGATAAGAAAGCAGTTTCACCGGCAATGGTTACTGGGAACATCTCTGGTTAGTAGTTAGCTTGAACTTTAAGACGGCTCTAAAGCAGATCCGATTCCAAGGGAAGAAGACGAATGCAGGGAACACATGAATGCTTAATAAAAGAGCAAAAATGGACATGAGAATCTTGACTTCGACTGTGATTTACAGTTTTTCCTTTCCACCAGTTTTGTTATCTAACACACTTTTTCAACAGCAGCCTGTGTTTCACATGCTAATCGATATACTTTCTTTCAAAGTCACTTTACAGAGGAGCCCCACCTCGGAATGAGGCAACCGGGGGATTCTCATATTCAGCAATGTACCACCAGGAGTATGACGTACCTTTCGATGATAAGAAAGTTAATTATCAATGAACTTTACTTTTGTAATACATTTCGTAAATATTATAAAATAATTAAAATACATTAGACAAGTCCTGTATAATAAGTAATTGAACAATCAAAAAATAAAAAATTAAAAGYAGAATTTATTCTCAATAAAAAATCAAATCCATAAATTAAAAATTTAATACGATTTTTACTTCTTTGGCTTTTTACCACTCCATCATATCACTAAGGACTTCTTGAGTAGCCTTTATATTACGAGAGGTTGTTCACCTAACTTTTTAAGACCAATGGGAATGGGAAGCTTGGCCTCTGTACATTGGTATTTTGAATAGCATGGGTTATATCAAGTACTCTTTGTCGGTGCTTCCCACTCCGTCCGGTCGTCTCATCTCCCTACGCTTCCGGGGGGGAAAAAAAAAAAAATTTGTGCACCAACCTTTTTAATCATGAAATCACGAGTTTCTCAATCTTTTCGTAAAAGTAGAAAACTTCGCTCTCTCTTACTCAAAAAGTGCTCTTCTTGAGCGATGTTCTTAGAACCGGGGTGGGTAGAGTTATGATGATGAGTCATTCAATTCTTTTGGGAATGAAAAATTGAAATTAATATCATCATATTTTGAAAAAATGAATGAAGGTTAAATTGGAATTTTTTTTAATTCAAATTTGTACAGGGATACATATTTGAGAATATTAAAATTTAGAACTGGGCACATCTATTAGAGAAAGGAAGGAGAATTTATAAACTTCAAGAAAACTTTTCAAAAACGTTGTACTTTTTTTTTACCCCATTTTTCTCATTCTGTTACAAATTCCAAGAAAAAAGAAGTTCAAAAAATAGAGAATGAAAATTTTATTGGCTGGAAAAAAGAAAGAGATGCCAAAAAAAAAAAAAAAAAAAGTGCTAGGAGGAGCGTTCCAGAAACTAGTGGTATACTCGGCCGGAAAAACCAAAATGTATATCCAGCCCTAAAACTAGTGAAAAGGAAAAAAACGTGTGTTGCTACCCTGAAATCCTTTAAATAGGATGTCCTTCTTCATGGATGCTACACCATTGTCTCTGATTGCTGTCATTTCAAAGGCTACATTTGTCACGGCTTTCAAGCTTCCTTCTTAACAAGTTTCTTATTATTTTCTCCAAGAAAAGGAAAATGGGCAGCATTGATTCAGCTAATGTTGCTCTCACAGCCTCTCCAAATGGCCAATTCAATCCTCTTAACCCAGAGGAGTTCAGAGAACAAGCCCATCGCATGGTGGACTTCATAGCGGATTACTACAAGAATGTTGAAAATTATCCGGTTCTTAGCCAAGTCGAGCCAGGGTATCTCCGGAAACTTCTCCCGGGAACAGCCCCTTACCTTCCTGAATCACTTGATGAGATTATGGGTGATATTCAGAAGTATATAATCCCCGGAATGACCAACTGGATGAGTCCTAACTTCTATGCATTCTTTCTTGCCACC
The DNA here is from genome assembly GCA_001752375.1 of Rhazya stricta. Classification (NCBI taxonomy): domain Eukaryota; kingdom Viridiplantae; phylum Streptophyta; class Magnoliopsida; order Gentianales; family Apocynaceae; genus Rhazya; species Rhazya stricta. The sequence continues at coordinate 5,083,156 of MEJB01000018.1, read as the reverse complement.
GGGAGCACGGCCGCTTTCTTAGGAGAAATGCTGTCCACTGCCCTAAACTCTGTAGGGTTCACCTGGGTTTCCTGTCCGGCCGCCACCGAACTCGAGATGACTGTGATGGATTGGTTGGCTCAAATGCTCGAACTCCCCAAATCATTCGTGTTCTCAGGCACCGGTGGAGGTGTTATCCAGAACACCACCAGCGAGTCCGTCCTCTGCTGCATTATCGCCGCCCGCGAACGAGCCCTCGAGAAATTCGGAGTCGATAGCATTGGCAAGCTTGTTTGCTACGGATCTGATCAAACACACGCTATGTTTCCCAAGACTTGTAAATTGGCTGGGATTTTCCCAAACAWCATTAGGTTGATACCTACAACTGCGGAAACTGAATTTGCCTTGTCGCCAGATCTCCTGCGTGAGATGGTAGAAGCTGACTTGGCAGCCGGTTTGGTGCCACTTTTCCTATGTGCCACTCTCGGGACCACTTCAACTGCAGCAATAGACCCTGTGAATGCCCTAGCTAAAATTGCAAATGAGTTCAATATCTGGATGCATGTAGATGCAGCTTACGCAGGCAGTGCATGCATATGTCCTGAGTTTAGGCACTACTTGGATGGCATCGAACGAGTTGACTCTCTTAGTTTTAGCCCCCTTAAATGGTTATTAGCGTACTTGGATTGCAGTTGCTTGTGGGTCAAGAAACCTGAATTGCTAGTGAGGGCTCTTAGTACTAACCCGGAGTACTTGAAAAATAAACAAAGTGATATCGAAAAAGTTGTTGATTTCAAGAATTGGCAAATTGGAACAGGTCGTAAATTCCGAGCCTTGAAGTTATGGATGATGATGCGTAGCTATGGCGTTGTTAACCTCCAAAACCACATTCGGTCAGACGTTCGAATTGCAAAAATGTTCGAAGAATTTATACGATTAGATTCAAGATTTGAAATCGTTGTGTCCAGAAAATTTTCACTTGTTTGCTTCCGACTGAATCCATTCTCGGGATCAGATGAATCTTATATCCAACTTCTAAACAAGAAACTTCTTGATATGCTGAACTCAACAGGTCGAATGTATTTAATTCACACCATTGCAGGAGGCATGTACATGATAAGATTTGTAGTGGGAAGCTCGTTAACTGAAGAACGCCACGTACGTGCAGCTTGGGAATTGATAAAAGAATCAGCTGATGCTTTGCTCGACGAGGAACGAAGTGACCTATCTTTGCTTAAGAACGAAAGAAATGAGCTATTTTTGTAATAACCTAAATTGCAGTGGCCATTTGTACTGCTGATGAAATAATATTCTGAATTACTTGAAACACATTTATGTATTTTTCTCTTTTTTTTATATATAAAAAATCGAGACATTTTCATTCCTTACCATTTACATTACGGATAATTCCCCAAAGAGGGACCATATCATCATAAGAATTCATGAACTTCGCCCCAGCCGTCTTACACTCCGTTTCAATCCAGAAAGGATGGCCGGCGCTTCCCTCCCCTAGTAGCAGACCTTTATGCATGGCTAAAACCCCATCCACGTCCAGCGGTGCTGGCATCCATTTCTGCCCTGCACCTGCATTAGGTTGTCCCCGTTGTGGTTTCCTCCGCCTCCCTTCAAAACGCATTTGTGTAGTTTAAAAATGTCTTCTTTTTTTTTTTTTTAAATCCTAGTAGTAAATAATATTATGAATTAGTGGAAATGCATATGAGGGACTCAATAATAAATATTTTTCCTATTCTAAAATATGTTATAATAGGATAATTCTTCTAGTTGTAGAAAAAAATTTTGTTTGTTTAAAAGGCGGGGCAACGTTAAGATGCTGTTTAGATAGTAAATTAAAAAAGAGATATTAAAATAATAATAAAAATTTAATTTTAAAGAATGAAGTGATGTGATTTAAAAATAAATAATAAATATTTCTTCTTTTTGTTCACCTTTCAGAAAGACATTTAAGAGTATAAGATTTTTTATAAAGAATAAAATAAATGAATTTTTGTGTCAAAGACTAAAAACTTTTTTATCACATTCCGTTTTGGTCCACTGAACAAGATTTCCAATACACTTGTTGCCTCGCCACTCAAGGACCATTTTTATATACTACTATTTCACGAGGCATGAGAACGTTCCGTTGTAATTAATATTCTCAATCCGCCACGTGTTCTATAATTTGTGGTGCAGTACATGCTTTGCCTTCCCTACTTGACTGTATTGATTTTTTTTTTTTTCTTACTGTTAAGGCGTCCTGTCTGATGCAGAAACTATTAAATTTTATGGATATTTATTATTGTAGGATTTTTTGAAAGATTTTAGAAAGAAATATGTAATTTGTGATCTAATAAGCTACCGCATGGCACACGATACTGACGAATTTTAGTAACTAAATTCAAGTTAATCATATCTTTTGAAAATTTCCTTGTATTTGGGAGAATTTTTAGGATATTTTACTGAGYAGGTGAGATATATAAGGATTTGTTGGTTTTCTAATCTTATTTGTATATTATTAGAACCTCATGATTCATTATTGATTAACAATCATTATATAAATAGACTATTATTTTTTTCCTTCATAATTATGTCATAAATTCTTTTGTTGCAACCTTGTAGCATCACATCGAATCATAACTAATCTAGGACTTGTGTATATATGTGTTTATGCCTGTGAATATAGTTATAGATTCTACAAGTGTTAGTATATTCTAAAGTCTAATTCTTTGTTCAACACACGCTTTTGCTGGGAGATGTATATTGATATAAAATTAAAGTTTTAAAACTGCAAAATAAGTTAATATTATTGTGTAACTCACAAATCATATTTAAAATTACGTAACCCTTATTTTCATATTAAAGTTATTTAACTCTTCTCTTCAGTTGTTAGATTTTGCAACCCTCATAACTCAAAATTGAATTTAAAATATTGTAATCGGTAAATTGATGTTTATAATTGATGAGGTTCCTATGATTATAACTCCTATTTATTTATTACATATGGATGTTATATCAACTATCCTACCGCTATAAAAGGGAAGAAAATCATGAGAAGTGACACTCTTTGATACATAAATAATTTTCCTTTGTAAGGTCTTTCAATGAACGTATTCATTATGGAGACGACTATGTAATATCGAATTATATCCTGAAATCGTGACTGATCACTATCACCGGCACATAAGGAGGTCTTCATATCTTTAGGATAGTGACTTTTATCGGGACTCACAAACATCCTTTCTCAATTCGTTAGAGTTTTATGTGTTATTTATTTATTTATAATATAATATATTTTGTAATTAATAATATTTATATAAGATAACATTTTTCATAACATTTTAAAGACGTGAATAAGTGTGGTATTGGTCAAGAAACTTCCTAGCCTCGGGTCTTCAGCTCCACACACGTCTCTGCCATTCGCTGAGGCCTTTCAAGTGTACCTATTTCCCTGCATCTCTGCAGCATCTGACCCGACTTTTCTTGAGCCCATCCAGCCTGAAGTAGGACGTGGCCCATTCAACTTGACTCTGAGGCTGTTTCTTTTTTTATTGGGATATGAGTTATTTGGAGGACACACGGTTTTGCCCATATTAAGAGTTAGGGTTTTCAGATGAGCATGACATAGGGTGTTTAACTTGATAGAAATTTTGAGCTGCTATGAAATTGAGGATTAATTGTGTATATTTGTTAAGAGTCATTAATATCAGCATTGAGTTTTGAAGGATCAGTGAATGWAAAAAAGTTCTGTGTATTAGGATAGGGTTCAGTCTCTRGCTTTCGGTTTTTGGACAATATGTAAATGATTAAWGTTTTGGATTTGTTTTTAGAGTAATTGAATAGTTTTACAGATCAGTTTTCCTGGAGATTGTGGTTTTTTCATTTTTTTTCCCCGAAAAGTGTAATTTCAAAGGATTAGGCATATGAAGGGAGGAGGGATATTTGTAGTTATATTTGCTCCCATACGATAGTTGTTTGAAGGACAAAGAATCGTAGTTTCTACGGTATATATGGGTACGGTGAAATGAAAGATAAGGTTTAGYTTTGATGATTGGTTCTTAATTTGGGAAGACAAGATAGTGGTATCATGGGTATCATAATTTCACTAATGATTGCATCATGCATTCTCTTTTTGATTCTAATGGTTGAAATCGATGAAGGAAAAGATCAGAAGTTTAGATCACTAATCTAAGTTGATATGTTAAATTTAAGAGAATGAGATAATGGAAGATGACTGGCTTCTTTAGGTGATGAATGCCCAAGTTTGCTTAAAAGAATTAGGTCTTGTCTACAGAGCCATTAGTTAATAAGTTGAAAAATTTATATCTAGAAGCCGTGACCTAAAGTTTGATTTGTTAATGAGATTTTGTATCTTAGGTTTAACTTATGAAATCTTGGTATATTCTACACATATGCATTRCATTATGGATAGTAAACTCTAAAATTTGATGATTCATTCTATTCCTTAAGTCATGCCCAAGACAAAGTATGGATTTCATGGTATGATAAACGGATTCATTTACCAAGTTTGCTTTCGATTTTACTAATTTTATTCTAATTATATTGTAGATTATACATATTTATTCTGAAAAAAATAGAACTTGATATATATGGTAATATTTATTTTCATGGTATAAATAATATCCATGTGTTCCAAAATGAACATTTATTTTCTTACTCAAGGAAATTGATACCGAAATTATTATTATCATTACTCAATTTATGGAGCTAAAGCTTGATGAAATTTTGGAGAAAACTATAATAAAACAAGTATATTAATATTTTTATTTCTTTGATCGTATATTTACATAATGCCAATTAATTTTGAATTCTTGAATGAATGTTGTTCATATATATACATAGTGTGCCATTTTTTATAATCATTATACCATACAAGAATGGTTGTGAAATGTGGAAGGTGATATTTTATATAGTGGGTTTATTCCTGCAAGAAGATAATGTAGATTTATATTTGGAAGTCTCTAATTTTTACAAATTATTTTTGTAAGATGAACATCTGATCAATTCAATGAAAGAAAGATTGTATTGGAAGATCACAAAGTGTTCAAGTTTTCAATTGAAAGGACAATAATGTCTAGTTTGACTGGTGTTGAGGCCTAGATCTAATATATTGATAATTTAGATTAGCACAGAGATTAGATCCTTAATCACTAAGAGGATGGGTCTAAATTCAGAAAAAATTTACTTTTGGGTAATTCAACCTTTATGAGTGGAGATCCCATAGAAAATATTCAATGGTAGGAACAATTCGTATTCTATGACTTATTATAGCATCGAAATTAGAAAGTTGTACATAATGCATCTCCTTCTCATCCCTACGAGAAGATGCTATAGAGTGTAATCTTAGTCGGAATAGGTGGGTCAATCCCTTTCCTTTTCATGGGGTATAGGTCAYACGTATGCTTGAAGGGCTCACCTAAGTGAGAATTTCCGTGAGGCTGTAGTTATGGGMTTGAGCTATCTATAGAGACTCTCATGAGAATCAAGATAAGAGCGTATRACCATTAATAACGATACCTTCTTTAAAATAATTAATTTGATGACTACTATGCGTGTAGTTTAAGTTTGGCCAAAAAGACCTAAACAAAGACTTTTGATTATGATTCTCTCAAACTAAAACTTGATACATTAAGTCTGAGTTCAAGTCCGAAAGACAACCATACATATTACATTTATAAAATTGTTCAAATATTACTTTGAAGTTTTAAACCATGTGGGAGACTATTATAAATTTAAAGTTTTAAAACTTCGAAATAAGTGAATATTATTGTGTAGCTCCCAAATAATATTTAAAATTATGTAACTCCTATCTTCACATTAAAAATGTTGTAACTTCTTTCTTCAATTCTTAAATTTTGTAACCCTCACAATTCAAAATTGAATTTAAAATATTATAACCCCTAAATTAATGTTTGTAACTCATAGGTTTTTTTATGATTGTAACCCCTATTTCTTTATTACAAATGGAGGTTATTAACAACTATCCTACCACTATACAAGGGGAGAAAATCAGGCGAAGTAACACTCTTTAACACATAAGAAATTCTCCTCTATTCTCTATATACTCTTAATTACTAAAAGTATACTTGGGCAACATGATCGAATAAGTTTGCGAAGKCTTCTAATAAACRTGCTTATTGTGGAGATGACTACGCAATATCAAATTTTATCTTGGAGCCATGATGGAYTRTTATCACCCGCACGTAGGCAGGCATATAGGGAGGTACTTATGACTTGAGGACAGTTACTTTTGTTGGTRCTCTCATATCAAGTTTCTCAATTCCTTAAAGCTTTGGGTATTGTTTATTTATTTATAATATAATATATTTTTTAAACTAATAATATAAGACAACATATATCTTTCATAAAATATATATCTATCTTCCTCAACCAATTAAATTGCAACTGAGACATCAATCTTGGTGAGTCTAGTTTATTATCATATTTTAGCAAGATAAGTTATTACCTTTATGCTAAGAAATAACATTGTGATATTTAAAATGCATATACTGTTATACAATTTGATCTATACTTGAAATGACAATAAATTTTTAGTCTCTTTTTAAGACTTCTATGTTTTTCTAGAAATAATAACTGGATAATTATTCACTATTATGCTTTTAATCAAATATGATCAATGTTTATATATATTAAGCATATATTATTAAAGTAACTCAAGAGTTACCTATGTACCATGAAAAGATGTTAAGTTTAGAATTGAGGTTCTTTGTTAAAGAGCCTAGTTAATTAATGTATTTGGAAAAAAAGGCCCTTCTTTAAATGATCTTTATTAAAATGCCTCATCTATTAAAGAAACTCTAAAATGTATTATTGAATGACTAAAATACTATTAAATTATTAAATTATCTCAACCCAGTAGATTTTTTAAAATAACCAACATACCTTCTTGTTATCCTAATTGCCTATAACCAACAAAGAAGGTGCCAAATTTCTTTCTCTCTCTTCCTTACATAAATCTCAGCAAAATCCACAAGATATTTCTTCTTTCTTCTCCATTTCACTCATTTGACTTCTCTGAACTAAGAGTTTTCTTCCCCCTTTTACTGCTGAAGACCAAAGCAAGAAGAAGTCAAACCATTTTCAAGAAAAAAGGTGATCTTATCTCTATCACTATATTGAAATYGAATTTCTAAACTTCTATCCATGATGAACTGTTTCTTTCATATACTTCATTGCATGAATTAAGGGCTTTCTTCTCGTCTATAAGTATGGATAAACAATATCTATGTTTGAAATTATTTAAATTAGTCTATCAGCATAGGTAACAACAGCCCACCGTGGTAGACACTTTGTCACGGTGCTCTGTTGTGATGGTCAAAATGAAATATTTTTCTTGTTATRTAATGTCTATTACAGTGGCCTTCTGTGATGGTAAATATGAAATATTTCTTATCATAGTAGGTTACAGTGATAGAATGTCTGTCACAGTGGCTTGCTGTGATGATTAATATGAAATGTTTTGCATCATAGCAGGTCGTCGAGATAGAATATTTGTCACGGGACCTCGGTGATGATTAATATGAAATACTTCTCATTACAGCATGTCACCGTGATAGATTGTTWACCACGATGGGGTGTGATAGAGTCCACATTAGTACAATATATATATTGATGGACTTTGGAGTGATTTGATATAAAATTCCAAAATCGCACAAAAATTCTACCACGTGGGCATGCGGAGTGCTTTGATTTGATTAGATTTAAATATTTGAATTAGGTAATTAATCAATGATGTGATTTGATTAGATTTGAATTAGGTAGTTAAGATAATTTAGGAATCCTTATTGTTTCCTATTTCTTGTTGCTTTCTATTCTATATAAAGGGAACATAGAAACACATAGGAGACATCCTATTTTCCATTATTTACTTTTAGACATTATTATTTTCCAAATAATATGTTATTTCTAAGTTCTTCTATTCTAGTTAAGGATTAATGAAGCAATGGTTAGTTCATTTGTGAGATCTAAACGTGTTCATATATTCAATTATTAATAGGTAGCTRTTATTCTTTGTAATTATTATTAATACTTGTTGTCTTGATTGAATATTATGCTCAAATATTTTGTTAAATCTAATAGCTTGTAGACTAGTTAAACCAGGCAAATCTGTAATCGTTTGTTGTGGTTTACAAGAGTGGCAAATTGGTATTATTTCTCCTACTATCAGAGTGAGATTTGTCAAGGGGATATAACAGGCTAATTTAATAAACCTGCTATCAGAGTTTATTGGTTTTAATTGGGTTTCTCTAATTCTTAATGTTGTCAGTACATTAAAACTCATGATCTCTAGAGTTGTCTATCAATTAAGAGATAATTAATAAGGTTTTTTCTTTTAATTGTCAACACTTATGGAGGTATTGGTTGTTTAAAGCTTATTTTGACAATTATAACTAATTTATTTGTGAAAATTGAGTAAATTATTGAATCAATGATCAAATGCTTGAATTAATGTGGATTCATACCCTTAACCAAGACTTTTTTTCTATTGAAAGTTTATTGTTAAAAAAATAGTTGTCTTCAATTAATTGTTTCCTTACTTAAATTTAATTGTTGATCCACCATTTTGACCAGAGTTGAAGTGATCGTAAGGGAAAGAAATTGATTTGCCATTCCCTGTGGGAGATGACTTTGCTTGTCATCGTACTGTGAACTTATATATTTTATTTTTGGTGAATTGACAACACACCARGGTACTGTGATAAACATATGCAATTTTTATTGTAGTTTATTCTTAGACAAAAGTATTTTTCAGATGATTTAGAATTAAGAAAAACTAAAACTAATACATTTTTGTAAAGACTTTTTCACCATATTRGGCTACCGTGATAGGTTTGTCTGCCACGGAAGGCTGCTATGATGAGCATTACTCCATCAATTGGCAAATTATTAAAGTGAAAACCTTAAAAATTGATTTATAATTATATATTCAATGGAGTAATGGACTAATTGTGATCATTTATAATTATATGTTGAATGGAGTAATGGACTAATTGTGATCTATACATCTTTATCATTGAGATATATATTCCATCACACTCTATACTATAGTAGAGAGAGAAGTAATACGTTGTTCAGACAATTTAACTTATAAAAATAGAAATTTTGTTATTATAACATTCAATTGGAACATATCAAGGGTTACTTTTACAAAACAATGACCATAAGTGATGGTCTTTGTTGAATATTGCTTATCCAAACAGGGCCGCTACAATACAATGCCTGCCACGGCGGGCTGCTGTGATGAGTATTACTCCATCAATTGGGAAAATTATAAAGTGAAAACCTTAAAAATTGATTTATAACTACATATTCGATGGAATAATGGACTATTTGTGATCTATACATCTTTAGCATCGAGATATATATTCTATCCCAGTTTGYGTTATAGTAGAAAGAGAAGTAACACATTTTTAGTCAATCCAACTTATAAAAATAGAAATTGTGTCATTATAACATTCAATTGAAACATATAAAGGGTTCCTTTAAAAAAAAAAAGAAAAATACAACAAGTGATAATTTTTGTTAAATATTGCTCATCAAAACGAAGCCACTTTGATACAATGCCTGTCACGGCTAGCCGCTGTGATGAGTATATATTTTATAAATAAGAAACATTATTAAACAGAAAACCTTTCAAGCTGATTTAGAATTAATATACTAAAACTAATACATTTTTGTGAAGAATTTCTCATCAAAGAGAGCCACCGTGATAGATTGTCTACCACGACAGGCTGCTATGATGAGCATTAGTCCATGAATTGACAAAATTATTGAAGTGACAACCTTAAAAATTTATTTATAATTACATATTCGATGGAATAATGAACTAGTTGTGATCTTTACATCTTTAGCATCGAGGTACATGTTCTATCCCACTTTGTGCTATAGTAGAAAGAAAAATAACACGTTGTTTAGGCAATCTAACTTCTAGAATTATGTCAMTATAACATTCAACTAGAACATATCAAAGGTTCCTTTTACAAAAAAAATGACCACAAATGATGATTTTTGTTAAGTATTGCTCATTAAAGTGAGGCTGCTATGATGAATATATATTTCGTGAATTGGAACAATTACTAATAGAATCCTTGCAACCTGATTTAGATTTAAGATATGCTAAAACTAATACATTTTTGCGAAAAAGTTTCTCATCACAATGGGGCATCGCGATAGGTTGCCTGCCACGGCAGGCTGCTGTTGTAATACCTGGAATTTAATTTCTATTTTTCTTTTCGAACTTTATATATATATACAATTTATGTTCTAATCCACTAATTAAATTATATTCATGATTGTTAGTAAATTGATTAATTTACAGCAGAAGAATTTGGAGGCCGTAATGTTTGATGTGCCAATTAGAAATAAATAATTATTTTCTTAATTTATTATTTGTTATGCGTTAATATGTGAATATATTTATTTAAAGGTAAAATTTTATTAGTTTAATTTAATTAGTTGTCTTAGTTAATTAATTTAGATTTGACCTGTTAGAGCCTGTCCTCTTCTTATTCAAATCTAAAACCAAATTTAAAGTTCAATTTTGGGCCAGAAGAAAACTAATAGATTTTAATTTAGTTKGGCTTAGTTAGTTAAGTAATAAAAATGGCCCATGAAGGAATTTTAGTTAGGATTAAGTTAGCTTTCAAAATATATATATATATATATACATATATATATGACCTAAAGAAGATTCTTCATCTTCTTCCTTAAACATAAAACCTAACCCCTCACCACTGCCGCCTCATCACTCTGCCCTCACCGATGCCAACCTTCCCTCGCTCTCTATCTCTCTTCTTTTCTCTATCGATGCCGGACACCACTCCATCTCCTCTGTTCTCATCACTCAACCACCCATGATTACAAAGGGACGAGTTTTCTGACATTATTCAATAGTGAACCTCCAGATTTTGTGGACATTTCTAATACCTTTAATTTTTTGAATATGCATAAGTTTTATGGAGAAAACTGATTTCATTCTAAAGARAACTTGCAGTTGAGTTCTTTGGAAGTGAAGGAGAGTGGTGTAGGACAGATAATCGAAGATATTGGAGATCAAATTGAGTTCTAAAGTTTTACAGCTTTTTAGACTTTTAGTAATTTCTAAATTTATTTATATTATATTAATTTGACTTTAGTAATAGTTCTTATAGGATTAAGATTTGTGTTTTCCCTATTTAAGGGACTTCTATGCTTATAGTTTTCATTAAGTCAATAATTATTAATAAAATTTGAAATTTTATCTCAATTTTCTACTGGTGAATTTCGGTGATTTTTGATGTATTTCAAATTTTGTTCTTTCAAGTTTGTCACTTGTAAATCACTACTTTTTCAATTGCGTCAAAGTAGCAATGAATATTTGATTGAGGGCCCTTTTTCCTTATCCTCACTTGATAACAATTGTGACGAAGGTAAACTGAAGAACAAAGAAAGAGAAAAGGTAAAATGGAAGAAGAAAAAATTTGTAGCGGAGGGCCTAAATCCAGAGAAGAATGAAGAAGAAAAAGAAGAATACGAATGAGGAGGAAGGGAGGAGAAAAATAGAAAGGAACAAGAATATTTGTACGAAAGACCCAAATTAATATTTATGTTAACATTCAATCCTTAACATATTATTCCATGCATTCATAATGTAAATTATTTTAGGGAGAAAGTCCCTTTTCATAATATAAGTCATTCTATAATATCAAGGGAAAAAAATTCACTTTTGCCCCTATTTACATGTATTGAAATTTAACTTTTTTTTTACTATATTTATTGATGTTCCTTTTATTTTTTCTATATGCTTTAAATGAAATTGAAAAGATTAATGTTAGGAGGGGAGAGATGAATAAGTTGTTGAGAGAAAGAGAGTAAAGAGAATAAAGAGACACTAGAGAGAATATAGGGAGAGAGAGAAAAAGCATACATCATAAATATCTATTTAATCAATTTACCTTGGATTGAGTTAAAGAGGAAAAGATAGAATATACTTTTAGATGAATGGTATATTATGAACTTTAGGTAAAAAAATATTACTATATTTCATAGTATTGATCTGTACGCACAAATCAAAATAACTTATATTGTGAAATAGATGAAGTATTTGACTATCTTACCCTTAGATCTGTGGTCACGTGTGGCTCACGTGACTTTAGCCACCAGACTTCGGCGGGTTGCGAAAAAAGAGTAGCTTGTAATAGATTAAGAATAAAAGTAAGTAAGTTAAAAAAAAAAAAAAAAAAGAGAGAGAGAGAGAGAGAGATAAGGGACATTTACAAAGAATGGCCAAAATTGAATGGCAAAAATAACGATTTTCCCAATTTATAATAACAACATAATCACAGGATTATATAATGTTTCTAAAAAAATGTTATTATCTTATTATTTATATCACAATTACTAATAGTCAGTTAGCTAAGTTGGGATTAAAAAATATTATTTAGTAAAAGTTATTAATGACTATTTATACTAAAAAAATAAATGAATAACTTAGGTGAAATAATAAGGAGGTAACGTAGCATCCCATCGGATTCAGAGGAGAAGAATTTTGGAAAGGTGATTTAAAATGGAAAGTTTATGTATTCTCCAAATCCGAGTCGAAAATGACTCTTTGACCTGAAAAAATATAGTACAGTAAAATAACTTACCAAAAAAAAATTTAAAAATTTTGGCAAAGAGTAATTGCAATTCGATAGATAATTCATTGTCATTCAACATAAATTGAATAACTTTATCGATTATTTTTGAATAATTATCGATTATTCAAAAATAAATTATTACAAAAGTAAAAAATCTGCAGTTAAAAAAAACCCGCGATAGCTCATTTCATTCTTCCTTGAGCAAAGCATCAGCTAATTCTTTTATCAATTCCCAAGCCGCACATACATGGCGTTCTTCAGTCAAGGAACTTCCCACTACAAACCTTATCATGTATATGCCTCCTGCAATGGTGTGAATTAAATACATTCGACCCGTTGCATTCAGCATATCAAGAAGTTTTTTGTTCAAAAGTTCGATATAAGATTCATTTGATCCCGGGAATGGATTTAGCCGGAAACAAACAAGTGAAAATTTTCTGGGCACAACGATTTCAAATCTTGAGTCTGATCTTACAAACTCTTCAAACGTTTTTGCCATTTGAATGTCCGATCGGATGTGGCTTTGGAGGTTAACAACGCCATAGCAACGCATCACCATCCATAGCTTTATGGCTCGAAATTTACGAGCTGTTGCAATTTGCCAGTTCTTAAAATCAACCACTTTTTCCATATCACTCTGTTTATTTTTTAAGTACTCCGGGTTAGTACTAAGAGCCCTCACCAGCAACGTCGGTTTCTTGACCCACAAGCAACTGCTTTCCAAGTAYGCCAATAACCATTTATGAGGGCTAACACTAAGAGAGTCGACATGTTCGATGCCGTCCAAGTAGTGTCTATACTCAGGACATATGCATGCACTGCCGGCATAAGCTGCATCTACATGCATCCAGATATTGAACTCATTTGCAATTTCAGCTAGGGCACTGACAGGGTCTATTGCTGTGGTTGAAGTGGTCCCGACAGTGGCACATAGGAAAAGTGGGACCAAACCGCCTGCGACGTCAGCTTCTACCATCTCACGAAGGACACCTGGCGAAAAGGCAAATTCAGATTCCGCAGTTGTAGGTATCAACCTAATGTTGTTTGGGAAAATGCCAGCCAATTTACAAGTCTTGGGAAACATAGCGTGTGTTTGRTCAGATCCATAGCAAACAAGCTTGTGAATGCTATCGACTCCGAATTTCTCGAGGGCTCGTTCGCGGGCAGCGATAATGCAACAGAGGACGGACTCACTGGTGGTGTTCTGGATAACACCTCCACCGGTGCCTGAGAACATGAATGATTTGGGGAGTTTGAGCATTTCAGCCAACCAATCCATCACAGTCATCTCGAGTTCGGTGGCGGCCGGACAGGAAACCCAGGTGAATCCTGCAGAGTTTAGGGCAGTAGACAGCATTTCACCTAAGAAAGCGGCCGAGCTCCCGGTGGAAATGAAGAATGCATAGAAGTTAGGACTCATCCAGTTGGTCATTCCAGGGATTATATACTTCCGAATATCTCCCATAATCTCATCAAGTGATTCAGGAAGGAAAGGGGCTGTTTTCGGGAGATGTTCCCGGAGATAGCCCGGCTCGACTTGGCTAAGAACTGGATAGCTTTCGACATTCTTGTAGTAATCAGTTATTAAGTCCACCATGCGATAGGCTTGTTCCCGGAACTCCTCTAGGTTGAGAGGATTGAATTGGCCATCTGGAGAGGCTGTGGGAGCAACATTAGATGAATCAATGCTGCCCATTTTCCTTTTCTGGGAGAAAATAATAAGAAACTTGTGAAGAAGGGAGCTTCAAAGGAGTGAAAAAAGTGGCCTATGAATTTACAGCAATCAGAGAGAATGTGGTAGCTTTTGGCGAAGAAGGCTTTCGTATTTATAGTATTCCGGACGAGCAAAACAGGAGATTTCACTAGTTTTTAGGGCACAATACTGTAATTAATCATACATTATTCATAAGAGAATGAGAAAAAAGGGTTAGCGGAACAGTACAATATCTTCTGAATATTCTCGGGTTTTCTCCTGTTCCTTTTCTTTCTTCATTTTTGGGTGCTGAGTAATCCAAAAATTTTACTGAAGTCTATGTTTCTAGCTATAAACGTTGATAAGTCCAATTACCCAACTATTCAGGAAGGGGTCCAGCCCAATAGAGAAACAACACGCGTGAAATACACACCCAAAAAATGTCTTCAACATTTTTTTAAACTTCACATGAGTAAATATTTTATAAATAAATTGCCATAAAGGTACGTTTTTGTGAAGAAGGATTTCCTACTTCTATAGTATTTCAGAAGACCAATACAGGTCACTAGTTTTAGGGCAGAATACTGTAATTTAATTATTACACAAGATACATATTGATTTATGCGCCCGAATGTACTACTTCCACTGGACAAGCAAAAAGAGAAAGCAGGAGATTTTTACAGACTTTTCCTTTTTTTTTTTTGTTTTTTTAAGTGATTGAATTGTACGATAGATTATCAAATTATTTAAGTAGATTCTCAGATAAATTATTAAATTAAGATGAGCAGAGTGACAGGGTCCTTGAACAAGGCTCCCACATTTCAACACTGTTACTGTTCCTTATAATGGGGGAATCAACTCTTATCCTTTTTCCTTTTCTTCGTTCAACTTGGTTATTTCTTTTAGCTTCAAGTTGCTGTTACTCAAGTATCCTCGTGGCACATTGCCGAATATAAGAATTCCTCGGTTTCCTTCTGCTGGATCTTCAGGCCTTATTTGGTTCAAGAATTTTGTTAGGGAAAAGGAAAAACATTTCTTGAAAAACTTTTTCTCTTGACTGGTAGGGATGTTGAATCAGTTTTCAATTTTAGTTTAATTTTAAAATTTTATAATAAAAACCGAAACTATGAGGAAATGAAAAAAGTGAAGAAATCATAATAGAAAATGCAGAAGTATGTTTGTCTCACACTTTCACAAGGAAAACGAAACATAAACTAAAAAGCAAAACAAAATTGTATTTTGTGAGAAGCCATCTGCTTTATAAATAAAATTGGTTTCTTTTCTTTTAATACATCTTGAGTAAATTTATGTATGTTAYAATTGGAGAGGGAAATGGAGAATTAGTTTAGAGCGAGCTATACTAATTGTTATTATCATTATATGAACCATAATTCTCTATTTGTATAGGTTAAACCCTAAAGTCTCTAGAGTTTCAAAGATAGGAAAGTCATCATAATTATTTACAATACTCCTACTTGAATGACTAATATAWACAATAGCTTTCTCATAAAAAACTTGTTTGGGAAATACATTGTGGTATGTGATACATAAAACTAAGAAGAAATAGTATAGTTGATGTTGGAGTGCTAATGTCTATCTCGTTAAAACCTTATCATGAAAACCTAGTGGGACAAAATCTGGATAAAGGAAAAAGAGCACAAACTAATTCCCTTGATATAATTCACTAAAGGTCTTCGAGTTAAACCATTCCAATTTGATGTATCAATTTTATGAATGTAAATATTGACAATACTTTGATAAGGAAGCCTGTCAAATTATCACTTGAAAGAATCTATTGAATATTGATACTGCAACTTTTTTGAAGCTCCTGCATATAAAATAACTTTTGGGTAGATATATTTTGTCCCATCCCCTTTGATGTAGCCTCGTTTGAGTTGTACAATACAAGTTGCATAAATTCATATAGTATAGTTGGACCCTCTATTATTGAAGCTAATCCACACGGATTTGATGCATCATTTTCCTCAACAACACCCATTCCCAACTTGCCGCATGAATTTTAATAATTTATGAGTAGTTTGAGGATATAGTTTTTAGAGTTTGCTTAACATACCTCCATGATATAGCAGTCCCTACACATGTAAACAAATAGCATGTTTCTAATTTGGCTTTAAGCATATGAGAAAGGTATGTTGCATCTGTATATCTCAATAARGAACATGTGGAAGTAATATAGCCCTATATCTATTATATATTTTAAGTATCAACGAATGTCCTTAACGTCACTCCAATATCCTTGAGTGGGCGCAAAATGATRTATCTTGCAAGAAGATTTACAAAAAAGCCTATTTCAAGTCACGTGCAATTTGCAAGATAAGTTAATGCACCAACTACACTAAGGTATGGTATTTCTGAACCAAGATTTTGTTTCCACTTTCAAGTGAGTAAATTTGATCCTTATTAACCTCAAGTAACCTAACGACTATGGGTAGTACCAATTGATGGGCATTATTCATATAAAATCGTTCAAAACATTTTYTGTGAATATGAATTGATGAACAAATAATCTTTCAAAAAAATGTTCAATTTGCAAATCAAGACATAATTTTTTCTTTTCTAGATCTTTCAACTCAAACTTATTTTTCAAGTATTTTGCGATTG
>MEJB01000018.1:5031546-5064504 GCA_001752375.1 Rhazya stricta | reverse complement strand
CTAAACCATTTTGTATATGAATATAAGCAACTGAATGTTCAAAGTCAATTCTAATTGCTATAATACTCATTGAATACTTGAGATCTAAACTCACCAGCACTATAAAGTTGAACTTTCCAATTGAGTAATTAGCAATTTGAGCTTGTAGTTTATGATTTGAGCAAATAGTCTGGAGTTTCGATTGAAAGCAATCAAACATTGGACCATCTTGTAGAGTCATCAATTAGAACCATATAATAATGAAATGGTCCATATGATGAATGTACTGGCTCACGTATATCTCCATGTATCATTTCTAAAAGATTTGGAGATTCACTATTGCTAGAAGGTCTAGTGATTAACTTTTATGAACCTAATATTGTGTTAACATTATTCATTATTTCCATTTTTTCTAATTGTCTCCTCCAAACCTTTTAAAGTGGACTTTTGCATTAAAGGTCTATGATATATAATTCTTGTTAGATAAGTCAATGTACGATGAGTATGTAATGTGATTTCAAGTTATCATGGAGATGATGATGAGGAAAAACTAGTGCTCTTGCACGATCCTRCTGGGAATTCATTATTTTYATTTTCTTTTTATTATCTCTGAAACCTTTTAAGGTGAATTTCTGCATTTAAGGGTCTATGATAAGTCAAGTGCAACGAATTTAAACGTAATGATATGCCAATAAAACAAAGGGATATTATATTTTGTAATGTTGTGGAGTTATAATGAAGTAACTGATKTCAACACAACATATGCTATACACATTCTTATAGGGATTACATATTATATTACCAAAATATTTCATATTCCTTTTAAGACAAGTGCTACTTATGAAATTACAATAAAAATATATTTTCGAATATAATAATTGATATAGACTTTTGTTACTTCAAAAATAATAGTTCAATATTGGAGTARATAATATTAATTYGAACAAAAGTTCAATAATTTTTAGAAATATTTTTATTTGAATATACCCTTCAGGAGTATATAATATTAATTTAGAGTAATAGTTTAATATTCTCCATGAATATTTAGATTATAATATACTTTTCAAGAATATATAATATTAACATGGAGTAATAGTTTAGTATTCTTTAGGAGTATAATATCATGTTCCTGAGGATAAGATAATGTTAATTTATATTATTACTACTTTATGAGCAGTAATTCAATATTTTTTAAGAATATTAATATCATAAAAATTAGATAATAAAAAATAAAAAATAAAAAATGAAGTAGTTGTAACAAAAACTGAATACCAAAAGCATCATTAAAGAAGAGTGTGATATTAACATCAAAGAAATATTTTTTATAAATATACTACATATTTATATATACTCAAACATAAAGAACAAAGAGGTGAATACTTTTAGATAAAAATAGTGATTTTAATAAGAAAATTACTGTAAATTTTCAGTATGTATCTCCATTTTCAGAAGACCTAAAATTTATTTCTAGCAATTTTTGTAGGCTATGTGATATGAATTGTAATATATCAAGCAAGTGCATGGCATAAAAAAAAAAAAAAAAAAAAAGATATGTCATATGAGTATGTTCTTGGTAGCTGAAATTTTGTTAAAGTGCTGACAAAGTGTCTTGGAGAAAAGTTTGTTTTAAATTTTAATAACATTAATTAGTAAAACTAATTTAATAAACCTAAAGATTAGTCTCTCAAAAAGAATTTCTTAAATTTCTTCTAAGTTAATATCATATATATGTAAAAAAGAAAAATAATTGTTCAAGAACTTTTAATTTTTTAAAAAAAAATGAAAGTAGAATACAGTAAAYAATCGAGAAATATCGTATCTCAAACTTGTGTATAATAAAGATGATATATCTCAATTTTGATGCCAATTCTCCCTCCGTGCAGCTTTACATCGAATGTTTATTTAAAAAAATAGAAAGAAAGGTTCACATAGAATGTTTCGTGCCTATATATGAGGATGTTTCGTGCCTATATATGAGGCTAATGACAGAACTTCCGTCATTATATATTGATTTCAAAATATATTTTTTTGAAACTATAACACATTAATAAATATAAATTTATCTCACTAAGGTCTATTTTATAACACAATTTAATACCTAAAATTAAACAAATTAAAGATTATTGAGTTAAAACTGTTTGACAATGTAATTTGCAATGTCTTAGGATCAATTTGAGACTGCTCTTAGTAAAAGTGATGTAAGGGAAAGTATTATTCTATAAAAGCTTATTAGTATTTTAATAATGGGGTTTATCCTCAAAAAAAGCTTAAAAGTCGTTAATTTTAGGTTACGAGAACAATCTCGACATATCATAAAATTAATGTTATTCCAATAAGAGTTTGTAAGATGTTGATACTACGACGATTAAACTATTAAATATAATTAATAATTAATATTTTATAAAATTTAATATTTAAATTAATATTTTTATAAATTACATAGTAGTTAAACTAACAAAATTATCCTTGTATTTGTCCCAAAATACAAGAAGTTAAAATAATAAATGTTCCATCTAAAGTTGGAAGAGAGAAAAGATGAAAAATCAAGCTTATAATAAATAGTTTTTTTTGTTTGTGGTAATTTGATTAAGATTTGAGTTTAATTTTGTCATTATATTAAGTAGTTATTTTCTCCACTTAAGCAGCTACAATTTTTTGTTGCAAAGCTCCAATTTTCTGATTTCTCTAAAAGCCACTATAAGCATTCCTCCACCAACATCTTAACTTTATGGAAACACATTTGATAGCTGCTTTTGGCCTAAAAAATAGCTTTTGGTTTGTGGAAAAAGTACTCCCAAATGCACCTTAATATGTTAATGCTTCTTAATTTTGTTAAAAATTCTAAGTGATAATATTATAATTTAACATATTAAGACATTTAAAATACGAACTCAATATTCCAAATTTAGAACATACAAAATAACTTTCAGTGTTATAAATTCATATACTTACAGACTTCAAATTAGTTATCCAATTCAAACTTCAATTTTAAATTTTAATTTTATAAAATAAATCTACCTAGTATAAACTTTAGGATTGGATATTCACCCAAATGTTTGTGCAAGGGATCTGAGGTGACCAGTGCTTAGATAACTTTTGGATCTGATCCTCTGAGAACCCAATAATCATCTATAATCCCAAGCAAAAGGGAGTGGCACCACTCACTTTGTTTCCTTTGTTGTTTGTTTTTAGAAGTGCATCCCCTTATTGAACCCGTAATATTTATTACACTTATCTCAAAGTTCGCATGTGGTTTCATACAAAAATTTAGAATATTATTTGATTACCTACAATTATCAACCTTATTTATTAAAGTTTAGTGACTCAAATTCTATTTAATCCAATCCGAAAACCTTGCGGTCGGACTCAAGTGAAAAAATATAGGTATTATGGATCCATACCTACTATGATTAGAAATAGGTAATTTGTTTAGATTATAATTAGATTTTTTTTTTGTTGTGGGTGCCTATATAAAGTGTTGTAAATTTTTGAGGTTGGATCTAAGAGTATTAAGATGTGAGTCTCTTGTGAGGAGGTTTACATGGAAAAAAATGGACATTTGATTATATACAACAAAAAATAGAAATGTTAAACACGCAAATTATCTTTTGAATAGGAAATTTACCATTTCTTTCTTAAAATTTATAACTTTATGTCAAAATATAAGAAAAAGACAAGTATTGATAATTTTAATCAGTGTCGTATAGTGGATCAAAGTTTAAAAAAAAAAAAATATCAGCGAATAGTTATTTTGAGATAGAGGTAATAATTAATGAGGTTTGTATAGAAAGAACTTACAAAGTTGGGTGAAAATACAGGAACGGAGTTGGAAGAAAGAAGGTCCCCCCCATAAATCTCATGAGATATCGTTCCATTATGGCCATTTCTACGAAGACAAATACAGGGCCCGTGAGGGATCTTTTGTCTTATGGGATGGGCACACAAGTTGTATTTCGTAATGTCTTTTATATGATCCATTTTGTGGGCGTGGGGTTCTGATGTCTAGTGAATATCAAAGTTTCTAATGAATTACTATGTAAGATAAATGTTTTAGTGAATATAACGTCAAAATTAATCTTTCCGTAGATATAATTTATTTCTCATTTTTTAAATGGCTTATATAGGATTACCTTATCAAACTAATTAAAAATCTTATTAGAGAAGCATTCAAAAGGTTTGAAATCTTTTAATATACTTTTTAATGTGTTATATCATTATATATATATATATATATATTCTGCTTTAATTAATTGATATAGTAAAAAATCTGTAGTATAGAATTTACTAAAAGATCCGAAGACGTATATACATTAACCATTTAGATTTCTTTGAAATGTGTATCTTTAAAATAAATATCAAAATCTAAAAAGGTTGTAGTCCTTTACAATATCCTTAAACTAAGATTTAAATCAAATTTCAAAAAATTAATTTAAAATTTAATATAGCATTTTTATTCTTTAAAAATGAATAAATAAAAATATTTTGAAAACCATTTTTCAAATTCTGCTTCTCCAAAATTACATTTAAATTTTATTTTAAAAATAAAAATAAAAAATACACTCATTGGTAWACCACTCGAGGACCATTGCCAAATATTTCACATGGCATGACAGTGGTCCATCGGGTTTTAATACTTGTGTTTTTTGGAAGGATCATAACTAACATTCTAAACCTAACAACACGGACGTCTATTGGACAAAAATGTTTGGTCACCGCACGTCCTTTAGTAGTTTGTGGTGTAGTACATATTTTGCCTTCCCTACTTGACCGTATTGGAATATTTGGGCCCCACAACATTAGTCCATTAGTTTCCTTTCTCAAGTAGGCAATCAGCGTGTTTTAAACATGCTGATTGGGGCAGCACCTCATCCAACCAATCAGAAAAAGGAACATGAAGGATAATGTAGAAGTTGGAATATGGTATTTAATGTGCAATATTGAGATTATAATGAATATTATGTGTTAGACTAGATCCAAGACTATAAACATATTAAATTCTCTTGATTCTTATTGATTTTCAAATAATCAATCTAAATTATCATATAATTTCTAATTTCTTTTTGCAATATTTGTTTATGATTTTTGCAATAATACTCTTAGGTTTCGTTTAATTGACGATAAAGTAAAATTGTATTCAGAATATCATTACTTGAAATCATAATTCGACAGAGTGTAAATCTATACAAATTCATATATCTTGGGAAGCATAAGAAAGTCAATAAGAAAAATAATAAAAAAAAATCTTGTAAGTGTTTGATGTAACATGATTGGATTAGAAATATAATTTATATTATATTTAATTATCTAAAGTAGCCCCATAGTTAAATATACCAAAAAGGTCAATGAAGCCTAAAACTAAGTAATATTGAACCTTTTTTCTTTGAAAAGGGATCGGGCTATGTATCAAAAAACCTTCAAAAAGTTTATAGCAACAGTGGATAGCAATTGACATCCATACAATATCAAATTCACAAGCAACGGTGGAAGAGGCCTTATCAAGGTGCCACAATTTCAACACYTCCAAAACTTGCCAAAGGACACGGCAGCTGAGCAAGAAGCACGGCAAGAAAGCTGGCCAGYAGGGAAAACAATCTCTTTCTTGTTCATCCATGTGAGGTGGGCATCTGTCAGAATATAAACCTCTAATTTGTGGGTTACGTTACACTCTATTTGCTGCCATTGAATTCAATCCACTCGTTCGGCGAAGTTTTGGACTAGAATTGGGATGTCATGGAAGAAGGGATTAAGATTTGCCAATCTCTGCTCGCSAAGAGAGTAGTCTCAGAAGCTCTTCCAGAAAGAGAAATTAGGCGTGAGGGACCAAGGGAGAGAGCAAGCAAAAGAGGAAAATAATATTTTTAAAAAACAAAAATATTACTAAAGTCTTTAATAATTGTTATGCATATTTTTTATTTTTAAAATTTAGGAAAAAATAATTAGAATACTTCCTTTTTTTCATTATATTACATAATTTTATCTTGTTTTAAGGAATCAGATTCTTTTTAAAAAATTAAAGTAATTATTCAGGTTTAAAATGTCTCTCTCTTTTTTCAGCTTTAAAACCTGAAACGATGCATCTTCCACCATTACTAGTGACCATAATACTCCAGTATACAAATGAATTTTCGTTGAAAAAAATTATCACGTTCTCTCTCTCTCTCTCTCTCTCTCTCTTCTCTTTCTTACCGAAAATCAATTTTCCTTTAATTTGAAAGCTAATAGCAGTTTTTCTTTCAATTTTTTTTTACAATTATTCGACTCGATCTATTTAAATATGTAATATGCTTCATGAAAATATGAGTTTATAATTAAAAAATTCGACCCAATTTTTTGAAAAAGAAAATCTGCCAAAATAAAAGTTTTGGCCAAAGCTAGTACTGGTCAGCCAACTGAATCCCCACAAGGACAGGGACTGGGTCACTCCGTTTCTTAAATTTTAAAACCTTTTATTTTTTATTAAATTGGTTGTTAACTATGTATCGTTTATTTTATATATGTTTAAATTTTGTATTTAATTATTTGTAACTTTTAATTAATTTTTTTTGTCATTGATTAAAATTGTAAAAGTTATATAATGTTTGTGTATTGATTATAATGTTAAATGGCGTTCGTTATTATTAATATTTTTATATTATTTTTTATTTTTACTTTTATACTAATTTTGTTATTTAATTATTTATTTACTTTGTTAATGAACTTGTTTATGACATTATTGTTTTCATTTATGACGTATTAGGATTTCAATAATTAGAATATATAAGTTAATATTTATTATACTTCTGGTATTGGCGGATAAGCGTAAACTTCCTATGGATGATTAACGAGACTTCTCGTGTTGCGATAACTATAATGATTAATTGCACAGGCATTCGATAACGATTTCGTCGAGATGTCATCTTTCTCAATTGGGGACTCATCATTGGACACGTATATTGATGATTACTAGGAGTGGCTCACTGGGGTCAAATCAATCAGGTCACGCAAGCCGAGTATGTAGCATGTTGTCAAAAGATGCAGGCCTAGCATTGTCCAAGCCTTGGGCTCACCAAACCCTAGTACGCCCAAGGCTCAAGTCATGAAGGGCCTGAGTGACTTGGTCACGGGTCACAAAATAGAGCCTCGCGATCGACCCATAAATTTTAGAAAAATATGATTTTTTTTTCAAATGATATGTAATGTAGATCAAAAGTGATGTGTATTCAAAATTTTAGGGAAGAGTCAGAGAAAATTTTTAAAGAGAAGAAGTAGATAGATGATGAAAGGATAAAATGATTAAGTGTTAAAAAAAGAGCATGATGTACCATTAAAAATATGTTGCGAATAATAATTTCCTTATCATTTTATATCGTTTAAATTCATGCAAGAAAATGTTACGCTTTGTTTTGAATAATTTGTTATACATGAACAATATGATAAACTCATATTTTTACTCCTATATAATTAAAGTTTTGTTGAAAATAATGTCTTTTAACCTTACATTACACTTAACTCTATTTAAAATAATTTATTGTAAATTAAATCCATAGAATAGGGCAAATGTGATTGTGGAAATGTTTTGGGCCAATATGCAATTTTTAGAAGATGTAAATGGAGAAAACTGGTAGTGTTGAAATTGAACCAACGTTGATCAACAACCAAACCAAGGCCTTCTCGACAGCGCAAATGGCTGAAATTTTATGTGGATTCAGTAAACTCAATCTTACGCAATTCTGCAAAATTTTAGGAGCCTATTCAATATAAATGTGGATGAATTGTGGTATCTCGTTAAACTATCAAAATTAATTAACTTATTCTTAATTAAATAAAATAATATAGCAAAGAGTAAGATTGTCTTCTAAAAAATACGCAATTAACTAAAGCACAAGAAATGGGAGATGTTTGGAAAAGATCACTAAACTAATAATTATTCTAAAGCTAATATATCATAGAAATATCAAGACACAACAAATAAGACGTAGAAAATAATATATGAGAAAAGATCCGATTAAAGTTCCTAATTCCACTTTGATTCTATTTAATCGATCACAGATTTAAAAATGACTTAATTATTGTAAATAAACTGGTTATAGTTTTTCGGAAACCCGCTAACAATCAATCCCTMMTTACTATTTAGGTAATTAGGGGAAACCTTYGACAACCACTCTCTAATCTGAAAGACAACCCTCAGAGAACTCTAGGATTTTGGTGTTCTGGCAACATTAAGTTCTAGAGAGATCTAATTCATAATCAACAAACTCAGAACTAATATGTTTTAGGTTAGATTATGTACTCCCATGATAAGAATTATACGGCGTAGCAGGCATAATCCTATCAAGTTATCACTTATTTAAACCTAAAAAATAATTACAGATTTGAAGGTTTAATTCACTACAAAATAAAGAGTCTATCAAGTAATGGTACTAAATTACTGAATACCTGAACTTCCCAAAATACAGAGAGTAAATAAATACATACAGATAATCAATGATAAACAATTAGATTTCACGATTTTCTTGAATCAAAACTTCCTTAGTACTTCGACCAGAATAAAATACTTAACACATAGTCATGGAGCAAAAATACAAAGTCTCCAATGGAAAATGCTAAATACTAAATAATTTCTAAATCTACGAAGTTGTGGCTCCTATCCCATCTATGTAGAATTAGGAAACTCACCAAATTCTAATAAAACTCAACTACCTAATCATACTTATATAGTCCTAATTAAAAAAAGAAATAAGTATTTTCTGAAAGTTGACTCCAAATTACACGAGATACATATCTCATAAGCCTCCCTATACAATAGGATCTTCCAAAAATAGTCTTCCAAGCTAAAAATAAATCCTCAAATTCGTCCATCCACGTGCCAATAGATTTTATGCATTAGCAAACTTTTGCCTCAAAATACTCAATAATTCCTCATTTTCTCCCACTAACTCCAAAGAGTCCTAAATATATAAAATATTAATAGAACACATGATTAGTGCAATAAATCTATTCCATAAACCATCAAATAGCCCACAATTATCGCACTAATTTGGACTCTATCAACTACCCACACCTAAACGATGCTTGTCCTCAAGCATTCCCCAAAATTAAAACAAAACAAAAGACATAACACAAAAAACATAATAAACAAATCCTACTAATCTCAAAAGTTCCTTAACAAATGCATAATCATAAGTGAGCTAAAATCCAATAAAAATCACATGCAGTTCATAGTACTCAACCAAAGCAAATGTTAGCTCCCCTAATAATCGCCTCAAAGTCAAAACACACACTTCTCCACCAATCTCACAAAAGATAAGCACTTTTAATCACTCAAACATATATATGGGTTAATTTCACTCAAGTTGACTAACAACAAATGGTATTACCATAAGCTTGCACATATATCATATCTCCGCCACTATAAAGCAAAAGTCATACACCAATCAAAAGGTCTTTAGTGGATGTATTGGGGCTAGGGTCAAGGGTAGGATAAACGAAAGGATATGAAAGGGTTAAAAAACATTAAAGAGAATACACAACTAATCAAATGACGTTCAATCTTGTGGATCTTATTTTATCAGTACTTGACAACTCTTTTCCTCAATTTTCACATATCACAGAGTAGCTCAAAACGTTTCATCAAATTATAGCATTGCTACTAMTTGCAACATCGATGTTTTTCTCTTTTTGCTCTTCTTTTTTCTATTTTCTCTTTCTATATGCTTTTTTCTTCTTTTGCTTTTTGAGCATATGATTTCTTTCCTAAGAGATATACAACCATARTTGCCAACAACAATTCATGTATTCCACCAACTATTCACTTCCCACTCAACTAGCTGAGGAAAAAGGCATAAAAGTGAACACATGGCATGAGGATCTGTGAACGAAGGAAAATGTGACATGTGTAAAGAAAAAAGCACTTTATGCCTTTTGCATCTATATAATGTACTTTTTGAAGGAATTAGCGTAAGTCGAATTTGCTTTGGTTTCTAGGTTTGAGCAGTTGGCTTAAAATACATCAGCACAACAGTAACAATCGAAGAAGAACCGATTCATCTTGGAGGAGTTGGAAAAAGTTGAAAGAAGTGCAGATCTACAACAAGAAGTCATTGCCTTAGGATAACTTCTTATTTTCTTTAGCTTACTGAACTTAATGTCGCAAACTGTTTCTGTAATGATTTTTGTACTCAACATCATGAGCTATGAACGTTTTAGTTGAGATTGCTAACGAACTTGAATGTATGATGTGTTAAGAGTTGTGTTTGCAAAGTGAATTTGATTCATGCTCCATGCAATGCTACATACTACTTTCATTTATTGTTGACCGATCACCTTTGACAAATGCTTTAACTGCTCTAAGGTTGGAAAAYAATGGAATAGTGGATCTATTGCATGGATATAAGTGTTTGGTTTACCATTTATAGCTGCCATAGGAATATAGGGTTAGCTTGCAAATTATTGAGACAAGGTTTTAATGTATTCTGAGAGTAAAATGGATAGCTCAGGAAAGATACAGATTACCCACATCAATATAACATCCAATATATTGGAAAGTTGAGGTGATATTAGGTCTCTATTTGCATGACTGATGATATGCTTTACTAATATCTTAATGTTATGTTAGGAATGTTATAGCATTACTCCACTCTGAACCATGTGTACTTAGGTAATTCTGTGATCTAAACTGCCTTTAACTTTTGAATACTTATTTGAGTAACTCTGCTGTTGAATTTATTACACTGTTTTAGCATAATTTCAATTAAACCTTTGTTATTAGTTTATTCAACAATTCAACCACAAAATGAACTTTAATCTAGGGATTTTGTTTTGCTAAATTTAGATACACAATCCTCGTCAGAATGATCTTTACTCAATCTTTATCACTTGTAGACTATGCATGCTTGCGTGCATTGTAGCTTAATTGCTTAGTGCAAGATTTTGTTGAATTTTGTTAAACAGGCTATTCTTTCTCATAACTGTTGAAAGGGAATAGCATATTTCGATTCGATCCTGAACTAGAACGAACTTTCCGAACACGAAGTGCTATTGCAAGAAGAAGGAAAAAGATGTCTGAAAGAGAACAAAGAAACATGCCAGAATTTGTTGTTGAGCTCAATGTTGCTGCATTAGCAGCTGAACGTAATGTTGCTGAAAGGGAAGAAAGTTTAAATGCTCTAGGACATGCTAAAAGGACGGTAGGACTCAGAAACAAACTTGATGTTGCACCTGAAAGTTGACCTATCAGAGCCAATGATRTGGCAATGGTAGATGACAGAAACAAAGTAATTAGGGACTATGCAGTTCCTATGTTGGAAGATATACAACCAGGCATTGTCCGACCAATAATTGAAGCTCAGCATTTTGAATTAAAACCAATAATGTTTCAAATGTTGCAGTCATGGGATAGTTTAGTGGCATGGCCACAGAAGATCCTCATCAGCACCTAAGAGTGTTCTTGGAAGTTAGTGATTTATTCGTGTTGCGAGGAGTCAGCATGGAAGATTTGAGGATTAAGTTATTTCCATATTCACTAAGCGATCGAGTTGGGGATTGGCTTAACACTTTGCCACCCAATTCTGTGACATCATGGAATGATTTAGCTGGAAAATTCTTGATCATGCACAGCCCTGCAGCCTATGAAGGCAGGYGAAAAAAACACACATTTGTCGTGAGTGACCATCAAAGCGAGGGACCGCTACTTGCGGAAAATTGGTGCATTGGCCTTTGGTACGGCAGGTGAAAGACTTTTTGACTACCTGACATGTTTAACTCTCAAGGTCTTAAGACTCTTAAGGCTCTGGTACCACTGATAAAGAGAAGTAGAGATTATAATTTGCAAAGAAGAAAAATAAAATTCTGGCTAGAGAAAAGAACTTTACTCCTTATCTTATTCTTCAACCAAGTTGGCTTTATATTGGCATTACAACTAAGGGTAATTCTACAAATATAACCACTACTCAACTACAAGAACCATAATCCCATGTTCTTTATTGACAATGAATTAACTCCTCCACTAACTCATACTGACAACGAAGGGAGGGACGGATACTTGCAGAAACTCGGGATCATGCATTGGTCATTGGTTAGGGTAGGTGAAAGGCTTTGTGACTACCTCACGCGTTTAACTCTCTCAAGGTCTCAAGACTCTCAAGACTTTGATACCATCGATAAAGGAGAAATAAATATTATAATTTTTAAAGAATGCTGATAAAATTCTGTGTAGAGAAAGAAACTTTACTCCTTAATCTTATTCTTCAACTAAGTTGGCTTTATATAGGCATTGCAATCAAGTGGTAGTTCAACACATCTAGCCACTACTCAACTAGATGAACCATATCCGCATGTCCCTATTGACCTGAACCAAGTCCCACACTAACTCATAAAAACCGGGTACTAAAGGAAAACCAATAACAATGTGTGAGAGGTAATGACAACTCCGCCCGAGGAAGATAAATAAGGTTAGGGTTTTTTAAGTAATTGACTTCCTCTCTTCCGTTGGGCTTAASATAGTATTGTGATAGATAATCTTTCAAATGTGGAATGGACGGACTTGTTGTTATAAAGGTTAGGCTAAAAAAGGAAAAAGAATGGAGCAAACATTAGGTATCAAAAGAAAATATTTACCCTAAAAACAAAAAGAAGAAAACAAAAAAACAAATTAATTTAAAGCTCATTTGATAAAACTGAAAATCTAATTCTAAAGACTAAAGTTTGATAAGTACCTGGATTCTTGAACACTTATACATATCTGAATTTGAATGTTGAATTTGATGGAGGCCTTAGATAACAAATTTAACAATACTCCAAATAATGTCATTTTTAAAACTCTATCTTTTTCCTAATTCATTTAAATTTATATGGAGCTATTTTATATTCTTCAGAAACACAAAATACAAAATATGATAGAGGATAAAATGGAATAAGTCAATATCTTATCATTTAAAATTTATAAAAAGACTTAATAGGCAACATTTCAAATTATATCATCAAACAATCTTAATGTAATGATTCCTTAGTTGGTTTTGTAACCATTGAATCACCTTATCAAACCGACCCAACCAAGCCAATTATTTACTCTAACTGCCCCTTTTCTTTAAGGCATCTTGAGTGCTAAAGAAAACGGGCATCCAATTCAAAAACCAATTTTCAGTAAGTGATATTTTGAGCTTTGGCAATTTCAATTGTAGGTATTTGAACTGGTAACATATAGTATATGATATCTATAGAGGTTTCTTCCTTGATTATTAATATTGTTGTATATAAAATAATTGAAGACTTATCACATTGAGTTCACATTTAGTCTGGGTAAACAATTATAACATGTTTAGCACACTGAAATGGAATGAAATGCGATGATCATCCCAACTTATCTTGAGAAAATTAGGCACACACTACAACAAAAGACTCATATAGCAATGTTTTTTTTTTTAAACGACATTAATTAAAATATGTCACTATATAAAAATATTTTTAASGCTTTTTAAGACAAGTGTCGACTTATCAAGTAATATTGAAAATTTAGACCGTTTTAAGTATAAGTATCCTAAATTTGGGACTTTTTTGGCTGACATTAATTAAAGCATTGGTATATTAAAATAATTATCAACATAAAAAACAAAGCGTCGGCTTAATGAAATTTTTTTGACATTAATTAAAAAGAGTCACTATATTTCCTAAGCTTTTTAAAATATGCGTTATCTTATCGAGTAATATAAGAAATGAAACGCTTTTAAATATAAGTATCGTAATTGGGATATTTTTTGTCAAACATTAATTAAAAGCATTAGTATATTAGATTAATTATTAACATTAAAAAAACACGAGGCCTGTGCCCAATTCACACAGATTAAGGACGTCACATAATATAGTTAAATTAATCATTATTCATAGAGATAGAGAAGATAAATACTTCTATTGTCTCAAGTTACCAAGTTATTTTTGGAAAGATAAATGTCATCTAATGAATTGTTTGAATCTTGGAAATGCTAAAGAATTTGAATTGCTAAAGAAAATACTCTAAGATGGCAAAAAAATTCACTTTTGAGCCATAAGAATGGCTGATGTTTGCATAGGAAACAATAAAAACCACTTGGCTAAAGTTGATTCGGTCATAAAAATTCTTAGTCTTAAACCATAAATATTTTTGTTAATTATCAAGATTAATTGTTGATATTGATGCATCATAATTGAGGGAATATAGAAATTAAAAATTTAACTACTCTAATAGGAACATGCCTATAATTTGGGACAAGAGAAAAAGGAAAATAGACCTATCTTTATCGGACGAAGGGATTATTTACATGCCATTTATTATATATTGGAATATGTTAGTATTAGGTGTCTTCRACTGTTGAAGACACCTAACTTAAGTTTCTAAATGTCTTCCTCGCTAGGACATCCATCGAACTAAACATAATCACGACTCAGATAATCCTATTCAGAAATGCTTAAAACAAAAGCATCGTTTGCTTATCTAAAAATGTCTTTTTGTGTGGGACGCTTAAAATTAAAGTATCATTAATTTTGGGAAAACTTGTATAAAAGTATTGGTAAATTAATTTTACTAATGCATACACTTTGCGTTGTCAAATAACATGGCGACGCTATTTTTAGAAACGCAAGTGGCGACGCTATTTTCAGAAACGGAAGTGGCAACGATTTTAAAAGCGTAGACAAATATTTCGGAAAAGCTAATTAGCAACCCTAATGATATGTTTTGTTGTAGTAACGATTTTCTTCACTATTTTTTTAGCTTTTTTTATTTTTAATTTTTTAAAACAGTGAAAATGCGATCTCTTTTATATTTTAGAGAACAAAATTTTTAAAAAGCAAAATGTATTGAAAATTAAAAATAATAAAAATATTAGTTTGAGTGTCCAAGCAAAACAGTCTCCTACAGCCAAAACATAGAAAACATGTGTTTTTTTTTTCCTTTCTCTTTAATGATTATCTAAAAATTTTCTAATTACCTAGATGATACTTCTTTTTTTGGTTAATTTTAAACTTAAACATACGATGATGTTGACAAAATTTAATACTAATTCAAAAAACAGATTCATTGATAGTTCTCTATCAAATTCTATACAGAATGTTTCTGTTTCTTTTCCATTTTAGAAACATATTTCAGAAATGGAAAACCAAAAGCGTCCTCAACAAATTTGAAAACAACTCAAAATAGAGAAATGAACACTGAATAATGAAAAACAAACATAATACAGCCTTAGGTGGAAAATGCTTGTCCATAAAGAAACTCATTCAAGGAAAACGTGGAAAACATCTTTCTACTAAAAATCATAAGGGGAATATGGGAAAAAGGTCCACCTTCAAGAAATGTTTATGCAAAAGACCTTTGACAAAGATAAAAATAATATAAGGGATTTAAAATGTTATTATGAAACAAGAAGTGGTTAAATTACTTTTTTACCCTTAGTTTTTGAATACTTTCCTTATGATTGACAAAATTTACTTTTTTATACTCCACCCTCATATGCTATTCAACTCAAACGTTTCTTTACCCATTTCAAATTAGAGCCAGTTCATATCTCTCAACTTCTTCATCTTCTTTTCCTATTTTATGACTGAATCCATTGTTTCACATTTTTCGACCAACCCAGCCGACAAGGATTCCCATCTCAACTTCGTAGCAAGCTCAGAACTCTCTACTTGCATCATCTTAAGGTAAGCACCTCCCTTTTGATGCTTTATGATCTTCTATGGTTAAATAGTTTCTACATGTTGATCATGATATGTAAGGTTTGTAATTATTTTATGATATCGACCTTAATCGTGTATTTTGATCATGATATTGGGGCTATGCATGGCGTTTTTCTCAAATAACAATTCACAATATAGACAGTAAACCCCCATTATAAGAATTTCATAAGAATTTCTTCTCATTATAACTTAAGTCATAGCGCATTTACTAAACATTTCTTGTCAACTGTGATGTAGATGGTATAAACATGATATCAAATCTTTTTTGTGATCTTAAATAGTGAATTCCTATTTTGAGTCAAACCTCATATATTGCTTGTCATTACATACATAACTGAAGTATAATAGCAGATAATGAGCTGACATATGAAGTTATGGAACATTTCTTGAAACTGTGATGTAAGGGCATAAACGGGATATCACTGTTGTATGCAACCTTAACTAGTGCATTCCTGTTCTGAGCCAAACCTCATATATTGCTTGTCATTGCAAACAAAACTGAAGTATAATAGAATATGATTAGCTAACATAGGATGTTATGGAATATTTCTTGAAAACTGTGATGTAAAGGGCATAAATAGGATATCACTGTTTCTATGTGACCTTAAACGGTGCATTCCTAGTTTATCAAACCTCATATATTGCTTGTCATTGCATATATAACTGAAATATAATAACATATAATGAGATAACATTAGAAGTTATGGAACATTATCTTGCAAAAATAAACAATGTACTTTATTTATGTCTATAACAATGTAAAAGATTTATGAGTCAAACTTCATATATTTCTTATCATTGCATACATAACTTAAGTCTCAACGCATACACTGAACATTTCTGGCAAACTATGGTGTAGAAAGCATAAACAGGATATCACCATGTTTTGTGAACTTAAATAGTGTATTACTGTTTTGAGCTAAACCCCATATATTGCTTGTCATTGCATACATAATTGAAGTATAATAGAATATGATGAGCTAAAATAGTAAGTTATGGAACATTTCTTGAAAACTGGAATGTAGAGGGCATAAAGAGAATACTATTGTTTATAGGTGACCTTAACAGTGAATTCCTGTTTTGAGCTAAACTTCATATTGCTTGTCATTGCATACATATCTAAAGTATAAAATAATGAGCTAACATAGGAAAGTTAAGGAATATTTTTTGAAAACTATGATGTAGATGGCATAAACAGAATATCACTATTTGTATATGACCTAATTCCTATTTTGAGTCAAACTTCATAGTACTTATGATTGCATATACAACTAAAGTATAATAGCATATAATGAGCTAAATATGATGTTATGGAACATTTTATGAAAATTGTAATATAGAGGGCATAAAAAGGATATCACTATTTTTTTGTGACCTTAAACAATAAGTTCTGGTTTTGAGCAAAACTTCATATATTGCTTCTCGTTGCGTACAAATTTGATTTTATATATATATATATATTGGCAGACATGAAGTACATTGTAGATCCAGCTAAAAATTTTAGGGTAGTATCACTTGTCTTTGCAAATTGAATGTGATCAATCATGTAATGACTGTTTAGATGGTGATCATAGGGAAATATTATCTGACTCTATCTTTGACGATTTGACAAGGATTGCTGATATGAGGACTTGCAACTAACAGATCCATGCAATGTTTAGGAGGTGTTTGAAAATGGAGAAAGCTTTTGAAATTTGGTTTAAATTTGGGAATAAGAAGTGTAGATTTAGCTTCGAAGAGGTCACTCTATTCACAGGCTTACCAGCTATTAAATCCAATGAGAAAGAGGATCCTAAGAAAGGTCAAGCGAGTACTATATACAAGAAGTACATCTCCAAGAGTAAGGAAAAGATAAATAGGACAGACTTGCTTTATAAGTTAGACAACTGTAACGATCAATGGGACAAGTAAAAGCTTGGTCTTTTAGTAATTTGAACATATGTTCTATGTGGCAAGGAATAAGCTACATCTCTTAATTTGTGGTTGTTTTATATAGGTAGACGATTTGGAAAAATTTAACAAATATGAATGGTGAAGGCAATGTTATTTGCAAACTAGTGAATTGTTCAACTATGATTACTCTGAAAAAGTGGTCCAATATAGAGTAAAACTATATTCAAGCAGCTACCCGAGATTTCCTCTATCCATAATGGTAATAGCTTAGAATTTTTAGCTTTGTATTATTTTTCAATTCCAAATTATGAAGTTTAGCTTATGAATATTTTCTTTCTATAGATTTGGGCCTTAGAAGCTATTTTGGACTTGGCCATCGATTTTGGCGAACGCTAAAGAGACAGAATCCCAAGAATGGCTAAGTGGAGCTTGAGAGAAGATTTCCCAGATTTTAACATTGTTAATATGTTTTTGAAGACCCGGATTGAGCTAGGGACTTTAAAAGTAATTAAGAAACTAGTCCCTTCATCATCGGAGGCAGAGGAAGAATTTTGAAAGGGGTTAAGTGCTTTTGATGATATCTCAGACATCAATGTGGACAATGAGATAGATTTTGGTGAACCTGAGTCTTTCTCATATACTCATCCTTCTGGTGCTACAGGAAATGGGGCAGATTATATATCTCCGGCTACTCCCCTTCATGCATCCCCCTCTCACTTACCCTCTTCTCACAATGATGATCTGATCAAGAGGACAGAGGTAGTAGAGGCAGTAGTTGARAGAAGGATTGATGGAGTTCACTAGCAGCTAAGTGATTAACTAAATAGGTTAGAGGCCAGCCTGTCAAAGTGGATTATTGGGTTGAACGCATGAGGTAGGGAAGAAATTATAGAACATAATGTATATAGCACTCCAGTTGATGATGGCATTGGTGAAAAAATGGAAAGACATGATGTTGAAATCCCTCCGGCTATCGATAGCCGTCGTGTTGATCTTCCAAAGAAGAAGCTGATAATTCATGATGTTAATGGCTTGCTTGCAATCTTGTATATCGCAGCAAAAAAGTGACCTCTGGATATACACTGGATGTTGTTACTAAAGCGAGAGCACTATTCATGAGGCCTTTTCTAAATGAGTTCCTAGACTTATGCTTTGACAATATTTGAATTTGGAATTTGGTTGTCGAGAACTCGCGAACATTTGGATGATATCATTGACTTTCTCCTTAGAAGTGATAAGAAGATTACTCTTCTGCTAGGATTAGAGTAGTTGCACATTCTCAAGACACACAACATTGAAGGACTCAAATAAGCTATTATTTGTCAAGAAACTGTAGAAGATTTGGAAACTCTTTCACCCAACACTTTCATGGGGTGACACTTGCAACGAGTCAAACATACTTCTAATAAATGACTTTCCTACCAAAGCTTTGTGCAATCCTCCTTACACTGGCATATTCCTTCCTTTCTACAAATTCACTAGCAAGGAAGATAATTCCTTTGGTCCAGGAGGTGAGTTGAGCGTATATTTGGAGCAACTTGCTATCACAGAAAGTATGAAGACATTTCTGGAGGCAAATCCAATTGATGCATCACCAATTCATGAGTCACATCCATATTAGAATTCTATCTTGAAGTGATTAATGATTGCTCATCACCTGTTGAAGTTCAACATTTAGAAGTGGTTGAAAAAAATGTTRAGCTGGTCCTCTAACGTGAGTGTATACATTTTAAGCTTAATTTAGCATTTAATGTGTTGTATAGTCTGATTTGGATCCTAATAGTGTCACACAATTAGGGGACTTACCATACCGGTCCTACACTGTTAGGTGACATACACTAATAACTATGATTAGCTAACAAAATGTATAATTGTTTCTGGCAAGAAATGAAGAGACAGCTGAGACTGAAATTGTGCCAATGGAAGGAAGGTATTCAAATGAAGGTTAGTTTCTTTTTCTACATTTTTAATTTTTTCTATTTATCATATTTGGACTTAATTGTATGAATTTTAAGCTTAATTTAGTCGTTAATGTGCATTATAGTCTGATCTGGACCCTAACAGTGTCACACGATAAGGTAACTTACTATAATAGTTCTACACTGTTAGGTGACTTATACTAACAAATATTGTTAGCTAATACAATGTGTAACTATATTTGGCAGGAAATGAATAATCAGTTGAGATTGCCATTGTAACAGTGGAAGAAAGGTCTTCGAATAAAGAATGTTGGTTTCTTTTTGTACACTTKAGACTATTTTCATTTAGCATACTTAGACTTACTTGTAAACATTTTAAGCTTAATTTAGCATTTAATGTGTTTTATAGTTTGATTTGGACCTTAACAATGTCATACAGTTAGTGACTTACTATAATTGTTCTACACATTAGATGACCTACACTAGCAAGGGACCTTTGTACATTAACTGTGCTACATTGTATACAAAAATGAAACTTCATAGATGTAGAGATATTGTTAGCTAATAATTATAGAACTATTTTTGGAAAGAAATGAAGGGGCAACTGAGACTGCCATTGCTATTCTTCTAAAAGATTCACCTCATAAGTCTCTGAGAGGTGGAGGGCAGAAGAGGAAGAGGATTGCCCATGCATTGTAGTCTYCGCTTATTAATTTTTGCAAGAGAACGAAGTTAGATGATGTGAAAAAGTTTGATCTATTTCGACCAGTAGATCCTGAAAAACTACAAAATCTCAATTTATGGCTTTCAAATGCAATTGACAAGTAATTTCCCTTCACGAAATTTAGCCCGTCTTGTATATTAACTTAATGTTGATGAATGGATTTTTTAAGGGATAATTATGCTTTAACCGTTTGCGAAGTCAATAAACATTTCTTCGAAATACCTATGGATCTAGATTGGTGGATGATTGATGATGTAAGTGAAACTATCTTTAGTAATTGTGAATGGTTGATTATTGATTTAGTCTATTTTAATATTTATTTAATGTGTAATATTGCATCTGAATAATGTCTATATTATATGAGAGAACTTTCAATGACATATGAGGCCCTTTTAAACACAGTCGTCCTTGATTCAAGATTTTATTAGATGATGAAGCATGACTACGTAATTGTCAACAAGAGAACTACRTCAACAATATGGAATTTTTTATATTTGAAAGAGATATTATGCTTTGTCTCAATAGGCAACGCCCATCGCTTGGTAAAAATTGGAAAGATGTTGCWATATTTATTTACCAATTTGTCTACACTCACATTGGAATTCGCTGAAAGTAGACTTGGACGAGCGCATCATCAACATATTTAATAGTTTTCCAATTGTCATATCTAATAAAACCCCCAAAGAAGATATGGAGCCCTTGATTTTTGTACTTTCCTGGCTCATTTATGGTAAGGTCAGAGATCATTATCTCACCTAGAAATTCAAGTATAAGTGGAACAAAAAACTTCCTCATCAGTTAAATAGGTATAGTTTTCCTTCTTCTTGCAAACAATATAATTATATATTTATCATATTGAAAGACTAATATTTTAAATGAATTTGTAGCTCTGATTATGTCATGTTCAAATTGAAGTTTATTGAATTTTCCCTTGCCAGATTAGACTCGATGACGTTGACCAAAAAAGATGCCAAAATGGACGGTTAAGATGGCCGCAGGATTATTTGCTCTAGAATTTGAACCGTAGTTGGTACGTCATCAATTCACCAAAAATAAAATATATAATCTCACAACACGATAGCAAGCAAAGTCGTCTCCCACACGGAACGGCAAATCAATTTCTTCCTCTTATGACCACTTCAACTTTGGTCACACAATGGTGAATAAACAATTAAATTTAAGAAAGGAAATAATTAATTAAAGAAAATTATCTTTAACAATAAACTTTTGATAGAAAAAATGCTCTGGATAAGGTAATTAAATACACATTGATTCAAGCATTTGATCATTGATTCAATAATTTATTCAATTTTCATAAATAAATTAGTTATAGTTGTCAAAGAAAGCTTTAAACAACTAATCCCTTCTTAACTGTTGAAAATTAAAAGGAAAAGCTTTATTAATTATCCCCTAATCGATAGACAACCCCAGAGATAGCACATGAGATTTAATGTACCGACAGCATTAAAAATTAGAGGAATCCAATTCTAATCAATAAACTCTGATAGCAGGAGAAATAATGCCAATTTGCCACTTTGTTAAACCACAACAAACAATTACGGATTTACCTGGTTTAACTTAGTTATAAGCTATTAGACTTAACAAAATATATGCGCACAATATTCAATCAAGTCAACAACCATTAATGATAATTACAAAGAATAACAAATACTTGTTAATAATTGAGTATATGAACACTTTTAGATCTCACAAATGAATTGAACTAGTGCTTCATTAATCATTAACCARAATAGAAGAACTTAGAAACAAAACATTATTCGGAAAACAATAATGACTCAAGTGAATAATGGAGAGTATGATGTAGTTTCTGTGTTTGTGTGCTTCCTTTATATAGAATGGGAAGCCACAAGAATAGGAAACAACAAGAATTCCTAAATTATCTTAACTGCCTAATTCAGATATTCAAAATCTAATCAAATGAAGTCACTGATTAATTACAAAGGATATACATCTCACAAAATCCTCCTTAGACAATAGGAGTTTCTAAAATAATAGTCTTCCAATCTTAAAAAGACTTCCTCCAAATTCGTCCATTAGTGTGCCCACATGGTAAAATTTGTGCACTGCTGGAATTTTATCTCAAATCACTCCAATAATGCCTCTTTTTYTCCTACTACCTACACAAATTCCTGAATGAATAAAAAATACACATAATTAGTGCAATAATTATGTTTCAAAGTCCATCAAATATATATATATATATATATTGCACTAATTTGGACTCTATCAGTAGTTAAGATTTGTATACAATACGAGAGTACAGTATTTGTAATACTTATGACTTACGCAGTTCTTAGAATTCTCCCAAGGTTCTTATAATGTTTATAACGATTTATTTTTCTTTTAATTAATTTTTATAAGTAAATCAAATTATTTGGACAAATCTCTTGAATTGTTATAAATTATATGTGCATAATGGTGTAAATCTGTTAAGACATGTACATAATTGTCAAACCTTGTTAGTATAAATTAGTATAAAAAGCTCATACTATTTGAACTATTGTCCTTTTAATTAATATTTATGAGTAAAACAAGTTATTTGGATAAACCTCTTGAATTTTTATGCAGCATATGTTCATAATAATGTAAGTCTACATGTACATAATTATCAAACCCTGTTAATGTAAATATATAAAACTATTTGAATTATTTTCCTTTTAATTAATGTTTATAAGTTTTACAAGTTATTTGGATAAACCTCCTTCTTTGTTATGATCTATTGTGCATAACAGAGTAAATTTGTTAAGGCGTGTATATAACAGTCAATCCCTGTTAGAGTAAAAATCTCATACTCTTTGAATATTTCCTTTTAATTAATATTTATAAGTTTTCCAAGTTATTTGGTTAAATGTCTTGCATTGTTCTGCTATTTATGTGCATAACGGTGTTGATATCTTAAGACATGTACGTAACCATCAATACCTATTAGAGTAAAAAGCTCATACTCTTTGACCTACTTCCATTTTAATTAATTTTTAGAAGTAAAACAAGTTATTTGGATAAACTACTTGCATTGTTATGCAGTATATGTTCATAATGGTGTAAATCTATTAAGACGTGTATATAATTATCAAGAGCTATTAGAGTAAACTATATCTGGAGAATCATTATTCATTATTATTTTTAGTGATTAAAAACATTTTGGTGTTCCAAAAGAATGTTAGAGTGCTCAACTTTGTACTTGTATAGTAAGTATTACTTAAATCATAAAACAATATTAATTCGCTTACCACTATTGAGCATATAAGTGATGTGCATTTTTCTCAATGTTAAAGATGTGGCAAAATAGTGACTTATTCCATTGGATATGTAACTCTTTTAACCAAAAAAATGTGTTTGTCTAAACCTCTTGCATTGTTATGTTATATWGTGCATAACGGTGTTGATCTATTAAGATATGTGTATAAAAGTCAATCTCTGTTAGTATAAAAACCTTATACATTGTGACCTATTTTCCTTTCAGTTAATGTTTACAAGTCAAGTTATATGGCTAAACAGCTTGCATTGCTATGCTATACATGTGCATAATGGTGTAAAGTTGTTAAGACATGTACATAATAGTCAAATGTTATTATAAATAAAGCTATCTTAGAAGTAATGGTTATAATTAAAACTCCTACTATTTAAACTATCTTACTTTTAAGTAATAGTTAGAAGTAAAGCTAGTTATTTGGCTAAACCTCTTGCATTTTTATGATGTAAATGTATATAATGGTATAAATCCATTAAGACGTGTACATAACTATCAAGAGCTATTATAAATAAAATATAAATAAAAGGTTTATTATTCATTATTATTTACAGTGATTAAGAATATTTTAGTATTCCAAAGAATGTTACAATGTTCAACTTTGTACTTGTATAGCAAGTGTTATTTAAACCATAAAATAGTATTTATTCGCTTATCACCATTGAACATATAAGTGATGTGCATTTTTCTCAATGTTAAAGATGTCACAAATAGTCACTTATTCCATCGGATATGTAACTCTTATAACTAAAAAACTTGTTTAACTAAACATCTTGCTTTGTTATGATGTATATATGCATAACGTTGTTGATCTGTTAAGACATGTATATATAGTCAATCTTTGTTAGTGTAAAAAGCTCATACACTATGACCGATTTTCCTTTTAGTTAATGTTCATAAGTCAAACAGGTTAC
Organism: Rhazya stricta; assembly: GCA_001752375.1. Taxonomy (NCBI): domain Eukaryota; kingdom Viridiplantae; phylum Streptophyta; class Magnoliopsida; order Gentianales; family Apocynaceae; genus Rhazya; species Rhazya stricta. The sequence continues at coordinate 5,040,120 of MEJB01000018.1, read as the reverse complement.
TTGGCTAAACCTCTTGCATTGTTATCTATATATGTGCATAACAATGTAAAACTGTTAGGATATGTACATGATAGTTAAACGCTTTTAGGATAAAAAGCTCATGCTATTTGAACTATCTTACTTTTAAGTAACGGCTATAAGTAAATTTAGTTATTTGGCTAAACCTCTTTCATTGTTATGTTGTATATGCCCATAATAGTGTAAATCCATTTATACATGTACATAAACAATCAATCGTTGTTAAAAGGAAAAGCTCATACACTTTGACCTATTTTTCTTTTGAGTTAATGGTTATAAGTAAAACAAGTTATTTAGCCAAACCTTAAGCAATGTTATGCTGTCTAAGTGCATCACGGAAGATCACTGTTAGCACATGTAAATAATGGTGAATAACTATTGTGAGTAAAATATATTTGACGATCATTATTCATTATTATTTTTATTGATTAAGAACCTATTAATGTATAGGTAGCATGTCGTACACATCAGAAAAATGAACAAGGGGATGATAACAATGTACCATACTTGAAGGATCATATTCTACTAAATAAATTGATAAAACAATGCAAAACGTTTAAGATATCACATTATCCTAGTCATATATTACATTTAAATTCTAACAAATAAATAAAAAAATATAAAAAGATGCCTTCACTTCTCAGCAAAAGGTTTGTACAGGTATTTCGATTGTAGCTAGCCTTTAAACACCTACTACACCTACGAGGCTTGCTTACCTCTCCGGTTGATTTTTTCTGCAGTTCTGATATGCATCCAGCAAGTTGTTTTGTTAGTGGTTAAGGACCACTCTTAAAATAACTTCCAAAGGAAGTTGCCATTCCGTCTCGTTTGGCAGTGGATAAATAAACTCCAGATATGCAACTCTCCAACAAGAAGCGATATAAAAAGGAGAGCAAAGAATATAAGTGTTTTTATCATCWTGTCTTGAGCAGCAATTGCATATCGACAAGAAAATTTATCAAGATCAAATTGCCTACAAGTATGTACACTTTTCCAAGTTAACAACATATGATTTCAACTTTCTGACAACTTGAAACTCAGTCAGTGATATCTAGATCACATTCCACCCATTTGTCTCTTGATAGTTCAAACACATATTTTCCTCCATCRGTGGGGTGAGGTGGCTAGTGCAATTTCCCGCTACCTCACTTCTTTCATAATATCATTTTTGCAACAACCATTTAATGTACTCAATCAGACTAATTATAGGAAAATCTCGAGCCTCTTTTAATGCGAACTTCACACATTTTACATTGTTTGTTGTTATTATATTTTATCAAGTCGCTCTAAAATGTGCTCTACTCCAATAATAGAAACCAAAAAATTCTAAGTACTCTCTGACCCCATCTTTTTTCCTGCAAGGTGGTGTTATATAGGCCTCAAAATCTGTTAAAGTATAAGGCTCTTCCATTTTTTTGGACAATGACGACAAATCAGCCCTTGAAAATTTATCTTCAAGTTATTGYTCAAGTACTATATGCAATTCTCATGATGTGCAAACTAGTAGACATTTTTAAATGCACGAGAAACGCTTTTGCCACCATCCGAAATGATAGCCARTTCCTACGAGTCACCCGTTATTTTTTGCAAATGACAAAAGAGCCAAGTCCATGCGCTTCACTCTCTGAGTCAACTACACCCCATGCAAGTGGATAAATTTGGCCGTCTACATCTTCATAAGTGGCAACAAATAGAGTTCTCGATATCTAAATGTCATGAATGTGTCGTCTACACAAATGACAAATCTCATTAACAATTGGTATCCACGTGTACTTTGTCCTAGTGCCATGAAAAGGTACATGAAACAAAAATRTGTGTCAATCAAGAACGGGAAGGCTGCAACATAAGAAGTCATAACAATATAAGAGATATACTTAAAATGCATACTATTGTCAATTTCGATTGACGTCATTGTGCTAGGATTTGTTTGTTCTAGAATATGACAATATGATAAAAATTTGACATAAGTATCATCTAATGTTCCTCGAACGAGTCCATTACCAAAATACTAAGTCGAATATGCCATACTATAGGTTATAGTTGTGTCAAACTCTTCAAAAATGTCTTTAAACTTAGAGGTATCAATAAATAGGTAGCATGTCTATTATCTTGACAGTTAACACTCATGGAGTATATGTGCTGCCTATGGTGAGTACGAACCCCAAACATTTCAAATTCATTCCATTTTGCAGTATGCAAACATTAGTTACATCTCTTATCAAGAGAAACATATGTATAAATTGATTTATTTGACTTCTTAAATTTAAACTCAAAGTGACACCTCAGTGCTAGCAAGTAGAGCTTCGATGTCAAAGCTTTTTTATTGGGGAACCATTGTTTCCTTTGCAAATCTTCACATTCTAGGATCCTTAGTGATAGTTCACAGGGAGTTGAACCTAAATAAGCTATTAATTCCTCTATCTTTCCACCTGCCACATGAGCATCTTCACGAAGATCTTATCTTTCCGAATCCACATCATCCCAATCTATTTGCATTTCACTGATTGTTGCGATAGGTGCTTCATTCAAATAATCATTTGCAATAGGCGCTACTACTGTTCTTCATTCTCATCTAAACCATCGTCTTTTTCATTCTCCTCAACTTCTTTCTCCAAAAGAGTAACACAAAGAGGAAATTCTTAACAAACTGAATCGGAAAGTCAGATTATCGGGCACCATACTTGTCATCCCTATATCATTTACCCAAGAATCCACCACTACTGCCTCTCGAACCGTTTCACATAACTTGACATGGATAATGTGTTTTGAAACAAGAACATGAGTCACTTTTGCTGGACCATTATACCTCCATATCCACCCACCTGCGCCTTCTTTCTCCAGAAGCTCACCAAAATAACAAACGAATATCCACAAATTATCCCAAGAAGCCATAACTGCAATTCAGCAACAAATACTTTAATCTATAAACAAATACTGATTTCAAACTAATGTAATATAATGAGCTGGAATTAGCATTTATAGAAATTTATAAGTTGTGAGACATTGTTATGTGTCACATCATAACAGGGGGATGTCCTGTTTATGGCCTCTACATGCCAGTTGCCATTATAACTAAGTTAGCTCAGTATATACTATTTTAGACTTATTTTATGTATGCAATGACAAAAAATATATGAAGTTTGGCTCATAACTAAACACATAGTTACAGGTCATATGATAACAGGTATATCCTGTTTATGCCCTCTACACCACAATTTTACRAGAAATATAGGTAATTCCTATGTTAGCTCAGTATATGCTATTATACTTCAGTTATGTATGCAATGACAAGACATGTATCAATTTTGATTCATAACAGGACTTCACTGTTTAAGGTCACATGATAATAGTGATATTCTGTTTTCTGAAAATACTTTAGTTTATAATCAAATAAATTTCAAGCTTGTAATGAGCTCAAATTAGCATTTACAAAAATTGAAAAACTGATTTGTATTATAATTGTGTATGATTGTGTTCCTCTACACCACAATTTTGCATTATAGTGAATAATTTTATAAAGGTACTGTTACCCATACTTATATAGGAGAAGAGATGCATGCAATGTAGTATATAGAAGAAACATATCAACATAAATACATGTTTAAAAATTCAGAGCAATGTACTAAATACATGTTTAGAAATTTGCATATGGTGATAGAGATTTCACCTTTTTACAATGGCGTTGGCTTCTTCTTTCTTTGCTCTTCAATGGGTTCAGAGCTGTCAAATGAGTAAAATGACACACATCCGTTTTGTTGAGATTCACGATGAAGAAGAAAGAGAGAAGATTTTGGTGCACTTTGGCGCGTTGTTTGGTTGGATAGCCTATAGATAATAAGCAATAGGGGTATTTTGATCATTTCAAAATATAGATGGTGATATTTTGGTTATTCAATATTACATTTTACGATTTGTTTAATAGATGATGTGTTTTAATAAATATTATTTAAATGAAGGCATTTTTCCTAAATACTTTGGTTGACTAGGCTCAATAACAAAACTTAAAACATAGAGAAATGCCTTTCCACGAGAAGTTGGGATTAAAGAAAAAATTTTAAAATTATTTCACCCTTAGCCTTCATGTGATACTTCAAATAGATGGGGATATATTTTAAATTTTATTTGTAGATGTCATTTAACTATATCATGACACAAGTTTATTATTCTGTTAAGAAAGGTTTTATTATAAATTATCCTCTAAATATGTTTATTTTTATAATTTAAGACAAATAGAGCTTAAACTGTAATGGTTAAATGACTAATGCAAATATATTTTTATTTTTCACAAAATTTATAAAAAATAAATCAAATATTAATCATATCCAAGTAATATGATGTTAACCATTCTAACATTAAAAAGTAATTCTAACAAACACTAGAAGATGAATTATCATTTCATTCCAACTCTTCTTCCAAACTGCAAAAATAATTCCATCTCAGTCGAAATGTGACTTTGGATGGAATTGGCATTTAATTTAATTTCATTTTAATGTACCAGCAGTGGCGAACTTGAGGGACCTCAGGCACGTGCATCAGGAGCGGTTCATATTTAAAAAATTATTTAGTATTTATTGTTTATATCTCTTTCACGTTATTCTCTCTTCTTAGACTTCACGATAAAMAAATAAAAATAAAAAAATACAATAAAATTCAAAAAGACTTCATGGCTTTTCTTTCTTCAACAAAATATGTCTTCTCAAACTCTCATGGCTTGACTCCTTTCACCAAGAATACGGTAGAAGACAAAATTCCTCCTTTTAGTGCCGCCAATAGAAATATTATATGTGCTYTTATGAAACCTTTATTATCAATATTGATTCTGCGTCCGACCAATACTTATGATCTGCGGCCTTGCCCATATAAAGATTCCAAATGTATTGATTGAGTAGCTTGATGGCTGCAATAAATCTTGCATGGATATACGAAGGCGGTGGTCTCTGCAAACATCTCTGGTTAGTTAGCTTGATATCTAAGACTTTTCCAAAGCAGATTGTATTCCAAGTGTTCAACAAAAGTCTGCTATCAGTAAATGAAATTATGGGAAAAAGACAAAAAGTATTATACCAGAGAACAATTATATTCTTCCGAAATACCACTTACCGGGAAGTATCTCAGTGTTCTTTTCTAATTTTTCTTTTCTGTATACATTATGTGAAGAAAAATGTAAATCAGAATCTATTACCTATTAATCGAACTAAGTAATCAACCTTTTAAGGTGGTGGAAATTATATTAAACCTTAATAGCACATTTTATCGAATTAGAGATCAGATTATAAAGGGTAATGGTTGTATACATTATTTGTATTAGGGTAATTAAGAAGCAATATTTTGAGCCCTACAAGAGAGCAGACCAAATGAATTCAGTTCTTTGACGCAATGTGGCTTTTCTTTTATATGACTGCTGCACACTAGTGTACCTAAAAACAGTTTGAAGTCTTAATATGACTGCTGCAGACGTGCGTAGAACTACTATATATAGTAAACACTTCTCAAGAACGTATTCAACACTTCCTCAAGTTTCTTTCTGATTGATCCACTGCCATTTTACTCCTTCCAAGATCCATTGAAGCTTTCATTTATTCTAAAAACTAAAACAAWATGGGCAGCATTGATTCAACCAATGTTGCTCTTACAGCCTCACCAATTGRCCAATTCAATCCTCTTAATCCGGAGGAGTTCAGAGAACAAGCCCATCGCATGGTGGACTTCATAGCTGATTATTACAAGAATGTGGAAGAGTTTCCAGTTCTTAGCCAAGTGGAGCCGGGCTATCTCCGAGAACGTCTACCGGAGAATGCTCCTTATCTTCCTGAATCACTAGATAATATTATCAATGATATTCAGAAGGATATAATGCCTGGAATGACTAACTGGATGAGCCCTAACTTCTATGCATTTTTTCCGGCAACTGTGAGCTCGGCTGGTTTTCTAGGAGAAATGTTGTCCACTGCCCTTAACTCAGTAGGTTTCACATGGGTTTCCTCCCCGGCTGCCACGGAGCTCGAGATGATTGTGATGGATTGGTTGGCTCAAATGCTCAAACTTCCCAAGTCATTCATGTTCTCCGGAACTGGTGGCGGTGTTATTCAGAACACCACCAGTGAATCAATTCTTTGCACCATCATTGCTGCTCGTGAACGGGCACAGGAGAAACTAGGAGTGGATTGCATTGGGAAGCTTGTTTGCTACGGATCTGATCAAACACATACCATGTTTCCTAAGACTTGCAAATTGGCGGGTATTTTCACAAACAACATTAGGTTAATCCCTACAACTGCAGAAAGTGATTTTGCCATAGCTCCTGAAATCCTTCGGAAAATGGTAGAAGCTGACATGGCAGCCGGTTTGGTTCCACTTTTCTTATGTGCCACACTCGGAACCACTTCAACCACAGCAACGGACCCCGTAAATGCCCTAGCTGACATTGCAAATGARTTCAATATCTGGATGCATGTCGATGCAGCTTATGCAGGTAGTGCATGCATATGTCCTGAGTTTAGGCATTATTTGGACGGCATTGAACGAGTTGACTCACTTAGCATTAGTCCTCATAAATGGTTGCTCGCATATTTGGATTGCACTTGCTTGTGGGTCAAGAAACCCGAGTTGCTAGTGAGTGCGCTCAGTACCAACCCGGAGTACTTGAAAAACAAACCAAGTGAGACGGAAAAAGTAGTTGATTTCAAGAACTGGCAGATTGCAACCGGTCGTAAATTTCGAGCCCTAAAGCTATGGATAATCATGCGTAGTTATGGTGTCGTTAACCTCCAAAGCCACATTCGATCAGATATTCGAATGGCAAAAATGTTCGAAGGTTTTGTAGAATCAGATTCAAGATTTGAAATCGTTGTGCCCAGAAAATTTTCACTTGTTTGCTTCAGACTAAATCCATTCACGGGATCAAATGCTTCTTATATTGAGCTCTTGAACAAGAAACTTCTCGATATGCTAAACGCAACGGGTAGAATATACTTGACTCACACTGTTGTTGGAGGCATATACATGATAAGATTTGCTGTGGGAACCTCGTTAACAGAAGAACGCCATGTTTGTGCAGCTTGGGAACTGATAAAAGAATCAGCTGATGCTTTGCTCAAGGAATCATGCATGAAATGAGTCTGATTTTGAATTTTTGGTGTTCGATGGAAGAGTTTGCAATTGGTGAAGCTCACTCGAAGCAAACATTAACATATGCATTTGATGGTATACATGTCTTGATTGTTTTACTGGTCATGAAATAATATTATGAATTACCTGAAACCCATTTATGTAGTTAAAAATATGTTTTGATCCAAGTAGTAATACATGTATCTGATGGTATGCTCAGATGCATCTGCTTATGTTATTTTGGGTACAGTACGGATGTTTTACTYTTTATCATATGGAAGGCCTCCTCCAAGGATTTCATATTGMTACAATATTGCATCTGTTAYCTGTTATTGACACAGTACATCTAAACTTGGTTGGTGGAGACATCCAACTTTGACTCACGTCTATTCTTCCGTGTTTTGCTTTCCTTATCCTTTTATATGACAAGCGACACCGGCCACCTCCGTGCTGTCATAAAAGGACTAATTAATTTTAACCTGTCTCAACCACACTACTGGAATATCCTGTCCACGGTGATAAATCTTTGCATTCAGCAAGGAGGATCGTTCGATGATTATAACAAAGAGACAAGGGAATGAGATGGATACCTCTGGTGCTAGTAAAGATCCATTCAAATGATGGAGAATTTTGCAGTAGATATGCACATGTAGATCTATATGGCCCTACCCCTTTATTAAATGACAAAAGAATACAATATTAAAGATACTATTGTTTTATAATGATCATTTTATAATTTAAAGTGTTTACTAGCTGAATTAAATAAGAGTATTCACAGAATAAATATTAAACCCATGCACGAGAACAACTGTCACCTTTGACTTCTTCGATTCTAGTGATTCAGCGTAAAAGAACGGAAGACGACGTAGGGGAAGAACTAGGTGCAAGCGAAATAAAACGCTGACTTTAATCCGTCGTCACAGCGAACTAAAAAAACTAGTTCCACTAGTGATACAATACAAGTCGTTATCGACCCAGTAGATAACTGGGAAACGACAATAGCTGACAGAAGGAATGAGGCTCCATTAGGTATGTCGAAATAAACGAAGACGAAAAATCCACAAAAGAAATGTAGTAGATAAAGAATCATAGAATCGACGGCAAATCTGTAACGAGTACTAGTAACCGGCAAACTTATTCGATAAAACCACATGATGGTTTTTCTATTATTTGAGGATCGAGGGGAATGGTTTCAAATGAAACTACCAAAATAATTCGTTTTATAGGTATTAAAACCATAACACAGATATAAGTATAAAGCGAAAAGGGAGAACCCGGCGCCCTTCTTGGGCGCCCCCCGCCCCCCCCCCCCCCCTACCCTATCCATCTTACAGCGTTTTCCGCTCCTCCTCAATAAAATGTAAGGTTAACGAAAATATAATTTTTATACTAAGAAAAAATTGTTTTGTTTAAGAAATTTCAAAATTAATGTATGAAACGAAATTCCTT
>MEJB01000018.1:5007505-5031453 GCA_001752375.1 Rhazya stricta | reverse complement strand
AACTTCTTCACTAAGTATCTAGGTGATGTTATGTTTTTCTTGCATTTTTATGTGGTTGAAATTATTTTTTCATTATTTCTTAAGTCATTTAGTTTTTTAATCTGCTCTTTTACCGTTTTGTATTAGTATGTTTTCATTAAACTGTTTTAATTATCCAGCTTTCTTACTTGCTTTATACTTAGCTGTAGTTTTCTTAGCCTTAGTTGAATTGCTATTTTGTTTTGTTTTGCTTAACTTACATTTATTTATTTGCTTACTTTCTTAGCCATATTATAAGTTTTCTTTTGCTATTACGTTTAGGTATTTATAGAGTATCTTAAAAGTTCTCTTTTGTCAATTTTGTCAAGTCTTTCAATCGATATTAATTTATTTATCTGTTCTTAACCGTTTATAATTTGTCTTAGTAGTTTTCTGGTAGCTGTGCATTATCTCTATAATTTGTCTTATCAATTTTCTGTTAAGTTGTGCAGTATCTCGCWTTAGGTTAAGCTGTTTTATTCCATTTTCATTGCATGTTTTAGTTTGCATCTCATTTTTACATTCTTAGTCAATATTCAAAGATTCAGCCATATCTTGTTAGCTAGTTGAATTGTATAATTTATCGAAGGCTTACTTAAGCTAACTCAAGGACTCTATATATAAAAAAGAAGTTGCTACGGATCTGACGAGTTGATCAAAAGACTAGCTAGTCAGAGCTCAAGTCTAATTATGTCGAAATACTTAACTCACCATGATTAGGATAACTGATTCGGCCCGACAATTTTGAGAAGTTAACACTATTATATAATATATAACTTTCTAGTTTTGTCTCATATGAATAAATCACTTTCTGATAATAATTAAATGAGATTTACTGTTCATCATATAAGTACCAGATTTGTGATTGTCACATTCATCTTTGTATGTCTAGACATTGAATGCTATGGTATGGTTTTAGCTAGAAAAACTATTTTTGCACATATATAGTCACATTCGGTTATCTGCAGATCCTGATCAAAAGCTTTATTGCGCGCATTGATTAGTAATTTGATTATTTAGTTTTACTATATATTTCCAGCTATTTATGGTAATCAAGTATGATTAAGGTACTAGCTAGAGTCCCACCCTATTTGTTCTATAGAAATATGGACGCTATCAAACTTTGTAATATAAACAGTCCTACCCTAACACTTTATTGTCTATAGAAAAGTACTAATCTTGTATTCGATAGAGAATCCTAACCCTAATTAATATCTCTTTCTTTTATAAATATCTTATTTAGTATAAGAAGATGTATCAAACTCGACACATATTTCTGACTCGTAAAAGTTCCTCAGCTTGTTTCATAGTTTGAACAATGGTTCAATTGCTTAGCAATTTATTAATTCTTGATTAGTGGTTAATGATGCTTGGTTTCTGGTTATTAACCCTCCTTTGAATATACAAAAGCTCATGGGATGTGAGCTTTATTCTTGAGGGGATGTCAACTGATTTCCACTGCATGGAGTTCAACACGATCATGTCTTGGTGGGATGTCAATTGATTTCCACTGCATGGAATTCAACATGATCAAGTCTTGGGGGGATGCCAAGTGAATAAGCCTGATGGGATGACAAACTGAGGATTGAAGAAGTTCAAAACATCTTGATTACAAATGTGACGAATAAAATAGAAGAGAGCTTTATTTAAATTATTTATATATAATATCGTCTGTAATCAGTGTTATGTCATTGATATTGGCAAAGTAAAATTTTCCAATTAATTTACATAATATGGTCTCCAACTTCTCTAGCCCTCCCACAAAAAGAAAAAGTAATAAAAATAAACATATTTAGTATTCATATTAAATAAACCTCAAGAAAAGTTCCTCTTTAAGGGAAAAGAAAAATCCATACTCATAAAATATACGATTTACTGATTTTATGAAAAATGCCCCTCTTCTTTACATGTCCCTCACCTCTAATAGAATAACACAGCATCAAAGATCTTTTATATATCTGCATTTATTTTTATAATTAAATATTAAAATAAGAAACATATTTGTTGAGATACTGATTTTACGTGAATTATACCGTACGTGGGACTCCCCTCGTCCTTACCAAAACCCAGAAGAAGAGAAAAATACTTCAACCAAAGCTTTGTGAGTAAAAATAATTATAACATGACCTATCGTCAAAGAATTGTTGACATCTTCACCAAGTCATAGATAAAAGATAAGTTTACCTCCTTTGTTTTATTTAAATTATATATTTGATTCAAATAAAGAATTTTAATAAAACTGAGGAGGCAAACTTATCTCAACGACCTTCTAATTCAGAGTACGAAATATATTTTATTTCTTATTTCAAAGACTTTACTAAACCTCTACATTTAGGGATCTAACCAAAAAAATTCTAATATAAAATCCGATGAGAGACAAATACAACTAAACTCACACTAGTTTCCTAATAATGATATACAACATGATTTAACTTGTTTATAATTCATACAGATTACAGATGCTCCTTTTGCTTTGAGAGTGATGTTGAAAATTCAAAGTGGAAGATGTAAAAGTTGAGAGTATTGAAATCCAGCAGTCGAAAGAAGGAAGTAAAATGGATAAGATCATATCTTCTTCTAAGCAAGCTGATTCATTATCTTATTATTAATTTGTTGATTCAAGAAACATTACTGATGGCACTTTGTCTCTTTGCTCATTACCAATATATTCATCGTACAGATAAACTTTTTTATTGATGACTTGGTTGGATTATAAGTCATCAAGCAGTAAACGTCAGAATTATAAGAAAATAAAGATTTTAGTCAACTTTTGTCATTGGCACGCCATTGAAAGACTAATCGTTACTTAAGTTGTCAAGAATTCCACTCCAGAGCAAGGATGCATTTGAATATAAGAGAAATTAGAAAAGGCAAGCAAGGAAAATATTACTATGTAAAGCCAGCACATTTTGAAGATAACAATGGCATCTACAACAAATACAATTGAACAAAGTTGAAAGGATAATCCAGTGGCGGCTGATTCATAAATCACAAGGCTGCTAGCTAGTCCAATCACCTAGCTACSTGACAAAAATCCCCAAAYAAAGAAGGCAAAGGGCTCCTTTTTTGGCCTTTTCCTGGATAGAAAAGTTACTGTTTCAAATTCTGCGGTCTCAAAACTGAAYAGCAGCCCTAAACCAGGAGAGAACAACAACTGAGTATTCATCGATCACAGGAAGCAGCCTCTTTCGCTTCTATGGAACAAGGTCAATTAATTAATATGCATAATGCAAGTCAAGAAATGCGTTCTAAGGGTACAAGCATGTGATCTAATGAGTCAAGCAATTTATTTCACTTTCGTTACGGCACARGTAAGAAAGACTGCAGCAAGCACATGTGGTCCTGTGTTTGGTTCCATACCAGTCCTTCCTCTCAGATGTGGTCTGGGTTTTCCTTCTTCTGCATTTAGGGCTATTAAGACGATTTCCAAATATCAAAATGACTATGATTCCTCAAGCAAACAAGACGATGGTCTATTGGTCCCTACATCTTTGATCATCCACAGTCGACTCAATTTGATCAGTGTTTTGTTAACTTATAATAATGCAATCACAAGTAAGTTTCACCGAACATGCAAACTCACGTGCTGGAAAGGATATTATCTTCCACCTACCACTTACTGCATTATTGAATACCCTTTTTCTGGCCGGACAACATTATGGAGAGGTTCTTTCCAATTAAAAGATTTCAATTTTCATACTCGTGCGGAATGACCAAAATATCCCTGTAAAATGGACTTCCATTAAGACTTAATCGAATATTTTGACGGAAGGGGATATTGTAAATATGAAGGTTATGATTTGAGCATTTTAAAACGTTAAGGTTATTGTTTCGTTTAGCTTTATTGCGTGGAAATGCTCTGCAAATAGTCATCTTTTTGAATGATAAACAAGGCAATAAGCATAGTATTTTGACAAAATGAAGTCAAACGAAATGATTTTCCCTTTTATCTACACCTACGAATAATATAGTTTTTCTTTTGCTATGGTACTTACAATATCAAAATACGCAACATTTTATGCAGGCATGGTTGTTCACCTGTCGCTACCGGTGGGATAGCTTTCTTATAATATTGCTTAAAAATGCGGAAAACCTTGTCCACCAAGTTCCTTTTAAAGAAGAGGAAAATCATCATGGTATTTCTTTCTTTGTCTCCTCTCTTATTATTGGTTCTCCTTCCAAAATGTCATATTCTTGGTCTAAAACAAATCTGGAGAATATGCTGCAGAAGATCTCGATTCAATAAATATTTGCTGCTTATTCACCAACACTCATATCATATATAACACTCAATTCGAATAATTTCTTTTACACCTAGTAAAGATTGCCCGCCTTGTACATAMCTGCCATTACCTCCTGACTTATTATGTAATTTTTGAATGAAAATTAGTAAATTCTCAAGTATTGTATCTGTCTCTTTATTGGAAATGATATTTATTGCTTTTAATTATTCAGAAGGTGAATAGTTTTTTATTAATTAAATAGCATTACCCATCTAAATTATCATATTACATTTGTTTGATAATTAATTAGTAGTATGATGTTGAATTCAAGCAAGCRAGGATCATGCCCCTTGTTTGGAATAATTAGTCATCCATAAACAATAATTCCACATTTTCGTGTTTACGTGTATGTGGTCCATTTCCTACTAGGGGAAAGAAAAGAAAATGAAGGTAGAAATTTTATATACATAAGACAAAATGACTAATACCAACCATTTTGGAATTTATAAGCACGACCGAAACAATAATAAGGTCTATATAAAGTCCTTATAAGAATTCATTAACATTCTTTAGGAAATACCAAAAGTCCCACATGGAAATCAACTCTCCATCAAAATCCCCAAGGTTTATTGAAGGGTTGAACAACATTTATCATCGGGTGAAATTGTTTAGCATCTAATGCAATATTAATTACCATATTAATTGTCTTTTATTCTAAAGAACATAAAGATTCAGAGTATCTTAATAAGATAGGACACCCGGTCATATAAAAGTTTACTTGGAAACAAAACCTTAACATTTATATCGAATAGATAAATAACCAAATAACGACGACAATAATATATATATATGAATAACCTAATCTGAGATGACAACACAACAATAGTTTTGATTTTCATGTTATTAGCAACGTCATTTTAACGTGAAAGCATCCCTAGATAATAAAGTCTAATTACTAGACTTATACATAAGAATTTCATATTATAATCTCTTCCATAATGACAAAGAAATCCCTAATGGCCTGGAATTTGGATATAGCAAGGGTTGAATGGATATACTCTGGTATTATTTGGCCATTGCGACTATATCTATGGTCTGAAAACGCTAACTTTAATGTGATCTATGGACACTTTTCAAATTTCAGATTTTTACTTCATCATTCAAAATATGAAATTTATACAATATATTTAACTTCTAATTAAATTTTAAAAAAATATTCACCGTAAAAAGATAAATACTTAAAAAATCATAAAAGAGTCACGAGCGACCTTTTTTCCAACTTCTACTCAATGATTATAGAAAACATCCAATCTTCCGCATTTGCTTTAATATTCTTAAAGATGTATGACAAGGTGCACGAAAAAGGTGAGCTAACGAAGGCTTTCAGTCAACAGATGGCTGCGAAGAAAACCTTCTGCCATTGTTTCAAATGTGTGACGCCCGACATCTATCACATGAGATGTGAAAAAATAAAGACATAAATTTTAATGAAAACTAAGTCCGTTATCTCTTTTTGTTGTAGCCGTCACATCCTCTTTGGCGAACTATACATATAATAGTTTTATCCTCCTCTTACCACTATTGACCGTCCTTTGAGTTTAACATATAAAGCCAAGAAACCACCATGTTAGAATTAAATGTTAGATTTAAATATAGTATCCTAAACACAATGATATATATGTATGGAATAGTTGGTGGGAAAGACAAAAAATGTTAGATTTAAATAATTAGTGCATTCCCTTAGGATACTATATTGTTCTCTTTTAGTTTCAAAAGTTATTTAGAGTTATTTTCAAATGTATTTGATTTTTTAAATTTAAAAAATTGGAAATTTATTTAACCCTTTTTCCTTCTTGCAAACATGTGACAACTTGTRATGTCGAAGAAGCCAACAATGATTTTCAGATATGATAATTCTTTTAAATAAATGTGGGAGTATCTTGACCACAGTCTTGTTTGCAGAATAGGATAACGGAGGAATGGACCATTGATTGTTTGCAGTGTATCATAATGAAGGAATGGACCATTTTTGTTCTCTCTCGTTTTTCTTGCCCAATCTTTTGCTTTCTTATTCTTGGATATTCTTTTGAAAGGTTCTTTGTGTTTGATGAAACACTGTGAGATTCTCTGTTAGCTATAGAGTTCTCACTTTTTGATGCCTCAACCCTTTTCTCTGTTCTGCTTATAGCAGTCTATATGTCAAAACCTGTTTGCTAGATTTCTCGCTTTCTGATGATCCTTGACTGAATGGAAAGAGGATGATAACAAGATTAAATTGAAATTTTTGTAACAAATTGAGTCTCTTAATACAATGAGGTGCAGATCTAGGGGAGTCAGGAAGGCCGGTTGACAGTGCCCGCGGGTTACAATKTCATCATTTTAATATTAACCCTTTACATTATGTATATAGGCTTGATTACAACATTAGGTTCCTATCTAGTTTATATATACACTTGAAACCTTGGCCGCTTGATAGTACTGTGAACTCATCTCCCATCATATCTCTTTCGTAGTTAGCTTGAAGTTTAGGACTTTTCCAAAGCTGGACGCTATTCAAAGAAAAGAAAAGAAATGAAAATATAAAGTTCAACATAAGACTGCTATAAATAATGAAATGACGGGAAGAAAAGGAAATTTTGTATTATATATACCAACAATTCTACTCATTGAAATAATTAGTTCTTTGGAAGTATCTCTTTTTTCCAATACATCATCCGAACCGCATTGGGATCAGTTGAATCAAAGATCTTCTATGCCCCCATAGTTTTAGAAATCGTAGTGTTACATACCAATATGATCAATGAATTTTACTGACGCAGTGTAGCTAGYTCATCCTGAAACAAAGGGGGGTAAGTAAACAATGAAAACCTATATTACATAAAATGATCAAGAACAGGAACGGGTCGCTGCTTTATCCAAAAAATATATATAGGCGAGACAATCATTGTGAATCAACCAACTTATTGTGCTATAATTGCAGCAGTGAAAGATATCTTTTTCTCCCGATTATATTAAAACATTAAACCGTACGTAAGATTTCTTCTTGTGCATTTTCTGGTGTAAATAATTTTGTTTTTTTTTTTTTAYCCCAAAAAAATGTTCGAGTCTTCAAATGACTGCTGCACATATGTGAGAGTAGTAGTATATATGGGGAACATTTATCAAGAACGTATCCAACACTTCCTCAAGTTTCTTTCGGACTGATACAGTGCCACTTCACTTCTTCCAAGACCCATTGAAGCTTTCATTTCTTCTAAAAGCTTAAACAAAATGGGCAGCATTGATTCAACTAATGTTGCTCTTAAATCCTCACAAATTGCCCAATTCAATCCTCTTAATCCAGAAGAGTTCAGAGAGCAAGCCCATCGCATGGTGGACTTCATAGCTGATTACTACAATAATGTCGAAAAGTATCCAGTTCTTAGCCAAGTCGAGCCCGGCTATCTCCGGAAACGTCTCCCGGAAACAGCCCCTTATCTTCCGGATTCACTTGATGAGATTATGGGTGATATTCAGAAGGATATAATGCCCGGAATGACTAATTGGATGAGCCCTAACTTCTATGCATTTTTCCCGGCCACTGTGAGCTCGGCAGCTTTCCTGGGAGAAATGTTGTCCACTGCCCTCAACTCTGTTGGGTTCACTTGGGTTTCCTCGCCGGCTGCCACCGAGCTCGAGATGACTGTGATGGATTGGTTGGGTCAAATGCTCAAACTTCCCAAGTCTTTCATGTTCTCCGGCACCGGTGGCGGCGTTATCCAGAATACCACTAGTGAATCCATTCTTTGCACCATCATTGCTGCCCGTGAACGGGCACTCGAGAAACTAGGAGTGGATAACATTAACAAGCTTGTTTGCTACGGATCTGATCAAACACACACAATGTTTCCTAAGACTTGCAAATTGGCTGGCATTTTCCCRAACAACATTAGGTTAATCCCTACAACTGCGGAAACAGATTTTGCCATAGCCCCTGAAATCCTTCGTAAGATGGTGGAAGATGACSTGGCAGCCGGTTTGGTCCCGCTTTTCCTATGTGCCACTCTCGGAACAACTTCAACCACAGCCACGGACCCTGTGAATGCCCTGGCTGAAATTGCAAATGAGTTCAATATCTGGATACATGTGGATGCAGCTTATGCAGGCAGTGCATGCATATGTCCTGAGTTCAGGCACTATTTGGATGGCGTCGAACGAGTCGACTCACTGAGTCTTAGTCCTCATAAATGGTTGCTGGCATACTTGGATTGTACTTGTTTGTGGGTCAAGAAACCACAGTTATTACTTAGGGCTCTTAGTACAAACCCCGAGTACCTAAAAAACAAACAGAGTGACTTAGACAAAGTGGTGGATTACAAGAATTGGCAAATTGCAACGGGTCGTAAGTTTCGAGCTCTCAAGCTGTGGCTTATCTTGCGCAGCTATGGCGTTGCAAACCTCCAAAGCCACATACGATCGGATGTTGCAATGGCAAAGATGTTCGAAGGATTTGTGAGATCAGACCCCAGGTTTGAAGTGGTTGTACCGAGAACGTTTTCACTTGTCTGCTTCAGGCTGAAACCCTTCCCAGGTTCAGACATAGCACTCCTGAACAAGAAGCTGCTCGACATGCTTAACTCGACCGGCCGAGTCTACTTGACTCACACTGTGGTGGGTGGCACATACATGCTAAGGCTGGCAGTTGGATCGTCATTAACCGAAGAACGCCACGTCTGTGCTGTTTGGGAACTCATAAAATTATTAGCAGATGATTTGCTCAAGGAAGCGTAATCTCATTTTTCGAAATATTTTTTTGCAACYATTTGTATAAATTAAATAAGATATTAACATGAAATAAGAGTAAATGAATAAAAAACTTTATTTTATTTTATTTTATAAAAAAAATGAAAAGCGAGTAAGAGGCTTTAGGATCATTTTCAACGACCACATTATGCTGGTGTTCTTCTGTTTTGGAGAAAATGACCTYCTTGAATTAAATGTCCATAATGCTTGTAAACCCCCTCGGCTGCTTCCTTGTCTTGCAAATCGAAGCTGATACGAAACCTTACCTCAAAATTTGAACGAAATTCATCAATCTAATGGAAAAGTAATTCATTGGGTTAAAAGACAAAAATCAAGATTTATTAAGAAAGAATAGACGTTCGACCTAGCAATTAAGAACTATTGCCAAGATAGTAGAATATCATAAGCAATAACTCGATTAATTCGTGGTCATATAAAACTCTTTCGAATATTTTGAGCCGAGACTATTTATAGATAATAAAAGGTAAAAAATTATGAAAATTGTCTAATCCTTTAGAACCTTAATCATCATGTTTAGATTCCCTTCAAATAGATTTCAACTTATGTTGGGCTCTTTCGTGTTTAATATTTCTTCTTGGATCAGTCCATTTAATACATTCTTAAATGTTTGTATCTTTAACCTCGATGCATTTGATAGAGTTAATGGAGCTCGATGATTCTAATCTTGAACTCTTTTATGATCCTTTTTTATATTTTACATGCTCTAAATTAACCTTATTAAATGAAAATGACTGAGTTAACCTTATTAAAAATTTCATTTTTAATTTTTACTAGAAAATTAGTGAAGAATTAATAAATTAAAAAACTAATTCTTCGATTATAAATCAAAATGAATATAATAATTTATTAAAGTATTATATTTGAAGAATTAAATTGTCACATCAGAAATCTGTTAGCAAACCAAAAAAATCTTTCGCCCATATTTTGATGCGGAGTCGATTAGCTGATTCACCACTCTCCTCAGAAATGATTGAACATTAGTGATGAATGAGAAAGGTCAGCATGCCATCATAGATTGGCTGTTGGTCTTGATCGGATAAAGTTAATTAGGAAATATGTACTTCCACTTGTATTCACGTGCAGGTAGGGTTTTTATTTTGCAATCAAAATATTAATTACACAATGGACCCTGCTAGTTTAATTCATGTCTTCACATCTTCTTAGGTCCTGAGTCTTGGAAAAATAAGTAAATACAACAAAATTATTTTATATACCTCTTTTTTGAGGAAAAAATTGTACGACTACATATTGTTCTGATAATATAATTTTATAATATCGTAAATTCTTAAGTAATTCTTAATTCCTTCTATAACTTCAAAATATTTAAGACATTGCATATTCAAATCAGATGTAGAAAGTGAGTTTAAAGTAAATTTTCAATGTTAAAAAATTTAATTATTTTTAATATGTCAATCTTCATACTTCAGTTTTATCAAACGGGAATTCAGATGCACAGAATAATAATCCTGAAATASCTAAAAAGTCCTTTCACTTTCCTTTTTTATTCTTTTTCTTAATCTTATATCTTATTTGCTAAGGCAATTCAATCTTTAAAAATGAACCGTTTAAGTGCTTACTAGATTAATATTATTTAATAATATAATTTAAGTGGCTCGTAAATACTTTCTTTCTCCGCTACTTTATCCAGAACGTAATAGAATATGGAGCTGCTTTTTGTCTTGTACGGAGAAGTGATGTTGGTTTTTCCCTTTTTTTTAATTTTTTATTTTTTGTTATATTTATTTATTTGGATTCTCTAAAGCATCAAAAGTCAGCATCTAGGACCACTTGTTGTGATTGATTGCAAAAACTGGACCATATTTTCTCCTCTCTTTATTATGCACGTGCATTAATTAAGCTTGGAATTGTACATCATGGTGCTCTGTTTTTTCTATATTGTGTCTGCTCTATGTTTTTTCTACACTTACCTGTGAAATCTGCTAAGAATCTGTTTTATCTGGTACACCTGAAGCTGCTTGGGCAATGGTGTATGCAATTTCTTTTTTTTTTTTTTTGGTTTTTAGGTGATGGTAAGCAACTATTACATATATTTGATTATTAACGGACTCGAATGATGTATATTTCACCTTAAAAAATTATTTATGGTGGGTGCTTGACAAATGAAAATGAGAAAAAGACTTATGAGCGTGGGAAAATAGACTATGTAGATCTGTCAATAATGATAGACTTAATGTATTTCAGATCAATAAGATGGTGCAGAAATTAGGTCATATTGAACCGGATGACTTGATGATTTATTATTTCTTGAAACCTACAGGGGATTTGGATGCTGGTGTAGTTCCAATTTTCAATGCTTAGATATCTGTAAAATGATTCAACCCATGTCTGAGGTTAAAGTAATATAATAGAGTTGTATGCTCGTTCTTGTGATAAAGAGGAAATACTTGAACTGCTTCTGCAAGAGCAAGAGTTTAGGGTTGATAAGAGGAAGACAACAGTAGTTATTGTTAAGCCCCCTCTCCCCCACCCCACCACCCAAAAAAGGAAAAAGAAAAGAGTTTGTGACAGCAGATAGGTGCTTAGAAATTAGAATGGCATCCATACTAGGGAGTCAAGGCTGAGAATAATGGATGGTTGATGAACAATGCAATACAATTGTGTAAGATGATGGGGGCACAAAGGTGAAAGCCAAATAGCAGTAAATAGGGACGGTGCTTGTTCAGAAGACTTTCAGCTACTGCCAGGGGATCTTACTGAGGATCTTGGGAATGTAGAAGGGATGGCAATGGGTAGATGAACATAGGGTAGAAGATGAGGACATAAGGCAGCTCTTCAATTCTCATTCTATCAAGAAGGGCCAAGTCAAGAGACATAAGATCCTCTGATCGAAGCATTTTGGCCGATCATGACTGGTAGAAAACGAGCCTAGGAATAGATATTGGCAGAAACAGACATGTTCCTTAGGGCAGATGAAAAAGGGGAAGGGGCTAGAAGATCAAATGGTTAGAGATAGAAACTGATGTAAGGTTAGGGCAGTAAAGTTAATGAAGTTGTGGTAATTTTCTTTTTATTTGGACAGAAAATGATGAGAGATCAATTATAGAGTCTTTTCATTGTTGTTTACAATGTGCAGTGTCCAGCTTTCTTTGGAACCTTTGTGTGTCTATTGTGGGGAAGATTTGCATTTGAAAGGGAATGCTCTGCAGGGCCAACATGTGGCCTTTATTTGCCGCTATTGCTTGCCACAACTTTTTCGCATGTGTTCTGTCTTCTCAAAGACATCCTCTTCTAATTTCTTCAAATATTCGGTTTTTTCTTAAATTTGCTTCGAATCTTTAGCTTTATGTAGCTCCTAACTCAAATCTTTAGCTTTTTCTTGAAATCTATTTAGATCTGCTCCCATTGCTTTAGAAGGGTTTGTTCTCCAAGACCCGGCAGAAAAGTAAGATAATTATAGAGGGGAAACATCTTGGTCGAGTGAGAAAGATGYATCGAGGAACGAGAGGGAAAAGAAACATGGTTTTAAGGTTGCCACATGAGTAAGTGATGGGAACAAAATGACCCGTCCCTTTATGGCTTAATCAAATTTTTTGAAGGAGCACATGTTGATGAAGTTTGAAACGTTGAAGATGCGAGTATAATTTTTCAAATTAGAAGTAAAAGACTAAGAAATAAGCAAATGTGAGGTTCAAAAACCCTCCTATAGTTCTTCATTTCTCTMGCTTGTCACTCTAGTTAAATGGGCAAAGRATCTCCTAGATTGTTTGTAAGAATACCCTAGGTGCTRTATTKAGCTTCTTGTAATGAAATTGGTCATTTGCCATCAATTATTTATTTAATTAATTCACTAGTTTGAAATAATTAATAAACAAATTTTTTAAATCAAAACGAAATCTAATGTTCAATCCYGCTTGTAGATTTTCTCAAGTAAAAATCGAATTAYTTGAACACACTCCGAATTGAATTTGAATTAATCCTATCAAAACACTATTTATACTGAACAGATAGCAAAACTATTTTTATTTGAGCTTAGAAGAGAAAACAATACAAAAAAGAAGGAAAAACTCTTAGATTCAAATTCCAAACACATCTAATTCTTCTGAATCTATTATCTGAATGCTAATTTCTCCGATGCAATGTTCTTGTTTTTCAAACTCATCTTCTTTTTCTTTTTCTGTTTTCCTCTGTTGGGGAAATCAAGCTTTTCGTCTCATTTTTTGCACCAAGCATACAAGCCAGTGCACATCTCAATGTCAGTTTCTTTTATTCTTTCAACAGTGGTTCCTGCTTGTCCTCCCATGTATCCAACCTATTTTGAGCTATATCCACCTGCAGTTTGATTCAAATTAGAATTGCGATTCAAGAAAAGGCAACTATAAGAACAGATGAGAATGCTTTAGCACAGCGTTATCATGAGACTCAGAGTTCATTCTCTAGATTCGTTCCTTTCCCYGATCGAAGTACCAAGAAAAAGTGTGCACATAAGCATTTTCTTACCTCTTTTTTCCAGTCTGTCCGATAAGTAAACCATATCAAAATCAGAGTTTGCATCAGTGTTCCACCAATCATGCCAGACCAGATACCCTGCAAATTGATTCACATTTAGTAACTCAAATATGACCGCTTTTAAGGTTGCACTACTGCTAATTAGATGATGAAACGGCAGTTGAAATGACATGGTATACACAAGTTCTATTTTACCTTGGCGCCGAGATTGAAGTGGAACCCAAGAAGTGCACCAACTGGGATTCCGACAACGTAGTAACAGCCCACGTTCACGTAAGCAACAAAAGCTTGCCAACCACAGCCAACAGCAACACCTTCATGGTACATATTTGACATCAAGCTATTATTTTTAACACAAGAAAATTGTTTTTCGGATGATTTTAATCGAGGATTTCTCCTAATTGAAAGGTTTAAGACTCTAAATAAGGATCAATATGGCCAAAAGTAGCTTTGATTTAAAAGACGTTTTTGGACCTTGCTGCAGGGTGGGCAGAACACCTCGGGTAAAGGGGGGAGGGCTGCTTATGCCTGGTTGACTGAAATTTATGGAGCTTATGTGGATATCAAAATACAAGAACCATTGCAGAGAGTGTTCATACTTCATAAAGATTTTCAGAATGCTTACCGGACAAAACTGGCTGAATTCCATTTAGAATGAGAGTAATGGCGAGCAGRGGACACATATCGGCAACAGCATTGCTTACAACTTCACCTCCAGTGAACAGATAGCTAATCTTATGGCGAACAAGAAGAACGATTATTGAAATGATGACAGAAATGATGAATGAGATCGATGTCACCATTATAACAGAGAATGCAGCTGCCCTTGGATGTCCAGCTCCAAGTTCATTGCCCACTCTTACACTGTCAAAAACATATAAATGATGTAATGATCCTTCATCAAAAAAGCATAATCTAGATTGTTGAACATCAATAACAAGGTGTGACGAGACTAACCTTGCTGCTGCATTGAATCCAACCGCGATCATAAATACCCAACCCAAAATTGTAATGCTGCACGTAATCAGAAAGACATCGACTGATGTGATGCTTAATCCAACAAGAACATCATTTTTAAGGTAAAAACAAGAGGGGTCTCTAGACATTTACCAAATGGAGAGTGAATCCAAAGCGATCTCCGGATTGGGAAGCATACCAGCCAACAAAACAAGAATCTGGAAGTACCAAGCTTCCAAGCAAAGCATGACAGCAGATGCAGCAGACAACTTAAAGAAGCTCCAAAGTCCATGGAAAGCCTGCATGCTAAATCCACGCCATGTATCCTTGCATTTGTCGCTATACAAGATGTAAATGAACTGACCAATAACTACAATCCACCATGATAAACTGAGCACCAAAGATGCCCCCAACAACCCAAGTCCAACCTTGTAAACTGCAAGCCAACTRAGCAAAAGATGCACAGCGATGGTGGCAGTTGATATATAAGCACTGGGTGCCACAATGCTCTGAGCTTGTAAAAACTTTTGGATAGGGAAGTTCACAGCATAGGCAAATATTTGAGGGATAAGACCATAGGTGAACAGGGCTGCTGCAGATGCAATTCTCTCTGATTCACCAAGTAAGAGGAGGATTGGCTTGCAAAATATGTAGACAAACATAATTACAAGGCCAGTTAGAGTAAGGAGAATTGTCGATCTTTGGAGATAGACTCCAAGCATATCCAATTTTTGGGCTCCATATGCTTGTCCACAAAGAGTTTCCACAGCACTGCCCATTCCAAGCTGTTGATAGAAAGAAGATTAAACATGTTAATCTTGATAGTAGAAGCTTCGAAGAAAAATTCTACAGCAACCCCACTAAGATATTCCTATAAAGGAATCTATCAAATAGGTCTATGGTTCTTGAATATGTGAGTTTTGGTGCCAAGTAACAGATCGCCTAGGGAGAAATGAAACAAAACAAAGTTGGACATAATCTTATTATTCCACAAAAAATGCTATCGTGAAAGTAAAAAAAAAAAAAATGATAAAATTCATTTACAAAATTCCTTCCGAGATGTGTTATATAATTCGAGATTACGAATCAAGTTTGAATTGTGATACTAATCCTAAACTATAACAATTTTATTCCTTAAAYAATCGATTTTGTCAAAATCAAACCCTACGAYTAGGGGCCACCTCATTTGTTGACCAAATASTTCCAACTCTGCAATTTTTCTGTAAAGAATTCCTATGTGACAGGTAAACTCTTCTTTTAGGCCTTTATAATAGAACCATAAAAGTGACCKTATTGTTTTATTTTTGCTTTGATCAAGAKCTRAAGTAGATTGGAAAGATAAGAAGAACACATTTTTAGACTTTTCAAAGATATCCATATAATTTAATAATGAAATGAACATTATTATATCTCTAAGTAGGTAGGATTTCMCATGCATAATAGAACTACCAAGTCAAAAGKACATTTTTCAGGGAAGATACATTTCGTGGGCGTGGCCAGGCGTGAGCRACTGCAGGTACAGATCTTCATGGTAGTRAGAAATATAAAAATTAAAARAATACRTTTATTATTATTGACCAATGATTMTTGATTAACATATTAAAAAATATAATTATTCTGTATATCAAAAATCAGGTTCGAGCCTTATAAATAGAATCAAGGAACATTAGCGGAAAATTTTGTAATCTCACTAATACCAACGTAGAGCTAAATCTTAATTTAAAAAAGTAAATTTAAGATAAAGAGGAAAACAAGGATTTACTGAATAGTAATAATGGGCCTCATCATTTGATTTTTCTAAATATTTAAATATATCTATAATCTCGTCACTTTAATAGATTAAATATATRCGCACACATCGTTCGTTCACCTGTTCAATTCTATTTTATAGAATAGAAAGTGAGTAACAACGACCCTACTAAAAGATATCTGACCTGTTGAAGGATTGAATAGATATGTATRTAYCATCATGGATCACTGGCGGCACTAAGGGAACAGAGATCCCCGCCACCTCAAAATTTTCTGAAATCGTAAAAGCTTTACATAATATTCTTTATAAATATATTACTTCTTTTCCCTTTAAAACCTTTTAAAAATTTCTAATATGGTCTTATTCTTCTACTTAGCATCTCTCTTCTCCCTAGATAAACCTATCTTGAGAATCAGGACACAGATCATGTAAAAGTCTGCAGAAAATATGAGTGTGTGTAGGCGAGAGAGGAGAGTACCATGATACCATAGGCAAAGGTCTGAATACCATTGTTACCAAGAGAAGCAGCAGCGAGCTCAAGATTTCCAAGGTGACCGGAAAAGATTTGTGTGAACATAGACATGACATAGTTGATCAAGTAAACGGCAGCGGCAGGAGCAGCCAATCGGAAGAGAAGTCTCAGCTCGATCCAAGTAGCAGCGGTGAGACGATTCAACAGAGGAACCTCAGTGCTGGAAAGCACTCTTTCTAGCTCAACACTCAACTCATACTGCCTCTCCTCGGCTGTCTTAGCCTTAGGTGATTCTGCAGCAGTACCGCTGTTACTCAGTAACAAAGGCTGGTTTATCTCATTTTGATTGGATCCCATCTTTGCTTCACCACCGTAAGCGGAGRTGGCAACGGTGGTGAARGTGGTGGTGAGTCTTGGAGGGTCAAAAYTATGTAWGGCTCACAAGAGGTTTTAAAGGAAAAATGTAAGAGAGAGGAAGGACTGCMGAGGGCGGTGTGAATCTCTACGCAGCTCCTTATTATCCGGCTCGAATAAGATATCCACACCTAACATTTCAGAGATATAATTATAATAATCATTAAAAGAAATAGAGTCATGTGACCATTGGCACGTGGGGACCAGCTATTTGTCCCTTTTTCCTTGACTGCTCAGCTGTGCTATGTTGACTTGCACCACATTTCTCACGCTAACATAATATTACCTGTTTTATTTATTATTGGAATTTAGCAATTAACTAAAAGGTTCAAAAAAAAAAAAGAAAAAGATGTTCTATTAGCAAAGTACCATTTTGCATGAACGAGACTGATTTGTCGTATTGTGGGTGAGAGCCAGTTGGTCCCTCGTTCACCAAAAATGTTCGGATAAAATCACAAAGAAAAAAATGTTCTATTAGCAAAGTAGCATTTTGCATGAACCAGACTAATTTGTCGTATTGTGGTTGAGAGCCAGTTGGTCCCTCGTTCACCAAAAATGTTCGGATAAAATCATAGGAGGCTGCTTACCTGTCGTTTTTATAGTGGGGCCCGACTATCCTCGAACTGACTAGAAACGCATATTATTAAGATCAGAGAAGATTAATTTGCATTGAAAATAAAATAGGTTCATGATATTAAAATTTAAATRTGTAATTATATTAAAGAGCTTTTTAACAGTAAATATTACCTAYTGTAGAATACTAAAAATTTTACATTACAACTAAAATGTCCGAATAAGTTACTAGCTTAGCGGTACGTGGTATGATTGCCATCTTTGTCTAAATTTAATATTCATGGGCAAAGTCATTCTAACATTATAATAAAATTAAAATCTTAAAAAACAAAAGAAAGAAATTATGTAAGTAAGACCACGTAGAAAAGGGGGGGTAGGTGGAGATGATATAAATATGACTACTGTTAATATTCATAGCTCAATTAGAAACTTTAATATGAGTAGGCCGTACCCGAAAGTATTTATTTAAAATAATTACAAAATTCAACTAACATCACAATATTTTAATTATATTGTTCATCTATCGATGCATTAGTTGAAGTGGGTGTCTGTTTGGTGAATTATTGGAGTGAGAGTAGCATAATTATATATACTATAAAATATAAATACTCAAAAGAAATATCAAGATCAGCATTGGTTTTTGAAACTTTCATCCCATACTGCTATGTTTGGATGGAAGGAGTCGAAAGGAAATGGAAAGGATGGGAAGTGGTTCAAAATATTTAGACTCATCGATCTAAATTAGAAGTCAATGTCTTTTTTTTTTCTTTTTCTTTTTTACTATTTGATATTTGAAATCCTCCACTATCGCTTCTATGGCTTCGAGTCGAAAAGGCTCAAAACTCTTTTCACATTATTTATTGTATTCGACAAATTCAAATTTAAAACCTTACTTAAATAGTATGAAACTTTTCATCGCTTAAATTTATAAACGTTATGCAAAAAACTTTGTTTAAATAATATAAAATTCCTTACCTCTCGAACCTACAAAGGTTGATCCTTTCACGAGATCTCCCCCAAGGATCGCTTCATTATTTGGTAGCGAGTGYGAGATTTAAACTCATGATTTCAAATTCAAACTCAAAGCTCGGATACCTCTTTCCTTAAAATGAATATTATGTTAGGAGGATTCTTTTTACGTTCTAATTATTCTCCTTCCTTCYGCCATCTCTTCCCTCAATCCAAGCAAAATCTAGAGAAAAGGGAGCCAATAATATATTGCAGATTGGTTCGTACCTTGTGTGCCCCAACAGGCACAGTGATTCCAAATCAGATAAAAACTACCACATGCAAATTTCTTTACAGTACATATAAGGTCACATARGTTCAATTATTGATTTAAAACAACAACCAAAGGAAAAAACAAGATACCTCACTCACTTTTTATTTTGAAAGAGAYCACCCCTTTTTCACAAGAAAAAATATTATCTTTTCAATGTTCAAGGGCATTATAAAAACTTTCTTGTGTCTTTTAACCTACTTTAAAGAATTATTTCGTCCAAATTCTAGCAATTATRAATAAGAAAGCATACTTTAGTAATTTTATATAATTAACTCTACAAATAATCTGATATCAACATGATTTGCATGTATGGTGGATATAAARGGAGGACTTAATATTAAGAAAGCATTCTTTTCCTAAAGGAAAATAAAAAATGTAAGAGCCGTTCCGTATGTAAGTTCAACTCTCCTATCTCTCTGGAGTAGCAATTAAATTATCAATGGGAACCACAATGAGATTGATTAAGAAATCAATCATAATGGAAATCATGATTATATTGGTACGATTTGGATTAAATCTTGTAATGAATATTATTGGGATTGATATGTTTAGTTCAAGTCAACATCACTAATAGAATCAGTCAAGATTGCAATTTTACCTTATCACATAATGTGTTAAAATTTTATTAAGATTTTTTCTCTATTCTTTTTAAAAAATTAGCATTAAATTCAATCCAACTTTAAAAAACTATTTTCTCAAATTTTTCCAAAAATTAATAGTAAATTCAACTCGGGAGAATAAGATTTTATTTTTTTGATTAAAAAAACTCTAAATTTTGGATCAATGGTGTTTAGAGAGGATAGAGAGGAAATGAAGGATCGTGAAGCATATGATAACCATTGAGTTATTTTTATTTTTATTACCTTCAATCAAACATCATCGATAAAAATTTATTATCTCTCATTCTCATTACTTAATTTTATTACCCCTAACAAAACGCTCAAGTGGATTTTTAACTCTCCTTGACCCGACAGGTCCACTAAAGGCACCCCCCATGCTTTTAATTTTAATTTTTAATTTTTAATTTTCAGACAGGTACCCTCCAAAGTGCAATGGAGGGCACCAACCTAGATTTTAAATGAGTTTAATGATCGAATATCTTAATTTAATATTTATAATATATAAAATTAAGCCTTAAAATTATATATTTTTTAATAATTTAAATTTGAATATTCACATTTCTCAATTCATGACTTTAAAGGAAGGAATGAAATTCAAATTTTTTTGATATATTTTTTAATAATTTAAATTTGAATATTCACATTTCTCAATTCATGACTTTAAAGGAAGGAATGAAATTCAAWTTTTTTTGATATATTTATTAATTATTAATAAGTGAACAATTTTTTCTCTCTTTTCTAGAAGATAAAAGAGACATGATTCGGCTTAATTTAGCTTATTAGAAGAGATAGGTTATGGGTTATCAGATCTTCGAATTAAATTTTGCAGAGCACCATCTAATAAAATAGTAAAAAATAAGAAAATGATTAATTATTGTGACTTAGATTTGAATTAATTATTAAATAACTCATCGAAGAGCCGGCAGCGGAGTGAAAATAAAACATCCAYAATGTCAGTCATCGTGCGTCTGCGTCCCTATCATGCAATGTAATACTTTAATTAGCATAATATTTAATTAAATAAAAAAATCGATATTAACAAATGCAAGTCAGCAGCCACTGTCTTCTCATTTTATGTGTTTTATGAAAACGATTGATTGATCACTCCCCTTTTGTTTGAATATTGCTGATTTTTTTATTTTTAAAATGGTTAAACTTTTGAGTAGTAATTGATGTTTAGGATGGATGGGAAAAATGCTATACCGCAATAATTTGAGTCTAATTTTTATATTTTTTTTGATACAACGGTCGTATTCAAGAATTTAATAAGAAAATTAGGAAAAATTAGCCAAGTCAGCTTAATTATAAGTGACTTAATAAACTAAATAAAYAATTATTCGTCAAGATTTTTGACTTATTTAAAAATAAGTCAAATTTATCGAGAGAGTTTTAATTTGTGAATTTATTATCACTCATCACTTACCCTTACATACTAGTAATTAATGCTGTCCAGACAAATATTTTTTTAACTATGAGATAAATAAATTATATACGAGTTGAGTTTGAATAAAAAAATTAATTTACATGAAATATTAAGTCATGAGTTGAGTCAAATATGAGTAAGGAGAGCCTTATTTAGACCTAGTGTCTAGCTAATTTCCACCCCTGTAAAATGTTAATGGATAATTTCAATTTTAGTATCTAACATTATTAGTTTTTATATCATTTTAATTTTGGGTGTGACTAACATGGACATGAAAATTTATTCAATTAAATTTTTATAATTTATTTAAATAATTTAAATGTTTTTATTAAGAGTAAAAGTATTTRATATCTCAATTAATAAAATGATGATAAGTTCAACCAAGTTCATTTGCTAGGTATTTCGAATTGCACGAACTTCAAAAAAAAATCAAAAGAGTAAGTATAATTATGGTCGTTGCAGGTCTGACGACGAGCCACCGCTATGGCCGCCGCACCTCGCCGTTCGCCGCGCACTGTCCCTTGCGGCGACATTCATGTCGTGCGAAACTCAGGCCCTACAAATCAGGAAGGATAAGAAGGCAAAAGAGTCATTCTGGTTGATATCGCACCTTGTCGTCGTCGCAAGGTCACCACCAGAAGAAGCAGAACACAGTTGTTTTTCCATCCTTATCACTGCTTGCCACTGCAACCGCCATAGCCGCAGATCAAGGACGAAAAGAAGGCAAGGTCCATCGTCGCTGCGACACCTTACCACTGTCGTCTGGCCACTTGCGCACTGTCCTTTGCGGCAACATCCACGCCGTCGTCATCACCACTGCGAAACTCAGGCCCTGCAAATCGGGAAGGATCAGAAGGCAGAAGAGTCACTCTGGTTGCCATCGCACCTTGCCGTCATCGCTAGGCCACTACCAGAAGAAGCAGAATACAGTTGTTTCTCCATCCTCATCGTTGCTTGCTACTTGCAGCCGCCATAGTCGCAGATCAAGGCTGAGCAGAAGGCGAGGTCCATTGTCGTCGCGACACCTTACCGTCATCGTCAGGCCACTGTCGAAACAGAAGACAGATCCATCATCGCCGCCGGAAAACAAGTTTATATATGTTTAGATTAGACTTTTGGTTCTATGAAATTAGATTGGGTTAGTTTCAACCCAAGAAGATGAGGGTAGAAGCCTAACAAATTGAAGAACAAGAGCGCAAGTCTAGCAAATTGAAGAAGAAAAATGCCCACTACTTGAAGGAAAAAGGGCTCAAATATCTTAAATATGGTCCAAAAAAATAATTCAAGTTATTAGATTTGTAATATTGCCCTAAATGACAAAAATCGAGTTGGAACTTATCTATTCAAAACCCATCTTTGAGTGGCATCCGTGACGAAGTTCGAGAGAACAATTTGTTGATACGAAAATTTTATTAAATTAAATTTTCATAATCTATTTAAATCGTTAATAGTTAAATTTAAATATTTTTATTAAAAAATAGGAAGTATTTGACATATCAACTAATGAAATGATAATATATATCGTGTCAAGGATGATAAGATTCAACAATAAAAATTATGGATGCAGTTTGGTGAATCAATAAATGTCATGTCATTCCTAATTGTGATTTAAACCAATAAATCAATTTATTTTGTCTATAAATAGATATCAAAGTACAAGAAAAAGTAATGCAATAATTCATATTGAACAAAGCTCAAAAGAAATTTTATCAAATTTTTCTTCAAATCTAGAGATTAAGTTGTAAAACCTTCCAAAATTTTAAAGAAAAGTATTAATGAGACGAGTTATTATTACGAGAATATTTATATTTTACGGATGAAAAATTCGATAAACAACGTCAAGATAAATCTCCCTTGTAATTATGTAAAAACATCATAATAACTTATAAGATAAGAGACGACAGCTTGTTGCGGGCTCCAATAGGTTTGAGCACTTGAAACATCAGAATGACGTATTCTATTTGACAACTATCGGGGCCTCAATAGTCATCGTCTTGAACTATTGATGATTTGCAAGCAGACCATCCTAAGAAACAAAKACTGCTATTATATTTGACAGCTCGGAGCATTATTTATTGAATAATAGGTCACATCATTGACCTTATAATAAATAGAAATTAGACAATTATGAAATTTATATAATGGGGTGAAGCTTTTAATAATTCGTAATTCAGGAGTCTCCATTTGTCCTTCGTCTTTGCTAAAGCATGAAAAACTACCCGAACATGTAGTAATTTGGTTACGCTTGTTGAGAAAGAATTTTTTTATTATAAAATTCCTTTTAAGAGAATCCAATTATAAAATTTAAGTCAAAATAATATTTAAAACGAAAAAATTCTTTTAAAATAATTATAAATTTAAAATTTATTAATAGTAACATTTGCATCTTTTCTTTAACTCTTGTAAAGAAAGATCTCTTACCACACRTTAGACATTTGGCTTGGAGGTGCAGATGTTGAGGAGATCTCAATAATGTGAACAAATATAGACATCACATACTTTATTTTTGGAAAAAAGAAAATTCTTCGGAAATCCAAAATGAAAACCAATAAATTATTTGTCCTTCATTTTGTAGGCTTTTTTTTTTTTTTTTCATATTTGGATGCGTTTATAATAATCCTTTTGAAAATTTGATTTGAGATTGCAATTTTATTCCCTGTTGTTTATCATAATTTCTGAAACATCAAATCCACAATAAATACGTACTCTACGTTTGGCAAGGAAATTTCATAATTCATATTGTACTTTAGTRAGATAAATCATTATAGAAAAAGAAATTATATTAAAGGGGTAGCATYGGACCTATATATTTACTTATTTGCAAAAATAGTACCGAAATAGCAACGTAATCTTTTGGAAGTCGTTTGGTGAATTTGTTCCTCGAGAAGAACTTTGTTCTATCAGGCATCCTATCGATCTAGTTATGTAGAGGGTTTTTTTTTTTTT
>MEJB01000018.1:4971455-4996356 GCA_001752375.1 Rhazya stricta | reverse complement strand
TGACTCTTCGGTATCAAAGTTTGCTCCCAAACGATCTCCTGATACCATCTAGCTAGTCGTCACCTAAAACGTAAAATAATGACAATGGGTGAGTTACTAAGCTCAGTAAGTAAATCCCATACATGAATGCATGTATCATGCATTATGTATCATGAAGGTAAAAAATTTACTTTATCAAAGCCTTTCAAAAATTTCATTTTCAAATCGTGAGCTCACTTAGTGTAATGCCTARACATTAAACTCTACAATGGGCAATTGTTATTTGGAATCCAATCACATTCTACTGATAGAACTGCAAAGCACTTAACATTCTTTAATCTTTTCCTTTCACTTTCACCTCAAAAGAGCTGAACATTTCATACTTTTCTACCTTACAATAGGGTTGGCTGGATGCATCGGTCCCTCACGCCCCATTTTCCACTCGCACATTTTTTGAGCTAGGCTTTACATCCCTTTTCAAATCTTTAACGTTTGAAAATCATTCAACATAAAAATCACATTTTTTTCCCAAACTTCATTCCTAAAAAATATTTACTTTTTCCAAACTTTATTCTTTAAAACATTTATTTTCATGGATGTATGATTATGCTCATGCCAGAAAATGGTGCAAAATACTGCAAACTATATGCTCATGATCACGGACCACATGAACTATTAACTTTAAAAATTTCAAAATGTCAACCAATAGTAAATTTACACATTTGAAATAATACCATCGATCACATCACATAAAAAAATTCAATTATGAATTCACATTCAACTCACATAAGATAATTCAAATCATCACAACAATACAGATATATCATAACTAATGAGGATGTGRAAATTTACTTAGTTGAAATTCTTAATAATTTGCTTACTTTAAATCGCTAGTGGAGTTCCTTGGTTACCATAATGTGAATGTGCCACAAGTATCCTAATATTATTACATAAAGAATATTCACCAAAAACTTATTTAACCAAATATATTCATTTAACATAGGTGTTCATCATTAATTTCATGACTCTTAATCGTTCTTAAAACAACAGTAATAATAATAATACAATCACAATATACATTACTTTATCGTATAAACCCTAAATTCCATATTAAATTRTATTCCATCGTACTTCTAGAAATATATGCCTCTTTTACTTAATCGTGTACTAACTTAAATTTCACATTAGATACATTCCTATTTTTCCCATAATTAACAATACATAATACAAAAACTAGGTCATTCGGTTAATTTAAATGAAGGAACTAATGATTCATCTTGAATCCCGAAAACCCTAGGTGTAGTATCGAGTCTTGGACGTAATGGTGTCAATCACATTCGGGAAAAAGATGCGCTCTAGGTGTGAATGTAYGGCGCGTGCACAACTAGTTTGAGCGGAAAGTGCAGGGTGCTTGGTCACCTGAGTACCTGGTCGTGCGACAATGACCAGAACAGAGGAGATGGAGCGGCGTCTGGTATCGGCAGAGAAAAGGGGGGAGAGAGAGAGAGAGGGAAGGCCGGCATCGGTGAGGGAGAGGCAACGGCAAGGAGGGGGTTAGAGTTTATGTTTAAGGAAAAAGATGAATAGGCATCTTCTTTAGGTCATATATATATATATATATTGAAAGTTAACTTAATCCTAACAAAAATTCTTYCGTGGACCATTTATTCCTTAACCAACTAAATCCAAGTAAATTAAGATATATTAGTTTTCTTTTAACCCAAAACCAAAATTTAAATCCAATTTTAGATTTGGATAAGAAGAGAACGGATTCTAATGGTTCAAATCTAAAATAATTAACTAAATATTTTTAATTAAATCAAACTAATAAAATATCTAATTTAAAGATATACTCACACAATAATATATAAATAATAACTAATTATAGAAATAATAATTTATTTTTAGTTAGCATACCGAACGTTACGACCTTTAAGTCATTTCGTTGCAAATTAATCAAATCACTAAAAATGATGAATATAACTAATTAGTGAATTAAAATATAAATTATATAATTATATAAAATTCGTAAAAATAAAAATAAATCTCCGGCTATTACAAAAGATTTGTTCACAGCAGTGTCTACTCGTCACTTCAAAAAAATCTCCCAAGACGCCTAATGGGATTTTCTGATTATGCACTTGGAGTCCGTAAAAATGGCCAGGGGAMGAATCCCCCCGGCCATGAGGAGGTGCTCGAGTTCTTGAAGGATTTTGCATGAGACTTTGGACTGATTGATTTGATTCGGTTTAATACCGAAGTAATAAGAGTTGAACAAGTGAGTTTAAAGGATGATCAGTGGGTCGTTGAGTCGAGAACTAGCAACGATTTCAGAGCGGAAGAGCTATTTGATGCTGTGGTATTTTTAATGGTCACAATACTCAACCAAGATTGGCAGAACTCGCAGGTATGTATGCGTTTTTCTTACTTATACTGATGCATACAGAGGTCCAAGGAGATAGAACTCTCTTGCTATTGGTTATGTTCTGTTTTTGCCACATCTGGTTTCGGTGTTGGATTCAACATTAACCATTTCATCTAATTAATGGCTCCAAGGAATCCGAAAATGGCCAGGGGAACAAATACACAGTCAGAATTACAGGGTTCCAGAACATTTCCAGAATCTGGTAAGGCATTAGTTTGCTCAAATTGATTTCATGACTTATCTATTTATACTTCATCGTTAACCTTTTTCTAAATATGTTTTCACGTTTGCTAAATGTAACATATCAAATCATTAAATATTATGAAYATTGAAAAATATGCTTAATGTCTGTGTTCCCTCTCCCCTACAATGAAGGCTTCTGCTCTCTACATCAATTGCAGAAACCCCATATAGAAACTTAGGTGGCCTGGAATCCCGTCGACAACTACAAGTGTACTAGGTGGTTGCAATTGAGCCAATTGATTGGTTAAATTGGAGCCAAAAGCTTCTCCTGTTCGTTACGGATGCCTTTTCGCTCATTACAGGAGGAGCAGCATATTTTTWACTTTTTATTTTGCTGAGCCAAATGATATTTCCCAAAATAAAATGATCCAGACATGCACGTAGTGGCTCTTGCCACTGCGTGTGTTACTGATGAGGTTGCTCTTGCCACAGTGTATGTAACTAACTCAATGGACTAGATCATTGTAGTGGTTACACGCGTAATGACATGATTTTTAGCATAAGAAATTAAAAAAAATCCAATTTTTAATGATTTTAACTATCGAATTTTATTTGTTAATCCATATTGTCAATCATTATTATATTTATGAGATATTAAGTTAAAAGTTTTAGAAAAATCAACAAATCTGACAAATCTTACCGAGAAAGCAGAGGAAAAACTATAGAGAGATAAACATATAAAGAAAATGACAAGGGCATTAAGGGTTATCTTTCATATATATTTTTATGTTATGAAATCAGGGTGTTGCTTTTACTAATTGCATGTGTGCTTTATGGAAAAAGTACAGGTTGTAGTAGTGATTGGTTTTTGACCTAGCGCCCTTGATATTGCTGTAGAAGTTGCCGAGATAGCCAAAGAAGTTCATCTTTCGTCTAGATATCCAGGAATTGTAGCTTCCAAACTGGAGACGCATGACAATCTCTGGTTGCATTCCGAGGCATGAACCTTCATGATGTTGTTAGAAATTACCCTGAGTCTGAGAAATTACCAACCAAATACCTTATTGATTCTTCATTTGGTAGGTCGACTATTGCTATGAAAATGATGAAGTTGCTTTCAAAGACGGTGCATCTGCTACTGCAGAAGTCATTGTCCATTGCACCGGGTATATACTCACAGAACATTCTCCTTCTTCTTCGTTTCACTGTTAGCTTCATTTCCAAGAACAATGCAAGGAAAAAACGGGTTTCCAGGAGACAATCGGGTTGCTCCGTTGTACAAACATGTATTCCCTCCCCAGATTGCTCATCAGCTTTSTTTCATCGGCATACCTTGTGCGGTAATAGTTCTTTGCCATTTTCCTTCTCAGTTCTCTGGTACTAGTTTCCAGGTGTGTGTTTTTATTGATTTTCCTTTGGTGATTAATGTATGCATAGGCTATAAATTTTTTCCATGATCGAACTACAAGCCAAGKGGGTTGCACRGGTTATRTCGGGCAAAGTACTTCTGCCAACTGAAGGAGAGATGTTGGCCGATGTAGAACAACAGTACCAGCTTATGGAACGAAATGGAGTTCCCATACACCAGACTCATACGCTTTACCTAAATGCGCTATAGTTCTTAGAAGCATGGATAAAGGCTTTTTGTATCCTATGTATTAATTACAACAGCTTGTGATATTTGGTTGGCAGGGTGAATAGTTGGATCGGCTAGCTGCTCAAGTAGAACAACCACCTTCTGATAAGCAGCTAATAGAGCTAATTGTGAATATTAGAAGAGCTACTCTTGCTTCAAGGGTTGGATTTAGAGAACGTCTTGATAATTGGAGCTCTGTCAACGTGGATTGATTTGGACCTAAATGCAAGGAGTTTTAGAAAAGAACTTCACATGTTATGAGAAGAAGGATCTATATAGGTCTGTCTCTAAATTTTTCTCATTATATATTTGTATACACATCTGAAGTGTAGCAATCCCTCTGCTGCATTTTAACTGCCATTTTGTGGCATAGACTTTTAAGCCATGTCTAAAATATGATTTTTCGCGTCAGTCTTAAGACTTTAAGACCAGTTTGCTGGGCCTCTAGGGTAAAAGCATTGACTATTGGCTTGGAGAAGGGAGGCAAGGGTCTATGCCACAAAAATCCTAGTCGTTCTCCAAGTTCAAAGCTCCCGCAAACCCTTATAGATCAGATCAAGAAGTCTCCAAGTTTTCTGCGAGCGCTGTTGTGCAGAAGATGGAAACAACGGCGAATATGGGCGTTGTTGAGCTGAAGATGGGAACAACGACCAAGACGGGAGCAATCAGAAGAAGTTTCTCATTCATGATGATGGGCAATGTATGCGGAGTCTACGTTCCCCAGAACTACAATGTAGCCAGCGTCAAGAAAATCGCCTATTGTGGCCTTCCCATGGCCAAGCAAGTCAAACAGACCTATCGCATGTCATAACCCCTACCTCAGAACAAGATGACGATCCTCAAAACTCCACAATGAATGGCTCGACAATGGCAGAAGTTTGTTGTTGGTTGCCGATGTTTGCATACAGATCCATATATATTCATTCATTGATTGAGTTGTGTATTTAGGTTGGGTGAATTTAGTCTCCTATGAGATTCTAACTCTGTCGCAGGACAAGTTGACTCAGGTTTGTGGTCATTTGATGTAGCAACTCTTCATCTTTGTGGATTTCTTGAGTTCACTATCAAATTCATAATTTAGCTCGAGTAAACATAAGATTTTAATTTTTTATCAGATATTTCTTAGAATAAAAATCATATTCGATGGGTGTAATTCTAATTAAATCTGAATGAGTCTTACTAATTGAGAATATTGAATGATCTAATATGAAAGTGTTTAAATTTGTTCAATTATTCATCTTTTCAAGTTMAGTCATAAATTTTGTTCTCTAAAAGTTTCAAATTAAATCAAACCATTCAAATTGTGAAACCAATTTGCTCGGATTGACTTCTAAAGTTGAGTTTAATTCAACTTTGGTTTTAGCTATTATCAAACGTTTATATAATAAATAATATAAAAGAAAATATTTAAAAAATAACGTGGCCTGTTAACTATATTTTTGTAATCTAAACATATAGCATAAGATACTAAAGTCTTTAACAAGTTAACCTTTTTATATAAATACAATATTGAATTTATCGTGAAAAGTGCATCAAAGAATTAAATGATACTTACAATTTTCCTTTTGTAATTAGGTTATTACTAATATATATATATAGTAACATATTAAAAGTTAATGACTATAATTTACTCTATTTAATTTTGTAAGATAAAATAATACCAACATATACACATACTTAAAAATTATGTATCATGTTCTTTCCAAAAAAAAACAAAAAAAAGAAAGAAAAACAAAGATTATGTATTATGTATATGAGTAATCATTATATGTTGATTTGGTTTGGTTCACTTTTAACTTTCCAATTAAAAAATCAAAACCCAACCAGTAAATTCAATATGGTTCGATTTTGTACTTTTTTTTTTTAAAAGAAAATGTAAAACCACAAAATTGGTTCGTTTTTGTTTGATTTGGATGGTTCAGACGATCCTTCATTAAAGTATCCTTTCCTCAAAAGAGTTGATCTTGTATTAGAAAACATGAAAAATAAGTAACAAACACATCCATGAAATCTCTGTTCAAATATATGTCTACTTATCTAATTCAGTTCTATTAGGTTTCTAACAAGAAGTTTTTATATCCAATTAGGAATAGAAGATGAAAGGATTCTCATCAAAATCTACGGAAAAGCACCTGTGGTAGTAACATCACAGACCTGATCCAAAGAGGAAAAATCTTACAAACTTGTCTGCCAAGAACAACAAAATTCAATGTCAAGTTATTGGCTGCCAGAGGATTTGCTGTTGGATGTTCTTGCAAGGTTACCYGTGGAATCTCTTCTACGATTTAGGTGTGTATCAAAACCATGGTTGGCTCTTATTGATTCTCAAGAATTCGTCAAAATGCATTTAAAACAATCAATCATGAATCCGAATGTTCGCCAGTTTCTCTCAAGGACTCATCGTCCCTTTGGCGAAGAACCTCCAGAAATCTTAAGTTACAATCTCTATGCTGCAGAGTTTAATTTACCCGAGAATCTGATTGAAACTTGGCAGGAGATCTCTCCCCCCTCCTTAAAGGTTGGGAATATTAGTTTGGTAGGCTGTTGTAATGGCCTCCTTTGTCTATGCAGAGAAGGTCTCTATGGTAGACTTCTCTTGTACAATCCATGGACCAAAAAGGATTGGAAAGTACCTGACGAGGCCATGTTTGTATATCTGCCTCAGTATGGTTTTGGCTATGACGATGTTAATGATGACTACAAGGTTATTAGTATTTATCATTTCGAAGTTCAGGTTTATAGTCTGAAATCAAATTCATGGAGAAGAGTTCAAGATTTACCCTATAGGATTTCCGGSATATACAACGATGGTGTTGGTGTTCTAACTAATTGTTCTTTGCATTGGATATCATATAAGACATCAGCTATCAAAGGGGAATCCTTCCCTGATGTTACTATTTTGGCCCTTGATCTTCGAACCGAGAAATACCATCTTGTGCCATTGCCTGAGTGTAGAGCGAGACCGGCCATAGAATGGTTGGGGGTTTTGAACGATTGTCTCTCTTTGGTGACGGACATGTTTTATAGTATTATTATATGGGTGATGAAAGATTATGGAATAAAAGATTCTTGGACTAAGCTATCAACGGTGGTGCACTCGACATTCCTATTACCAAATCCTATAAAGTTGAAACCTATAGCATATTCAGAGATCAGGAAACAACTGATTTTTCATTATCCAGGAGGATTTCTACGGTATAATGTTGAGACGAACTTGCTTGACAGGGTCTGTTTTGATGCATCATCAGGTGGCATAAATGCTTTTGGCTGCGTGCAAAGCCTTGTTCAGCCTTGTGGTGGTGGAAGCAAAGGAACTTTTAGGCATACAAAGTCTGAGAAGAAAATTCTTTCTTAGAACACGGGCTTGTTCTTCAAATTTATGATTAGCATTCAGCCATTGATCAACGATCAAGTTGTGGTCTAGTTTTAWTATCTTTTCTTCTGATTTTCTCCTTAGCCATACAATATAGTATTGTTTAATTARTTGCTTGAATTTCTATATGTAGGTGTCGCTTGCATCTATATATAGAGTGTAAGTTTGCTATACATATCTCACACTCGCTCACTCACATAAAAAGCCATGGGATTGATCCTAAAAAAAGTGTTAGAAWTGTTAAAGGAAAAAGTTTCAAACAACCAAGAAYAGATAATATTGTAGTTTGTCCACTATTATCCTAATTTGATCTACAAAAGTCACCTTTTAGGTATGAGTAGCGCAATATCATGTAAGTGAGAGCTTTTAGATTTTGCAAGGTTTATCTAAACTACCAACAGCCCGAATCATTTAAATCAAATGATTTGGTTTGACTTTAAGATTTTAAAGCTAAAACTAATGATTAGTTTGAATTATGAACAAAGTTTAATCAAATCGAATGGCCATCCGAGATAGAGGATATAAAACAGTCATTGATTCTTTTCTTTGGGTGAAAATTGTAATATATAGCTTCATGAAATTCCCAAGTATTTCATAACTTTAAAATGACATAAATTCGATGTTTTTTAAATTTTGTAACRCATGTTCAATAGCAAATGCATAATTTTACTGTATATGGTCAATTACTAATGCATTCAAGTTAGAAGTTTCAATCATTATATTTGTGGATTTCAAGTTGCCATGAGGTATTGAGCTCCCATTGTGAAGGTAATTTAGAGAGCGAGCTACATCCAATAGAGACAAGGGAGGGAGTTTCCTGGTCTTTAGGGACATGGTCGAGTGGCAAGGATCAAAAGATAAAGATCACRCTGGACYTTTAGTTCGCAGGTCTGATTTTTATYGACAGCGAATCTRTATTCAACTATTGAATAAAATCAATTGATCTCCTTTGGTCCCCGTCACATAGGGCTTGCCTATTGTGATTTACTTCTTCTGTGATGCTTATTGGTGTGCCACAGGAGCTGAGTTCACCATTAATGGGCTTTCTTATGTTAACAAAAGGGAGGGAGTTTTCTGGCTTCTGTGCAAAAGACAGTAAAAGCATGAAAGTCACATATTTGAAATTTTCTATACTTTAAGAAACTGGAATTTAGTACTACATTATGTCAAAGGTTTCCCCGGGAAAAATTAAAAAAAAAAGGTAAAAGGTTATCTGTGCATTGAGAAAATGAAATTCACTCCTGTAATGTGAAGAAGTCTTCTTTAAATAGTTCTTTATATTTGATCTCTCATTACACTTACTACTAATGTTGGTGTTCTAACYAATTGTTCTTTGCAGGTTTCTCCCCTCTCCTAGTAAATCGAAACTTCGAAAACGGGAAATTCTATCTTTTTTTCTTGTCTTCTTATTATTTTAATTTAAATTAGTATAACTCCATTATTCTGCATACACAAGTAAGGCTATTCATTGATTTTGAGAACCGAATCAAGTTTTACACGCAAAAGTCTTCCGATCTACCAAAGAAATAATTAGTTGTAAAAATTGACAGTGGTTTTGGCATGATACTCAAATGTTGAATGGAATTTTTCAAGAAATAATTAAGCTATTAAAACCTTGTCTTTTGAAGTGAGAGAGTAATGAGGGGAAAAAAAAAAAAAATAGTCGAAGAAGGGGGTAAAAATGAAATACATAGTTGCAAAAAAGGCACTATAAAATAATACCATGAAGATAGAGAGCCAAAGAGGGTGCGCCTTGCATAGACG
Organism: Rhazya stricta; assembly: GCA_001752375.1. Taxonomy (NCBI): domain Eukaryota; kingdom Viridiplantae; phylum Streptophyta; class Magnoliopsida; order Gentianales; family Apocynaceae; genus Rhazya; species Rhazya stricta. Next base: position 4,986,996 of record MEJB01000018.1, on the reverse strand, counting down.
TACAAGTTTGAATTAGGCTTCTCATGGTCCTTGGGCCTACTAATAACCCTTATTGAGAACCAAATTTGAATGTCTGATAATCACATTTTTTCTTTTGATAAATCAATTGCTTTCATTCAACTCATATTCTTTGTATGTATTATATTTATTCTGCCCCTTTTAGGCTAAGAAATATCATTGTTTGATGTGGTGAATATTTTACATTTATAGCTTTGATAGTTTTTTTTTGAATGACTATTACCGACCTCATGAAAGAAAAATAGGATTTTTTTTTTCAATAATGGGCGTCCTTTCTACCATAATGAATCTCACTGTAAAAACAACATCATTTGTGGACCCAACGTATTAAGAAAATGTGTTGCAAAAAAATCATCGCATTCATGGAACCGATTTGGTCGGCTAGACCCATTGCATTCAGAGAATGCCTTAGGTTTCTGCATACGCATCCAGTAAATGTGTTGCTAGTATATTGCATTAACGAAATGCATTGGAATTCACGGTTTTCACATTTTCTTAATCCAATGTCTAGTTCTGAATACCTATAATWCTACCGAATGTCATATCTACATATAACACAACTTATAAAATTTTCAAAATATATGCTATCATTTTATATATACTGAGATATTGCTTGATTAATAAAAAAACATATACAAATTTTCTATCATTACATTGTGAAAATGTAAACGAAATAATCAAGAGAATAATATTTTTGTTAAATTAAACTTGAAGCAAGAGACAATATTATATAAGATCAATATTTGAAGCGAAAAGATTATATAAATATTTATTTATATTATAACAACTTACAAACTATGTCCATGTAATACTTGAGATTTTTTTTTWATTTTTACGAACTTCATATAATTATATAATTTATATTCTAATCCACTAATTAGATTATATTCATGATTTTAGTGGTTTGATTATTTTGCAGCGAAAGGACTTGGAGGCCGTAACGTTCGATGTGATAATTAAAAATAAATTATTATTTCTCTGACTTGTTATTTATTTGTGCATTATCGTGTGAGTATATTTATTTAAATGTGAAATTTTACTAGTATAATTTACTTATAATTTTTAGTTAATTAATTTAAGTTTGACCCATTATAGTTCGTTCTCTTCTTATTCAAACCTAAAACTAGATTCAGAGTTCGGTTTTGGGTCAGAAAAAACTAATAGATCTTAATTTAGTTGGGTTTAGTAGGTTAAGGAATAAAAATGGCCCATGAATGAATTTTGGTTAGGGTTAAGTTGCATTTTTTTTAATTTTAAAAAACTGATTTAATTAGAAGATGATTGTTCATCTTCTTCCCCAAAAACACAAACCCTAAATCCCCTCCCTGCCGCCGCCTCCTCCATCTGCCCTCACTGACGCCGGCCTTCTTTCTCTCTCTCCCTCTCTCCTTGCGATCATCCGCCGCTTGCTTTCTGCCATCTCTTTTCCTCTGCACGCATCATCGATCTTGCTGCGTGACCAGAGATCCTACTCTCTGTGCCGTCGGATCCGTAGCCGCTCGAAGAAGCTCTGCCATCGTGACCGCTGCACACTGATCTCTCTCTAATCCTTTTGACCATCTTCTGACTAGATCAGCAAGAGATTGACGCCAACTAGAAGGGAGGACTCCTGCTCGATCGATAAAGTTGCCACCGAGATCGATGCCCATCCACTCYAGTCATCGGAAYTCACTGCTCAACCGAAAGGAGATTGTGTTGCTTGATCGGAAAAAATAGAACTTGCCYGGAGCARAATTGCTTAAGTGACGAGGTGACCAGGCGTTGTGCGCTRTGTGCTTGAACCAGTTATCATTTTTTGCCCYGTTCGCATGCTCGGAGYGCATTATTTTTTCGAGCGTGATTGACACCATTACGCCTTAGACTCAATGCTACACCTAATACCTAAGGTTCGGGATTCAAGGTGAATCCTCGTTTCAATTAACTGAATGGCCTATGTTTTGTATTATGTAATAATAATAATTAAGGAATAATTGTTTAATGTGAAAGTTAAGTTAATATGATAAAGAAAAAGGAAAACATGTTTCTAGAAATATATTAGAATACAATTTAATATGGTATTTAGGGTTTGTACGATAATTAATGTACATTGTGATTGTATTATTATTATTGCTATTGTTTTAAGAACGATTAGAAGCCATGAAATTAACTTATACTCTTARTAGTTCGATTATTTCGACATAAAATTTAAACTCGAAAATTATTGGTTAATGTCACCCATAGGAAAAATGATGAACGTATTAATGGAGAACACTTATGTTAAATGAATGTATTTGGTTAAACAAGTTTCAAATGAATATTCTTTGTGTAATAATATTAKGATACTTRTGGCACATTGACTTTGTGGGYARCCAAGGCACTCCGCTAATGATTTAAAGTAAACAAATTCACTGAGRACTTCAAGTAAGTAAATCTCTTTCTTTCATTTAAGTAAATTTTGACATTCTCATTAGTTATAATACAAGTGTATTGTTATTATGATTGAATMTCTCTATGTGAATTGAATGTAAGTTTATGGCTTATATTGAAGTAAGTAAGATTCCACATCCTCATTTATTTGCWTGCATGTGTATTGTTGTTGATTGAATTGTCCTTATGTGATGTGATTTATGATATTATTCCAAGTGTGTGAATTTATTACTTGTTGACATGTTGAAAATTTTTAAGTTCAGAGTTCATGGGGTCCATGTTCATGTGCATATAGTCTGAAGTATTTTGCACTATTCTCTGGCATRGGCATAATCATGCATTTAAGAAAAAAATATTTTAAAGAATGACGTTTGAAAAAGAAAATATTTTGAGGATTGAAGTTTGGAGAAAATGAGATTTTTGATTAATGATTTTCAAACATTAAGGATTTTGAAAAAGGGTGTAAAGCCTAGACCATGAAAGGTGCGAGTAGGAAATGGGGTGTGGGGGATCGACGCACCGACCTAACTTATAGGGTGAGAAAATACGTAATGTTCACCTCTTGCAAGGTGAAAGTGAAAGGAAAAGACTAAAGTAGTTAACCGTTTTGTGGTTCTACTAGTAGAATGTGATCGAGTTTCAAATAATAATTATCCACTGTAGAGCTTAATGGCTAGGCATTACACCAATTAAGCTTACAATTTTGAAAAGGAAAATTTTGGAAAGTTTAGACAAAGCGAATTTTTGAACTTATGACATATAGTGCATGATACATGCATTTATATATGATATTTACTTACTGAGCTTAGTAGCTCACCCATATTCCCTTATTTTACGTTTTAGATGATGCCTAGCCATATGGTGTGTGGAGATCATTTGGGAGGAGGCTTTGATACTCAAGAGTCAACTGCATTAATTAAATTTCTATTGATTAATGGACTAGTTGAATACTTAAATTTTTATTCGTTTCATGATTTATTCTATTAAAGACTTCCCCTGAATTTTAAATATATGAGTATTTTATTGATAAATGTTAATGCTGGGGAATAGGGTTATTTCATTTAGTGTGGAATGTTGGTGACATTGGTGTAAAATTTTCTTATTGTATACAAGGAGAATATATTGATATTACAGAGGAAATTTTGCCGAAAAGTTTTATAAATCCTTTGTATTACAATATCCAAAATTTTTATTTTTTCTAATTTTCGCAATCTATGTGAGTAAATGGTTAACATTGACGGGTTAGGATAGAGTTTTCTAATCTGGGGGTGTTATAGTCTGTCTCTTGAATAATGATGAAAATCTAATCTATTATTATTTTCACAATTTCACCTATTATGACCGGGTTGATGGTAGTTTGAACATCTTGGGGGAGAATCAGGGCTATAAAAATCCATTTCCCCACGTATTCTAGTAGTATGGCTCTATCTCGAATGATTGCAGCCCTTCATAAGTTTTTTATTATGTTTAAGGATGAAAAGTGTAGACCTCCAAGTTGACTCATTTGCAATCAGATAGAAATCACAACTATATGTGTTTCTATATTATCCTTGGAGTAGAATTCACTAAATAGATTTGCAATGTCCCAATCTCTCTTCCAACATATAGCAAATACATGGGAACATGGTCTTTTGAATAAATGCCATKTCTAGCAATCACACGTATTCTTGCTCATGTTGAACGTGTAAACATGGTTACCCCTTCGACCGTGTCTCCGTGGAGTGGTGACACCAAATAAATCAACTTGTACATTGTATTGGATGATTGAGTGCATCCTTACCTTGCTTTTGAGATCAGTGTAAATCTTCCATATTCTAGATCGAAATGAATATCGACATTGAGCGACCTCATATCGGTGCAAGCAAAAATAATCAACAGGTTTTTTAAAGCTCATCTTAACTAATACCTTCAGTGGAAATGCACGTGTTTTCTTCAAAACACTGTTCATAGATTCAAATAAGTTAGTTGTTAAAACTCCAAACTTGTATCTCTCATCATGCGATAGAGCCCATTTATCGAGAGGGATATTCATCAACCAATAATATGCCATCTGATCTCTTTTTCTTATCTCTTCTATGTACATATCAAACTTCTGCACTTTTGGTGTACTTTCGATCTAATACATGAGAAGTTGGTTCTTCAAAAYACTATTCATAGATTYAGACAAGTTGGTTGTTAAAACTCCAAACCCRTGTCTCCCATCATGCGATAGAGCCCATTTGTCGAGAGGAATATTCATCAACCGATAATATGTCGCCTGATCTCTTTTTCTTATCTCTCCCATGTATATATCAAACTTCTGCACTTTTGGTGTACTTTCTATCTGATACATGAGCTTCTTCAACTTACTTTCTTGAAAGTGATATTGCAGCTGGCACGGATATGATGGAGATAGAATCTGTGGACAGCATTCGATTCCTGCTAGTCTCGACTTTGTGTCACTACGCTTAAAGTACCCTGCCGTCTATTCGAGATTAAATAGACAAATCTACTTTGATGACATGGAATTACCCCCAACTCTCCGTAGATTCTTTATCAGCAATGATATAGGTAAGTAAAAAAAATGTGATTGTTAGCATCTCATGAACTAGCAATCAGTAGCACACCTTTGTACGTGCATCCTATCAATAGATATTACTGGCATACAATAAGTGAATTTAAGACTTTGGAGCTCGAACATCCAGAAGATAAATATAAAAATTTTAACCTCCTCAGTACTTTCTCGGTAATGTTTTGGATACGAACAAGATATGTGTGTTCCGGCTGTAAATATTGATCTCTTATTAGCCATGAGTAGTTCTCTGTGTAGCTCTAATGTAYCATAAATATGAATTTTCATTTGTTGAATTTTTACATAATGCTGTCTATTCTTTACTTTTACTTCTATTGACCTTGTACTCACGACTCATTCTAATTGACCAACTAGTCACAGGCTCGACGACTTACTTCTTATCCTCAAATCTCATATGCAATYGAATGTCGGGATCACTACTTGATCATATTATCAGAACCGATGCTGCTAGCAACAATAAAATCATCTTGTTGTTCTCTCAAACCCGTATGAAATGCTCTAAAAAAAGTGTAATCGAAAATACAAATCGAGCTACTACCTCCAGCAATTCTCTACGATGTACAAAATATATGTGGATGTCTAGGAACTCTAGCAATATCTTCATCACTATCACCGCCTCCATCCACAATCTCTATATCCTCAGGCTCGGTAGGTAAATCACCCATGTCAATTGTACTCGCATGCTCATCACAAACTGTATCGGCATTCATTCCGACGTGATTTTTACAATTTATTTGTGCAACAATGTCTGGAATAGTTTGCTCTGCTACACTTGACGATCACAATTAAGCAGACATGTGTGGATGCCAATTAGATGAAGGTAGAGTTTCATCTTCAGGCACTTCAGGAAATGAAAGTCAAGGATGTCTGGTTGTTGGTTCATCAGTAATGTCGTATATGCGGCCATAACAAATCCTGATTGATCTATGTATTCTGAAATACTTGCTGTGTATGCTGGTTTGGGCACCAGATTTGTTTGCAGCTACGACACATTTTCTGGCTCAAGTTGTTGTATTTCATTAAATTTAACAAGTAGCTATATCTAATGTGATCGTGTTGCCCAAGCATTACCCATAGCACTTGTAAGTCATCATCATCTGAAATAACGGAGGATGGGAAATGAACTTTTTTGTTATAAATTAAAGGCATGCAATAGATGAACGCAACGTGATATCTTTTGAGATCAAAATTCTGTAAATTACAAACCTTCTACACAACTCTGAGTACGAAACAGACCATCCTATTRTCTAACTCTTTTTTATGGGCCCGTCAATGCAATGAGAACCTCTCAAATCAAGCCTCATCTCACAATCCCAATGCAAATATATTCTTAATTATTGTCCTGAAGATATTGTCTCAAATACTATTAAAATATAATTGAGCAACATACTAGTTTTAGAAATCTGGGTGATGACAAAATTTAACATCTCAACAATTATTAAATTAAAAGGATTCAACTCCAGAACATCAAGTCAAAATAAATATTATGTGTCTCAATAATTAATTAAAATTATAAAAATAAATCTGAAGATATTATCATCTTAATTTAAACAAAAAAATTTCTAAATAATGCTAATATTTTCACAATAAAACCCCAACATAAAACACTAATTTGTAAAATAATTAAACCATATTGCAGAAAATATTTACAATTAAAACATTTATAATTAGCATTAAGTAAAACTATATTATCTCATGTTTTAACAACAAAAAACTAAAAAAAACATACCTTTAATGGTTATTTTAACAATAAAAAAACTAAAAATACATAAATTCAATGCTTATTTTAACAACGAAAAACTAAAAGAACATACATTCAATGATTATTATAACACAAAAAACTAAAAATAGATACCTTCGATGCTTATTTAACAACAAAAAACTAAAATAACATATCTTCGATGCTTAAAATACTRACTCTTGCAAAGATCCTCAAKYTGGTACAAAAATCAAAGCAGAACAAACTTGTTCGATTTATCGGAGAACGATAATCTATCAAATAGTAACATGATAATGYACCGGACCCACAAGTCGACAGCATCATCAATGGCATTGTCTGCAAGTGGAGTTTGCAAGTGTGCCTCTATTGTGCATGCCATAAGCTTGTTGCCTTCAATATCATTGGGTTGCAATTGAAAATCTAGTCTAGACACACACATAYAGAGCCTCCCACCCGTGCAAACTATTTGTAGCAAGGCCACCTATGATGGGGTCACCATCAACCCTTAAACCCATTAACACACGAATCCTACAGTGTCGCTGTGGCATTCCCAATGGGTAGATGAAACGTGTGTGTCTCCAGCCGCCATTGCTCAACCATAGTGGTGATAAGGGCATGATCAATAGTCACATTTCCTAATCTACAAATGCCCTRAAACCCGACAACATCTATGGCATCCCTAACACATAATCTAGACTAGTTATCAAGTCCCCTTACCGAATTTCAAAGGCCATAGATAAAAATTCGCATTGACATATTGTAGGAATATCAAACACTACATAGTATGACTCACCCAAAACAAAAAACAAACGAATGTCGAATTGATACAGAGGAATCGCATCCATGTATTCTACAATTAKTGCTAGTTGGGAGATAAGGTAGATAATTGAGATGCCTTAGGGATTAAGTTCATTTTATCTTTTGTTTAATCCTCACATGATTGATTACTTTGTCGTGGTTCTTAGGGCCAACTTCTATTTCACTTTAAAATGGTAGGTCTGGAGAAAGGTGGGCAACACCATAAGCTRACAAAATCGACCTACATGAGTCTTATACTGTAAGCCTCTAGATATGAATGGCTCGTGCTCGGCCCATATAAGGTTAGATCTATGTTGTCCTTATCTAGACAACAACAACATATCTAACGGGCCCAGATGAATATTTAAAAGAATTCGTTCTACCTACTAACAAAATTGTAAACATCAAATTTAATATCTCATTGCAAAAGTAATCATAAGTAGATAAATAACAGAATTCATAATTRTCCAATAAATAATGGGYCATAATACATATGCAATTAAATAAGCAAGAAGAGTTCATTTCGTGTTAGGTAGCAGAATATGCCAAAAACATTTGCATTATCATTGCAACAACAAAAATCACACAGTTATGAAGAAATTATGGACAAAATGCAATTTACAAAATTTCCAACAACTTCTTTCTTTTTTATTCTTGGTTCTTGAAATTCGAGTCAAGTTACTTCAACAGTGGATTCTACTTTTATTAACTATATCCAGTCCAAACTCTGGACCAGCCACTGAGATAAAATGGTTGAYAGAAGAAAWGAYAATGAAAAAATCCAATATTTTTTTGGGTTGGAAARAATGGAAAATCACAAGGTTAAACCATATCAAATTATGAGAAATCAAAAAAGGAAAGGAGTCCCCACAAAAACCTGCTGTTCTTCACTAATCTGCAGCCATTATGTTGCCTTACTACTAGCGGGCTTTGGGCAGTCCTCACAAGCCACAGTTTTATAAAATGGTTGTTAGAAGAAAAGATAATGAAAAAATTCAATGTTTCTAAGGTTGGAAAGAATGGAAAATCACAAAGTTAAACCATATCAAATTATGAGAAATCAAAAAAGGAAAGAAATTCCCATGGAAACCTACTATTCTTCACTGATCTACAGCCATTATGCTGCCTTACTACTAGCGAGCTTTGGGCAATCCTCACAAGCCACAGTTTTTTCACAATGAAATAGAAGTCACTAATCATTTGCGTCTAAATTATTAGTTGGAAGCAGATTGTTGTAACTTGATATATGCTCTTTCTGTGGAACAGWTGTTTCTGGTAATTGATGTGCAAAGTGAGCTTAATCGAAAATGATAAGTAGGACTTGCATGGACAAGAAAGCAAGAAGTTGGCCCCTATGGCACTTATGTCTACTGTAAAATTAGGATAGCCTTATCACAGCATTGAAAATCCAAGTCGRGATACTAATTTTTCTGCTCGGGYTTTTCTTGGAAAATCAATTCACCTTTTCTATTGTAAATGCATGAATAGACTTTTCTGTGACAAGTTTGTGTTGAGAATGCTTCTTTTAGGCCTTTCTCTAGCACAACATCATACTTATCACCAAAATGAGAAAAGATTTTAACAATGGCCAATATGCTTAATTGTGCTTATTGGTAATAGTTTTCATGAAATATTTTCTTTTTTGGGTATATGTTCTTATTTTCCGGTGTCATCCAACTATGGTTAGTAGTTGTTAATAATATGATCTTGTCATTTAGTCTGTTGTCACTGAACTGATCTGCTTTCTTTCCTCATTTTTGAATTGCAGTGAGGGGTTTGCAGATTTTGGCTACTTTTCTTGGAAATTCCCCCCGTGTCAGCATCCTTGTATAAGGAGATTCAAGCTTGAAAAAATGTAAGTATTACAACTTAGCTGATTTAATTTCCAGGGTTCCCAAAAAGTAATTGTTTGTTTTCTGGCTTAATTGTAGCAAATTTATAGCTAATATATTATTTTTATGATCAAGGCATCCTTTATCCCTGAAAAACATATGAGTATCAAAAGGAACCCAGAAATAAAAGAACATCACTTTTATGAAATTAGGCATACTATCGTTAAGTTGTTCACGGGGAACCAAGAATCGAGCAACAAAAGGAATAAAAGGCAAAGAACAAAAGTAGCTCTGATTAACATCTTCAACATCCATTACATGATGAAAATTTCGAGGCATAGATGACAAATTTCACAAACACACTAATTTAAGAATGCTCTGAGCAGAATAGACAAACCTCCAGATGATCAGGTTGAGAGGATTGAAGTTGTTGCAGAAGGAGGTGGTCGGCGAACCTACGACTTTGAGCGGGTGAATGAGGTGGCCAACGACGGGTGCAAACCGAGCAGTGAACGGAAGTATTGTGGTTGAAGCAGCGGGTCAAGGACGGCATTGCCATCGAAGATCTGGACGGCCAGGGCTGGGCAAACTACCGACTAATGAGTGCGAACGGATGGCTTCCACCGGCGATGAAGAAACAAGTTTACAAAGATGCAAGTTATAGAGTGTCCATTTAGGTCTTCATTGAAGGTAAATAGGGAAAGTGATCTCCAGTTTTTTTTTTTTTTTTTTTAAGTTTTTAATACAGTTGCATTGTCTTAATGCGATGGTAGTTAAAAAAAAAAAAGAAAAAATAATGCATTTGGGAAATGCTTAAATACCAACGCATTTTCTTAAAGCGTTGAAATTCCAACACGTTTAAAAAATGCGATGGTCTTTTGCCAACGCATTAGTCCAATGCATTGGGTCCAATAATGTCATACTTTCTATGGTAAGGCCCGTTGTGGGCGTTCTTTCTCAAAGGACACCCATTTCTGGAAAACTTCTAAAAGAATATATAAATGACTATACTATTGACTTTGTGAAAACCACAAAAAAAAGGAGAAATTTAAGGTGTTAAATTATAAATATAATAATGACTACAAAGAGATTATCTAGTTACATAATAACACAAGCAAAAGAAGAAGAAGAAGAGATGATTAAACAATGAGTAATGGAATGAAGGAAAGAATATGAGATGAAGAATAAGAAGTTGACTTTGTAAGTGAATGTTAATATTTTAAAAATTAAATAAAGATAAAGATAAAAAATAATTAATTACTTCTTTATACGTAAAATATAATATATCTTCAATAATAATAAGAAAAAATATCTAATGTGACACATTTTAAGAAAATAATTTATAATATAAGTATCAATAGATATTTTACCCAGTATAAATAAAATAAAGTAGAAAGCACGTGTTTCACCCTAATAATCATACATATACAATACAATCTGGTCACCTAAATGACTTTAATACTCCCATAGCCTAAGTTGGTGGTTGTTGGTCAAAAGACATGGCGATCGGCATAAAGTCAACGCATGCAAATGAACAGGTCTCTGATGAGCTTTAACGATTGTATTCTTTCATCATGACGATTTATTGTAACTATCCATGCAACTGCTTCTTTTCAAACCCTTATCTGCTTCTCAGCTTGCCTCTGAATTGATCTTCTCTGCCCTTCTACTCTTGAATCCTTATCTACTGTGTGCTTCTCAGCTTCAAAACTTGCAAATTGGTTCAAGCTACGAAATTGTCGAAATGTTGTCTAATTTTTATGCTTTTGGAGCTCATTCTTATCCTTCCTTCTCATTTTTTCCATATATAGTATATGGTTTAATTCTTCACTTGAATTTATAAATGAATGCTCTCTCTTTGTATATGTAGTGTGTTTCTAGCATATAAACTTGTTATATAAATGTATAGTGTGTGTCAGATCAGCCTATCCACATAAATGGCTATGAGATTGATCCTAATTAAGGAAAAGATTCAGAGATGTATTGGAAAGTTTGAGAGAYATTTAGAAAAGTTTCAACAATCGAAAACAAGTAGTTTTGTAGCTCATAAGGACAGACAAATTCATAGGTTGACTAGACTGATYTTAGRGRACTTTTTCTCTGATTGGACRTCCTTAYARAAAGGACGTCCATCATGAAYGRAACTATTCAAACAGTGRCAATAAAATGTGATCCGCCTAAAACCAATCGCATAAGKYGAATGCATTCGACCTCRGCATGAATTCGAGGCAAAGATCAATCGCATTTGCTARATGTGACAACATTCAAACCATCGCATTAGTTTAATGCGATCTTTCAGTACCATCGCATTAACTTATTTGCAATCTTTCAATACCGTTGTATTGACTAAATACAATCTGTAATGGTCATATCCACCTATAAACCACAACTCATGAACTTTTGAAAATTTATGCTTCCCCAAAACACCAAAATACAAGAATACTACCAACATTAACTTTTAAARCTTTCCAACCAACATCTCAGCATATACAAAATAAGCAGTTAAAATGATCATCACCTAAAAAATTACAAATTTTCCATCATTACATTGAAAAAAGTAAACTATATAATTAAGAGAATAATACATTTTRTTGAATTAAAATTGAACCAAGAGATATCAATAAATAAGATAAAGATTTGAAGTGAAAACATTATATAAAAATTCATTTACATTACAAAAACTCATGAACTATGTTCGTCTCCTGAATAATGATGCAAATTTGAATCTATTATTTCCACAGTTCAGCCTATTATGATGAGTTGATGGTAGTTTGAACATTTTGGGGGAGAATCGGAGTTGCGAAAATCAATTTCTCCACGTATTCTTGAGATACGCCTACATCTCGGATGATTAAAGCCCATTAAAAGTTCTTCATTATGTTTAAGGTGAAATGTGTTGGCCTAGGCCTCCAAGTTGATTCATTTTCAATTAGGTACAAATCACAACTATATGTGTTTTTATAATTATCCTCGGAGTAGAACTTACTGAATAGATTTGCAGCATCTCAACCTCTTTTTCGACACACAACAGATACATGGGACTATGATTTTCTGAATAAATCCCACTTCTAGCAATCGCATATATTCTCGTTCATGTGGACTGTGTACACATTGTTACCCCTTCAACCTTCTCCCCGTGAAGTGGTGACGCCAAATAAACTAGCTTGTAGATTGTATTGGGTGACTAAGTGTATTCTTTCCTTGATTTCAATATCAGTGTAAATCTTCCATATTCTAGATGGCAATGAATATAGACATTGAGTGACCTCATCTCGATGAAGGCAAAAGTAATCAACAAGTTTTCTAAAGCTCATCTCAACCAATATCTCGATGATGAACTTTTTCTTTTTGATTCTTGCAAAAGAAAAAATAAGATKTTGACAATAGGAAAAAHGGTGGAAGCTTACTATTCTTTATCTTTTCTTTTGAAGATATATCGGCGCCTCTTTGTTGGGGTGTCCTTTKGAACTCCTYAAGTGTARGAACAAAGGTTACATCAACAACGAAATCAACCACGTAAGAATAAAGTGCCAAGTATGAAGAAAATAATTTGGAACGAGATAAAATATACAAGAAGACTTACCAAGATATCGAAGTTGGTGATACAATGAAGAATAAAAGGGGCGAAGCTTATGTAATTGATATGTATATATAGACAAAAGAAAAAACGAGTTGTAGTAGGATTAGAAAGATAAGTTCTATCACAACTTCAATATGTCAAATGTGTGTAAGATATGTCTAGATTATAGTTTAGATTATTTGAAGTTAGATTGTATATATCTATCTAATTAGATAGAGTTAAAGGAAAATTAAAAAAAGTCCCAGCCAAGAAGGAAAAGGATGAAAATGGGCCAAAGGAGAATGTGGGCTATGAATATTAAGGACCAAGAAGATAAAAAATGGGCCCCACAAATTGAAGAAAAAGGGCCCAGTAAAATTGAAGAGAGAAGAGGAAGCCCRCTATTTGAAGAATAAAGGGAGCCCAAATATTTTAAATATGTCCCAAGAAAAATAACCCAAGTTATTGGACCTGCAAAGTTGACCCAAATGGTGTAAATCGATTTGAAACTTGCCCACTTAAGATCCATCTTTGAGTTGTATCCATGACCAAGTTTTACGAGGCAATTTRAAGATATAAAATTTTTATTAAATTAGATTTTCATAACTTATTTAAATAAGAGTGATTTTAAATGCCTCCATAAAAAAATGGGGAGTATTTAACATTTGACCAATTAACCACCGATGCGTGTTAAGGATGACAAGATTCAACCAATGGAAACATAGATGCAGCTTGGTGAATCARGTAATGCCACGTCGCACATATATATAACTTCAACCAATCAAATCAATTCGCTTTGTCTATAAATAAAGGCTAAAGCATAAGAATAAGAGATCCAGAGAATCACATTAAGGTCCAAAAATTTATATTGAGAGAAGCTTAGAAAAAGAGCACTAAATTTCTCTCCAAATCCCTAGACAAATCTATGAAGCCCTCTAGAAATTCCAAAGAGAATAATCAACGGATTGAGTTCATGACTTGAGAACATTCAGAGATTGAAACATTTTCTTATCAAATTTATAAGATTAATTCTTTGTTATATATTTCTCTTATTTTCTTATTATATTTTRCAGATGAGAGATTCATGTAAACATTATGTATTATCTATATATATCATCTTTTATATATTGATTCGATTTGATTCAATTTTAATTTTTCAATTATAAAATTAAAACCAAAACAATAAACCCAATTTGGTTCTATTTTGCATCCTTTTGGTCTTTTAGGAAATGTAAACCTTAAAATCGGTTCAACTTTTTTTTGATTTGGATGGTTTGAATGATTGCTCACCTCTTGTTTTAACACATATGAGTAAGTAAAAATAAAGAAAATAAATTTGCGTGCAAAATTGAAGTTCAGAAGACCTTCTCAAAAGAAATCCATCCTAAAAGGTTTCTCCAAGGAAAATGTCATGCGTCAAAATTAAGTTTAAACTCAAATCTAGTACGTGGTACAGCTGTATTCTCTAAGATTTTTCCTAGAGAATACAATGCCTCTTACATATTAAGGTTTCTAATACTTCAAATCTACAAACAAAAATAAAAATCATTTAGTTCCCATAAATATCTGATCTTATACATCCATAATGACTAAATCCAAAAAAAGTAATACAAGGTTCTATATAAAACTAAATCAAAATTCAAAATACAAATAAATCCTAGCTAGTCGTTGGTCCCAAATTTTAAATGCTTATTCCCAAATGTCATCCTCGAACTCACATGCGGAGGCTTCCTGTTCTGTAGGGAGAAGAGAGGTGGAGTGAGTAAACTTTATCTAGTAAGTAGAAAAAACCCCCCTTTAACTGGAATTTGAACAAGATTTAAAATAAACAGCGTCAATCAAATGTTTTCTTATTTTGAAAACTATTTGAGAACATTAATATTTGTACGTATATAATTTTGTTCTAAAATGAAGTGAGACATAAGTGAGGGAATAAAAACAAAATAGAACAAAAATAAGGTTAGACCTAAGAAAGACGAAGAAGAAGAGGGAATATTAACAACACTAAATGTCACGCCTCCAAACCGGGTCTATACCCGTATCTAGGACATGACACGACCGTATTTTCTGAGGTTTTTCCCAAAAAATATCAGGCCTTTCTTACATATCAAACTTTTTAATACATTCAATCCATAAAAAAGAAATCCTTAATTTTGTAATGTCATACAACCATAGTTAATATGTACCAAAAACTCAATGAGGTAAAATTCTAACATATAATAAAATAATCCTAAACTATGGTCCTCAATCCCAGATCCCAAACTTTCATTCCCAAACATCGTTATCGGATATAAGTTTTAATATTTCCTGTTCTCAAAAGGGAAAAGGGTGAGTGAGTAACTTACTCAGTAAGTAGAGGACAATCCCCTTTAATAGGGAAAGAACAGATTTTGATTAATATAGTATAATCTATACAATTAGTTCTTGAGCCACACTTATACTCTCTTTAAAATCATAAATTTTGCTCAAAGAATCATTCTAAAAGAAAAGGATATAATAGAGTATAAAAATAAGATGTAACAAAAATAAAAACAACTTCATGTCATTGACATTGCATTTCAAAATGTTTTATGAACGAGATTTAAAATAACCTCATTTTTCTTTTCCTTTTTCAAAACAATACTTTGCAACTTCAA
>MEJB01000018.1:4949544-4969108 GCA_001752375.1 Rhazya stricta | reverse complement strand
TTTTTAATTTTTCAATTTAAAAAAAACCAAATCAATTAACCTAATCTGGTTTTTCGTATTTTGCTATCCTTTTGCGTCTGTTTGTAATGCTAAACCTTAAAACGCGCTTCAACTTTGCTTGATATTAGAGTAGTTTGTTTGATTTTGCACACCTCTTGTGTTTAAGATATTATGAGTAAGCTAAATAAAGAAAATAAACATTTTTGCAAAATTGCAAGTTCAGAAGACCTTGTGCTGAAAAAGAGTTGTGATGAGTTGTTTCCAAGTATAATGTCACGCATCCAAAATTAAGTCTAAACTCAGAATCTAGACGTGCGCACAACCGTATTCCGTGTGTTGAGTTTCTCTAGAGAGTACAATGCCTCGCTTACATATTAGGCTTGTGTTTTATGTGATGTGATATGATAAAATAAAAAATCATTTAAGTTCCATAAATATTTGATCTTATGACATCCATAATTGATTAATCAAAACAGTAATACAGGTTCTAATGTGATGTAGGTAGTGTGAAACAAAAATAAAATGCCGTGTATTGTGTTGTGTTGTTTAAATTTTAAGATTCTGCGATCCTATGTCATCTCGAGGACTCACATGCGGGCTTCCTGTGTGTGTAGAGAGAGGGCTGATGTGTTGTGTTCTCTGTATGCTACTAAGTAGAAACTCCCCTCGCTTTAAGCTGGATCGAACAAGTAGTATTATATGTGTGTGTAGCATCAATCAACATTTTCTTATTTTGAAAACACTTGTGTGTCTAAGTTGAATTAATAGCATAGTATAATTTGCTTCTAAATGAAGTGTGAGAACATAAGTGAGTCGAATAAAAACAAAAAAGAATGGAAACAGTGTGTGTTAGACCTAAAGAAAGACGAAGAAAAGGAAGATAGTTAAACAACACTGTGCTCCGTGTCTTAAACCGACTATTACCCGTATTCTAGATGTGACATGACTGCTATTGCTTTGAGGCTTTCTCCCAAAAAATATCAGGCTTTTCTTACGATAACAAACCTTGTTTAATACATTCAATCCATAAAAAAAAAAAAATCCTTAATTTTGTAATTCTCATACAAACCCCCATAGTTAATAAGTACCAAAAACTTGAACGAGTAAAATTCTAACATACCAAGAACAGTATAAGAGAATTAAATAATACTAAACTTATAGTCTTCAATCTCCGGATCCCAAAACTTTCGCTCCCGGAAACATCGCTATTGCGATACAAGTTTTAAGTATTTCCTTGCTTCTCAAAAAGGGAATGGCTGAGTGAGTACCAGTTAGTAAGTTAGAGCAACCTCCTTTAACAGGTTAGAACATGATTTTGATTAATTACAGTTATTTATAATCTATAAATTTAGCTTCTTGAACACTCTGTATAACCCTCTTTAAATGCATAATTTTGCCTTCAAAAGAATCATTCTAAAAGAAAAAGGATAAATAAGAGTTATATAAAGATGTTAACAAAAATAAAAAACCCTTTATGTCATTTACACTTGCCATTTCAAAATGGTTTTATGAAAGCAGATTTTAAAATCAAACCCATTTTTCTTTTCTTTTTCAAATAATACTTGGGACTCAGATTCATCACCATCCAACCATTTCTAACCTTCAGATTGACACTTTATACAAATACATTTAACACTAATATGCAAACAAAACAAATCGTTCAAGAAACATATTCGAAAATTCAAACAAATGTTTTGGACAAAATCAACTAAGGCAATTGCGCCAGATCACGAATTCAGTCCCCTACATGTTTATCACCTCTAGCGTCCGTCAAAATTAATGGGGGTTAAAGCTTTTTGGCGCCCATACTACATGGATCAAATCAAATAAGATGGAACATTTTTCTCACAAATTCAAGTCACAATAGCATTCCAGACAAAAAGTTCAAGCCGTTCCTAAATCCCAAAATGCTGAAGTTCAAATATTAAAATGAAAGACATTTCGTAAGAACACCCAAAAATATCGCGAGCATATTCAGACAAAGGGAAGATTACCTCCACTTAAACTTAGGCAATTGTCAATGCATTTATCATCGATTTTAGACAGAGATCTACCTCATCTATGCTGCCTCTCTGCGGACTTCTAGCTTTGTTCTCTAATACCAATCAAAGAAGGCAAAAGTCGTAATTACTTAGATCCCAATAACATTAAGATTACACCTAATTTTCACTCATTGATCATCTACAAGGTGACTATAGAATGTGCGGCGTATAGTGCGAGTAAGGGTAAGAGCCTAGCTACTACAATCAATCGATCGAAGCGCGTAGCAGTGTCCTCTGAGTTTCTGGCATCAATTGCCTAATCCTCGATCACCTTTGACTGATGCTTTAGAGACAGGTAAGAATTAAAAAGATTCCTCGTATATCTAACCCTAATAAGTTCTAATAATTTTTTTCAACTAAAAAATTGAATACTGAATATTACGTAAAACTGGCCCACAATTGCCTCGAGTATTACATTCTTCCCTCGCTTATAAATAGTTTCAGCCTTGAAAAAATTTATGCTACCTAGTACTTTTAGTATAGCTCGCCGCATAGACTTGCCTCATAATTGTATCATTAGCTTTGCCCAATATTCCTCCTTGCGTACCTAATTTTATCTATCTTAATATCAGCACCTTTCTCCAACAAACAAAAAAAAAAGAAGCAAAAAATAAAAAATGCAGAAGAAGTAAAAGGTATCAAGTGCATCTAAATGTTATCCATTAGATTCACTCTAGCAGTTCAACTAAGGTTTGCAACAAGAAGAATTAAATAGCAGAACTCAGATGAGATTGTCTACACTATCCAAACGATTATGTCGATGCGTACCAAAAAGAGCATTAGAATCAAGACAAAATATTAAGAAGAAGCGATGCAAAAAGGAGGTTTAAGAGGCCTCACCCTTCGGGCACCAAATATCTAAGGTAAAACTCTCAAATTCGAGCGATTGGGAGGTCGAATTTTTGAACATGACTAAGTTAGAGAGTTTACACTCCAACTTATTGTTATGTTGCTACAGACACAAAATCAGAATTTCTTCATTTCCTAACATTACACTTGTGTTAAATGTGTGGAGAAAATGCACCCTAGAGAATTGAGTGTCGATTGAAAACAAGAGCTTGTTTTAATTGTGGGGAAGTTTCAAATATAAAAAATATTAGATTACCATGTGGAAACCAACCAATGGCCCAAACTAATCGAAAACAAACAAACACAAGCTATTTGCTGCCACAATAGTAATCTTAGGCACAACCAAAAGAGAACCAATGAAAGGGTCTTTTCCTTAACAGCAGGGAGGGAATTGTGATATGCGTTGGAAGGATGACTATAGCAAGTTACCCAAATTACATATGCGGCTGCTCACCTTCACTTTTTATTTGAGATTAGGCCCACCCTTTGTCTTGCAACTATAGATTTACTAAGGACTTTATGGACACTAAGTTTTGAATTGAGTATAGGACTATTATAATTTGGCTACCCACCTAGAGATACAATTTTAGTTTTCAAAATTTCGCGTTCTAGAAATGTAAATCAGGAGTATTGAGAAAAGTTTACGGCATGCATATAATTAGTGGAGAACCTTCGAACCTCTTATTACTTTCATGATCCTTATTGCTCTTTAAGATGAGCCAAAAATATATCTAAATGAGAGGGAGGAAGCTTATGAAGAATATCGTTGTATAAGAAAAAGGTTGACCTTATTAGCGTGTTAACACAATTAGTTTCGAAGTGTTAAAATAGTTTTGAGGCCTAATCAGATTTTTCCTCATCAAAAAAAGAGAAATAGCTTAGCTTAAGAAAAAAAGTAAAAAAGTGTAAAATTGCTCTAAACCGAATCGACCAAATGGGACGCACAGAAGAAAAAGAGAGTAATAACAATGGGCTATGACACAACTAATTAGAAAAATTTAACCCGAACATAAGAGAGAAGGAACGTTAGAGAAAGTGGACAAAACCAATGTGCAATCTTTCATGTTCGAGAATTAGATAAAGAAACATAAGAAAATTAACTCAAAGAAAACAAGGGAGTTTGACTGCTGAAGATTTAAGGCAATGAACAAAGGAATTGGCAAAAATCATATGCAAGGATGATCATTAATCAAAATAACAAATAAACAAGAAAAAAAATCACGTGAAGGCCTAAGGTTGGCCGCCACTCAGCCAGAGGACATGAACCTTTGCTAGCCAAAGCAAAGAATGACGATAAAGAGGTAATTCAGTAGAGGCAACAAAATGGAAATTGGCACCAAAATTTATGAGGGACATGGTGATCGAGTATGGGATAGAACCAGTGACCAAATAACATATGTTTTGATAATACGAATAAATAATTTACATTATAAAATCTCCTTGYAATATAAATCATATTACAAAAGTGAATAATAATAAATAAATAAATTAGGACAAGATCAAACTAAGACAATTGGGTCAAATCATAATTTAGGCCTAGCTGTATTTCCGCTAGGACTGCTAGATAAATAAAATTATAGTTTTCTGTCCATGAACTTGAATAATCAAATATAGCAAAACATGTTCCTYGAAAAGCTCAGATCAGATAATGTTCCCAGACGAACAATCAATTTTCATAACCCTTATATACATATCATAGTCGTACATAATCATATCTTTCGTACACACAAGTTCAATCCAACTTTTATAAGAAATTAACCACACATTTGACCGAAAAACAGATAAAGGGAATCTACTTACACTGAATAATTACCTATGGAGCCTCCTACTTTATTCCCTAGATTTCTGATGGCAGGTGGACATCTTCCTTGTTTTTGGCCTCTAGGGCCAACCCTAGGTTGCCGCTGACATTTAGAATAATAGAGACATTGGAAGAATATGAATTTTTATATTGAAACCCTAATAGTCATCATATTATCTCTCTCTCTCTCTCTTTCTCTGTGTTTTATATTTTTTATTTACTTATTCATTATTTATTTTATTTTTGTTCTTAAATCAACTACATTTTACAAAATGACCACTTGAGCCGGGGTAGTACATCCTTCCCTCCTTATAAGAAGTTTCAACCTTGAAACTTGGCAATTTCGGTCCTTCAATTAGGTGAAAATATCGACTCTTCTTCTACTCTTCCAACTCCCACGTAACTCTACTAGATAGACTATTACAATGTTACAATCAGATTCATTTTGACTCATCTTGAATGACCAATAAGGTCATAAAAGTAATAAAGAGGTTCAATGTTCTCCCACTAATCATAAGCATGGGGTAAAATTTTCTCAATGTCTCACTTACAGTTTCTGAACGCAAATTCAAAACTAAATGTTGTCTTATGGTGTAGCCAAATGATAAGTATCCTATACTCAATTAGAACTTAGTGTCATAAAATCTTAGTAAATCTTYGATTGCAAGACAAAYGTGACCTTAATCTTAAATAAAAAGTAAGTTGAGCGGCTTTATGTATTTACACCTGCCATATCATCCTCCAACACATTGCAATTCTCCCGAGTTCAAGAAAAGACCTTTTCATTGGTCCTCTTTTATTGCGCTTGAGACTTCTGTTGTGGTTGCAATAGCTGTTATCATTGTTTCGTTGGTTTTGCCCATGGTTGGTTCCATGTGGGACAATCTGCTATTTTATGTTTGAACTTCCCATAATTGAAACAAGCTCTTGTTTTCAATCAACAATCACTAGGAGGTACTGCCTCGCACGTTCTACAAGGTATGTTAGATTAGGAATTCTAATTTGTGTCTGTCCACCATGCAATAAGTGGGAGTGTAAACCTCTTAACTAGTTGTGATTTAGAATTCGATCCTCGAATCGCTGAATTTGAACTTTGCCCTTGGATCTAGTTGTCGAAGGGGTGAGACCTCTTAACTCTTTTTTCTGCATCTGTCTTCTTAATATTTATCTTGATTCTAATGCTCTTTTGGTACGCATCAACATAATCATTTCAAGCTAGTGTAGAAAAGAATSTAGCCRAAATTCTACCCATTTATTCTTCTTGTTCAAACTTAGTTGAAAACTGCCCAAGTGAATCTATGAATTCAATTTCAAATGCATTTGACTCCTTTTCCTTTTTTGGGCTTTTTTTTTTTTTTAAGGTTCTGGACTAAAACTCATCCTTCAATTCAATTTAGACATCCCTATGCATTACTTATGGATTAATTGGAACATTTACCTCACTTGTCCCTCAAACTGATAATCACAAATCCATAAGCAACTACACGCTCTTTAGTGTGCATAATGCTACTTACAAAATAATCGACACAACTGTAAGTAAAATAAAACCTCTCATTCTAACGAGGCTCTTACACTATTGGACTTGACTTCTGTTTTCTTCAAATCAGTCACGTAGCTAGTAACCTTTGTCCTCTTTTGTTTTCAACGTGCCTTTAAAGATAAGTAGTTTGTATTGTSTGTTTATCTTGACTCTCAAGGTCTTCTTGAAGTTAAAAATCCGTYACTCCAAAGTAAAGGAACTTCACYTGCTTCTCATGGCAATCAATGAATGTGTAATTCTATGACAACCAATATGTTTCTAATATCAAGTTGGAACCTAATCTTTATCAATCTAAATCAATTCAACCCTAAGTTTCCAGCAAAACTCAACTATTCACCAATAARCTTTTATAGGAATCTAAATCAATTCTGCCCTAAGTTTTCGGCTAAACTTAACTATTCACCAATAAGCTTTTATAGGTGTGCAGAATTCGTGAGAGGCCTACTTTATGCTCACATATCTCTCTATTTTGCTTAAGTTGGGAAGAAGATCTAGGTACTTGGAATTACATAAGAATGACAACTTGTAACAAAAAATGGGGTTTGAAAAGATTACATATGAAGTAGATACGAAGCTATAAAAAAAAACTTCATATATTCTATCCACTTGTAGAATAGATTTCATAAGAATGTCTACGATTGTGTATCTAAGGGGAAACAAATGTGCAAAATTGGGGAAAGGGACTATCTGTTAGAACTTTCCTAATCATACTCAAAGGCAGACACTTTTGAAGTTGAAGCTTGGTTGGCAACTTTTATCAACTTCAAACTGAATGCCCAACTTCAATGCACATTGATAAGTTGTGCAGAACTTTCATAAAAAAAAATTTGAAATCATGATCCGTTTGAAGCCATACAAACTAGACACCTAGAGTTTTAATTTGATTTATAATGTTCCTAGATAAAATACTAGAGTAAACATGTAATATGGCTTGAAAAGGAAGCTTGTTTATCTTGATAAGTCTGATTCCCGGCCTTGATATTTAAATGTTGTTTAGTCTTATTTATTTCTCGTAAAAGATAGGCTCAAATTTTTTCCTATTCTACTAGAAACCTAGAAAATTCATCACACTCATCTAGTTGAACCTAGAAATAAAAAGATTCCAATTAAAGTAAAAAACTCAGTGCACACATTGCAGCCATCAATTGACCCCAAAATTGCATACATCAAACATTTTGTTTCCCTATTACATAAAAAAATTGTTTGGAAACTCAAATTTAACGGTGTTTCTCAATTAAATTGAGGTAAAATTTATTCTTTTAGAGACTAAAAACCTAGACTCTAACAATGAAATTATTTTGAAGTTCAATTGGGTCTGTACTATTCCACCGTATGAAATACTTTCATGTAAATTACTTGAAGCACATTCTTAGAAACTCCTAAAAGGTCCTCGTGCGGTTAATATGCCTTACAATATGAGTCTCTTTTTGAGATAATAATAATAAAAAAACTTCAAGTTTAGACCATATATGATATCTGAAAGCTCAGCCAATTCTCCTATATCATCATATTTCTTTACCAAAACTGAAGGTTTTACAAAGAGTACGAAAGAAGCTTCACTAATTACTATAAGTGCTGATGCTTTTTTTTTTCAATTTTTGAATATACTCGTTCATTTATCCTTTCTTGAAATAAGTTTAAGAAACTATCCCAGCTTTAGTTGCAGCCCCAAGGAATCTACAATGGCTTATAGAATAATTTTGCTTCTCTTTAATCATACTTWTAACTACTATAAAATAAATAAATCCTCAAAATCTTGAGAAAATGGTTCTTCACCTTTTCTGAATATCCTTAGTGGTCTTGAAAATTGTTGTCTATAGGTTATTTATTGCATGCCTCTTAAATMTCTAGGCCTAAGAGTACTTTTTTGAACTGTTTCTCATTAACCCCTTCGGATTTGCATCTCGTGGTTATCTTGTATCCTTACTTCCCCCACTATGGCAGCAACTTGTTTCTGCATATAACACATGATCATTCGACTAGAGTAACGCGCATTAAATGTTATCCTAAAAGGCAATGAAAGCCAATCAACCAACGAAATGATTAAAGAAATATATATATTTTATATATTCCTTAAGAGAAATAGTGGCCTAACCTCGTCCTTCACACATCTATTAGTATGAGATAACTACAACTAAATACACCTAATACATATATATATATATTCCTTAAGAGAAATAGTGGCCTAACCTCGTCCTTCACACATCTATTAGTATGAGATAACTACAACTAAATACACCTAATACTCATATATTTAATTAATCATCAAAATAACATGTCGAACGTCGCATACTCACATCTAATACATACAAACCCCCATCCCAAACCGAGGTTTCATAGCTTCTCATATCTGCTTGTTCATAACTTACTTCTAATCAAATGGTTTAAAATCTTGGCCTATAATATCACTAAATGTCACGTTCCAAAATCGAGTCTAAACTCAAATTCAAGATGTGGCACGACTGCATGCTCTAAGGTTCTCCCTAAAAAATACAAGTCCTCCTTACATATTGAGCTTTCTAACACTTTGAATCCATAAATAAAAATAAAAATCATTTAATTCCCCTAGATGTTTAGTCTTATCCATCCATAATGATTAAATTCAAAACAGTAGGTTTTGATATAAAACTAAAAATAAAATTCAAAATACAAATAAATTCTAAGTACTCTTTGATCCCAAACCTTAAGTATTCATCCCCAGATGTCATCCTCATACTCACATGGAGAGACTTCCTCTTCTGAAGGGAGATGAACAAGATTTAAAATAAACATTGGAGACCAAACTTTTACTTCTTTTGACAACTATTTGAGAAAATTAATACTAGTACATATATAGTTTTATTCTAAAATGAAGAGAGACATAAGCGATGGAATAGAAATAAAAGAGAATAGAAACAAGGTTACACCTAAAAAAGACGTGGAAGAGGAAATATTAACACAATTAGTTTCAAAGTGTCAAAATATTTTTGAGGCCTAAATTAAATCTTCTCATCCCAAAAATGAGAATATGTTAGCTTAATAAAAATAATAAGATAGTATACAATTTCTCTAAATCGAGTTTGCAAAAGGAGGCACAAAAGAAAAAAAGGAGTAACAATGCCTAGAACAGCATAATTAGAAAATTAACCTAAATAAAAAGAGAGAAGGGAAATTAARAAGGTGAACAACACATGTACAATCTTCATTGTTCAAGAATGGACAAATGAAATAAGAAAATCAACTCAAGAAAACAAGGGAKTTAACAACTGAAGACTTAAGGTAATGAGCAAAGAAATGGGCAAAAATCATATGCAACGATGATCATTAATTAAAATAACAAATAAGCAAGAAAAACAATCAGGGGAAGGAAGGCAGCCGCCACTCAGCCAAATAACATGAACCTTTGCTACCCAAAGCAGAGAATGACAACAAAGAGGTAACATCAGTGGAGGCAACAAAATGGGAATTGGCACCAAAATTTATGAGGGTCATGGTGATCAAGCATAGGACAGAGTCAGTAACCAAATAAGATATGCTTTGACATACGAATAACTAATTTACATTATAAAATATCCTTATAATCTAAATCATATTGCAAAGGTGATTAATAATAATCAAACAAATTGGGACAAGATTAAAGTAAGACAATTGGGTCRGATCCTAAATTCARGTCTAACTATGCTCCCACTARGATGGTCARAAAAATAAAATTTTAGCTTTTTATCCACRTTACTTGWATRATCAGATATAGCAGTGCRTGTTCCTCTAATAGCTCAGATCARATAATGTCCTTTGATAAACAATCAATTTTCATAAACCTCATATACATACCATAGACGTACATAACATAACTTTCATACGCACAAATTCAATMCAATTTTTATAAGAAATTAACAACAYATTCAACGGAAACTAGGAAGAGGGTCATTCCACTWACATTGAATAATTACCTATGGAGCCTTCTACATTGTTCCCTAGATTTCTGATGGCWGGCARAGATCTTCCTTATTTTTGGACTCTATGTCATCCTTAGGTTGCCTCTAACGTTTAGAATAATAGAGGCATAGGAAGAATATGAATTTTTATATTAAAACTCTAATAGGTATAATATTTTCTCACTCTTAAATCCCATTTAAAATTAGATTTTACAAAATGGCCACTTGAACACGATTATTGCAGGAAGCAGCAATTTTATTTTATTTTTTTGTAGAAAATGAAGAACTTAGACACCAAAATGAAAAGAATATTTGAACTAATTTGGGTGTAAAGTCATTCATTTAGTATATCAAATATGTCACTGAAGTTTAATCCTTAAACTATCATTCCTGAAAAAGGTTAGAAAATGGCTCTTGATGTTCTAGTCATGTTTTCTACCGGAGCAATCAAAGTAGGTGTTTCATTCTTAAGATAGATGACAATCAAAGTATGCATATATATCTATTCTATTTTTAAGATAAAGAAAAATATATGTTAAAGAATTAAATATATACTCACATTATATTCTAATTAATATAATAATATATTAAAAAATCTCTAACCTTGAAAAAATAAAAAAACGCAATCTTTGTTCGCACCTGCTAAGAAAATTATTGGGACTTCTTAGAAAATTATGTGTACCTAAACATAACTAATTTAATTATTGTCAACGCCTTTATTCCCTCAAAACAAATAAAAATAGAAAATCAGAAGGGATTAATTGTCCTATCTTAGAGTTGGATGAACATAATTAAACTTCAAATATTTTAATTCATTCTCTAATATCCTCTCTTTTATATCAACGATGGTATACAATATGCGTAATTATCTAACTCAGTTGTATTAGGTTTATAACAACAAATTTACATCCTATTAGGATTAGCAGAGGACAGAATTCTCCTTAAAGTATAAGGTATAGCGCCTGATAATAACATCCTCTGCTACGACAGACCTGAACCAAAGCAGAAACATCTTAAAAATCCATTGTCAAGTTCTTGGCTGCCAGAGGATTTGCTACTAGACATTCTTGTGATGTTATTTGTGGAGTCTCTTCTGCGATTTATGTGTGTATCGAAATTATGGGCGGCTCTTGATTCATAAAAATTTATAAAATTGCATATAAAACAATCAATCATGAATCCGGAAGCTCACCAATTTCTTTCGATGACTCCTACCTTTCGCGAAGAACATCCAGAAATCAAAATTTATAATCTTTATGCTGGAGAATTTGATTCACCGAGAATCTGATTGAAACTTGGCAGGAGATCTCTCAACCCTTCTTAAATAGTTCGGTAGGCTCTTGCAATGAATTGCTTTGTATAGAAGTTTGCCTTGGAAGTAGAATCCATGGACCAAAAAGGATTGGAAAGTACCTTACCGGGCTATGGTTAAAGGTCAACGTAAGTATGGTTTTGGCTATGATGATACTAACGATGACTACAAGGTTGTTAGTATTTTCAAATGTCATGGAGTTCAAGTTTATAGTCTGAAATTAAATTCGTGGAGGAGGGTTCATGATTTACCCGACGGTATTTCGTGTTCATGGGACAATGATGTTGGTGTTCTAGCTAATTGTTCTTTGCATTGGTCATCATATAGGGCATCAGCTATCAAAAATGAATCCAATCCTAATGGTTCTATTGTGGTCATTGATCTTCTAACTGAGAAATACCATCTTGTACAAACTGCCTAAGGCTATGTTTAGACTAGAATTAGCATGAAAATCGGTTGTTCGAGTGTAAAAAAATTGTTTGATTGAAAAGACAGAAAAATTTAAAAAATTAACATTTGAATTTAYTATTAGAGTGCGAAGAGTTTTGATTAAGATGTTGTTTGGATTTGAGTGTCRTGATGGTGCGATTTGAAAGTAAATAGCGAAAATTTCTTTTACTGTTTACTTTTGGATGTTAGTGGAGATTAAAAAAAGTTATTTGAGTCTAAAAGAGGCTATTTCAATGTAAGTATGAAATAAATAGATGTTGGAGTTAAAAGTAAATAATGTTTGAATGAAAATGTAAAATAAATAACTGTTACGTCATAAAAGTGTAGTATGCTTCATTGAAAAATTAGATAAAATGAAACCTAAGTTTAAAAAGAGACAGGACATAAGATGTTTTGGGCTATTGAATGGTTGTCTCTCTTTGGTTACGGAAATGTCTCATCATTGGTGATAAAAGATTATGAAATAAAGGATTCTTAGACTAATTTAATGATGATACAATCACAACCAAGATAGGGAGTACTATTTCCTATATTGAAACCTACGGCATACTCAGAGACCAGGAAACAACTGAATTTTCATTCTCCAGGAGGGTTTCTATGGTTTAATATTGAGACGAAATTGTTTGGGAGGTTCCGTATTGATAAATTATCAGTTAGCATAAATGTTCTTGCCTGTTTGCAAAGCCTTGTTCAGCCTTGTGGCGGTGGAGGCAAAGGAGCTTTTAGGGGTACAAAGTCCAGAAGAAGTCTCTTTCCTAGATCACCGGGGATTTGTTCTCCAAATATATGATTGGCACTCAATTATTGATCAATGATAAAGTTGTAGTCTAGTTTTATTATTTAGTCAGTTTCCCTCTGCTCCCTTTCTTATCTTTCCTTCTGATTTTCTCCATAGCAATAAAATGTAGTATAGTTTAATTCGCAGCTTGAATTTCTAAATGGATGCTCTCTCTATATATTTGCGTATTTTGTGTCTGTAGATAAAGCTTGGTATATAAATGTATAATGTATTACACAATTACATATAAGCTTGTTATACAAATATATAATGTGTCATATAATTACTTGCCTATATAAAAAATCATGTGATTGATCCTAAAAAAGAATTTAAAAAACGTTAATTAAACCCCCCATGGGGTCGGAACCCGATACAACTGCACTCTAGGAGGTAAATCCTAGGGACTGTGAAGCCTCTCACATCAAAGCAAAGCTAAAACACACAACCAAAAAGGACTTCCGCACTTGTATAATTAAAACCTTTCAAAACTCCAAAACATTAACATTTAGTTTATTACAAAAGACCAAAATCCATACCAAAATAGATTTTAAACAGACAATAAGATAATGATGGAAGTGTCCAATATCTAAGCTAATCAGTAGCTTTACTTCACCACAATGCACGCCAGATAAGTACTAAGGATATACCCCTCCTCTAGATATAGTAAATCTCCAAAAAAGATCATCAAAATCAAACGAYTTAAACAGTTTTCTTTTTCCTTTTTCTGATATTGCTGGAACCAACCGGCTGTAGTGAAAATGAAAAGTTGAAAATTGGTTTAGGAGAATGGAAGAATGAAGTGTGACGAGCTTATGTGAAGAGCTTGTTTCATTCACAAAAAAGAACAAAGGTCATTTCTTTCACAACCATATCGTGAGAAACTTGCCTTAGCTTTAGTATCTATTCTGGTGAGGTAAAGTTTGAACTTGCATTATCTCATATACATGAAAAATGGTGAGGTAAAGTTTGAACTTGCATTATCTCATATGCATGGAAAATGGAGGAAAAGTTTCAATATTTTCAAGGTAAAGAATGAACAGCAACAGCCCAACACTGAAGGGCCTCAGTTTATCAAGTTCTCAACAACAGGGCATGCAGGGATAGAATCATATATACTTCTATAATCAAATTKTGTTTTGATTATTATGGAAGAAAAGTGAAGTTAGGGTTTCTCAATAGTGGTCKAAATTTATGTTGGTAGTAGACAGAAGAAATGRCCTCATAACTTCACACCTCTAACSTAAAAATTTCATACTTTATCCATTTCGTTTTAATATAACTTACGTAAGTGTTTTGATTCGCACCTCTAATTAGAGAAACAGTAAGACGGAAAAAAGTGTTACAAACATCAAGCCACCAATATGCAGTCCTGCAATACAAGAAAATTGGAAACATAAGGGCATAATCAGTGTGTGAAACCSATGGAGTGCAGCTTATTGAGTTTGAATTTTGAGGAACCTGGGGGTTTKCCAAATATGATTTCCAAGAAAACCATCTAAAAGTTCAAATCAGACTAATAATGTAGAGAAGTTGCAAGTRCTAACCTCTTTGAGAAGATGTTGCTTTGGGAACTTCTGGAAGTATAGTAGCTGAGAACAATATCAAATGCAGGAACAATCAGTTGGCTGTGAGAAGATATGGAATGAAAGAGCATAAAGGACACCAAATAATAAAATTGTATTGCAGTTACTTTTGTTGCAGGAAGAATCTGGGACAAAAGGACCAGAGGGCCAAGGGGCCTCAACATTATCGTTGAGGTCACAAGTGAATCCAATTCCGGAACTTCTGTCAAATGTTATATCAGAAGGCAAGCTAGGGAATAGGCAACCAGATACTGGAAATCATCAGAGCACTAAGTCAATTAAACAAGTAAAAACCCTTGATAGATATCAAACACAACCTAAACTGAATAAAGGAACTCGTTTCTATAGCCAACAAAAGATGAATTAAGCACAAAACGGACTTTCTTAACACAAAATTATTGTCTTTAATTAACTATTACCTTTTGAGTCAACTGGTGAAAGAAATCGATATTCAGTAGATTCCATCACAGAATGAACATAAAGCACAAGAAAGACCAAAAATTGTTAGTAGGTTTAAGACGAGGGATAAAATCTTAATAAGTTTCAGGTCACAATCGAAATACTGACCTTGAAGTGAAAAGTCCTTCAACTTTGTGTGGCAGAGATTATAAATATTAGTGGATACATTATCATTCTGCAACTTCAGACCAAGGGAAGCAGCACAATTTARAGCTTGCATATGAGTAATGAAGCTCTGCTCTTGCAACCTAGACATGTAACTCTCCAAGGTACCACAGCAAGATGTCCGACTTATCGAATTTCGACATTCTTTTGAAACATTCTTAATATCAGGAAGCACMAGTGGGCAGGCTAATGAAAGGATTAAAAGCCAAAAACGATATATTAGCTTTGTGTTTCTTATCCAAATATAATAGCTGAACAGACCAACACAAAGATTTAAATTTCATAATATCCTGTTAGAAAGTTTCAGTAACTGAGATGTTCTGTGTCTTCGTACAGGGCAAGATTTCCATCTTCTATRTTTACTTTCGCTTTTTCTTTACAATTGAAGGACGTGACAAGATGTATCTATCTTACCTTTGTTTATATTGCAGCTAGAAAGTAGTCTGAGAACTCTGTTTGTAGAGGAAGGTTCAAGCTTCGAAGCAAGCCATGTGAGCACAATCTTCTTACAATCGTTCAGWGCTTCTGCTTCCTCTGTTTCTGTGATATTGTTCTCCCTCAAAGCAAGTTTTCCAGCTGCAGTTGWTATAGCATTCTGGCAAACTTGGTTGCAGCATTCATTGGCCTCATCAATTTTCTTACAAGAAGCCAAAAGTAAAGAAGTATCCAAGACCCTTTCCACCTCATTAATATCCAAAACTGGGCAAGAAGCATGAATTAGATTGGTTGAATTTATTGAGCAAATGTTGTGTAGATTTTCAGTGGCACCATTGCTTTCTAAGATCTTTTCAACATCCGAAATGCAGTGCTCAGCATGTGTCTCATTTAGAGCAAGCATTCCAGTGTTATTGCYGTATTGTCCCACAAGAATTACCAGGGTGGCCTCAAATTGAGGGCAACAMACCACATTAGAAAGATATGGGGCAAGCAAAGACCAGCAGTCAGTCGCTGTTACCTTCAATATGCTTTCCACTGAAGAGAAGTTGAATGCACAAAGTCCTGACAGGTAAATCGTGCCTCAAGTGAGCATATTAACTGCAATCTCTAATATATCCACACATGTACTTCTAAAGTAAGTTTTTCAAAGAAACATTTCCGAAAATAAGGAAAACAGTTTAATGATTTGATTCATGATATGCAGGAAGCAGCCTACCATATTTGAAAAGCATGACCAATTTAGGCAGCAGACTAAAACCATATTGCCTACACAAAACACTGAAAAGGGCATAGATAATACCTGATAATTTTGGTACTCTATCATACGTGAAAGGCATGATTGGCATAGGTGCCTGGATTGGCACAACAGCTTGTATTGTGCTTGGAGAGAGAGATGGCGAAGTTGCATAATGCGTTGCTTCTGCCATATTCAAACCAAGTTTATCACGGTATGGACTGCTTAAAGATCTATCTACATCTGCATCAAAAAAGATATTCTTGCATATAAATCCCACATAAGATTCTTAAGCCTTTCTCCACTACAAAAATTTAAACATGTCAGTGGACATTGATTCTGCACACCTCTGGATTCATATTACAAAGAGAGCTTCGAAAAATCTCCTACACCATTATCGTTCCCTACTTTATAAGCCAATTAAACATGCATAACTCATTATATAGTTTGGCTGCGGCCGTCCTTTGCACACACACACACACACAAAAGAAAAGAAATGCATATCTAATTCCTTCACAGCTTAAATATTTCTCTCTGACTACTTGCTCTGTTTCTTGTAAGAGGGTCCAAAAAACCATTAGGCCTTGATTGACTGTTGAGCAATCCTTTGAAGCACTGATTATGTTTTACGTTACCTCAGCCATGCTTGGATCCTTTCTGCTACTGATATTCATTGCTAAATACAATCAAACAGTTGGATATCCATTGCCACTTAATATACTCAAATCTGTTTTACCCTTTGTTCATTTCAATTATGCCCTTTTCTTTTATAAATGGACATGAGATACTGCAATTTGATCTGTTCAATTCTAGTTTCAGCAATTAGTTGAACATTCAACCTTCAGGAATTAGAATGAAAATATAATTAGAAACCTTCGACGAAATTCATTACTTCAAAAACTAAATCTCAATAACAACATGATCAGAATCGCAATTTCAGTTCCACTCCAACTCAAACAACCAAATCCATCCTCAGCATAAAATCAAAACACTAAAACAGCAAACAGGGAGTAAAACCTCAAATTAAAACTCACAGAAGTGACAGTTAAGTATAAGTTTATCAGGATCTGTGTAGCGCTTACAATGAATCAACAGCAAAGCCAATTGAAGCAGTATTCGGCGTCGGCAACCCATCACTTCACAATAATTCCAAAAAAAAAAAGACAACAAAATGATGAAGATGAATATATTTTCTGAGTGATCGTGATTGTGTGTTAAAGATGATTATATACAAACATATATGTAGATTTAAACATATACAGAATCTCCCAAATGAAGGAGACTTGTGCAGCTAAAGTCCCACCATTTTCAGTTGCTCAATTCAAAGGAGCTGCAGAAAACAAGCTCTGCATGTGTAATAACTTAAAGGAGAAGGATGGTCACATGATAGTCACGTGCCGACGGACCTGGGATTTKTTTTGCTTCTATTGCTTGATTGCTTCACTCTATTGCCTGTGTTTCCTCCCGCAATAACGGCACTGACCATTTTGATCCCTTGGATCGTCGAGGAGATACCGGACAACCGTTTGATTGGAGGTTTTTTCTTCTTCTTTTTTTAAAACAAATCATGCATTATTGCAAAGTAAGAAAAATAAAACCAAAAAGAAATGAAATATGCACGCATTTAATCAATGTAAAACTCGAGATTAACAAAATTAATAAAGATTACAATTATCATRTGAGTTGTTAATTCATTCACTAAGTAAGCTCTTATTGATTTATCATTTAAAGGTACTAATACGATCTTTTCATACAGAGATAGAACAAGAGATCTCAAGTTGAGGCCAAACTATAAAAATAAATATATATAAGAATTTTTGAAAAAAAATTGTGGCAGGAATGTGATACTTATAAAATTTTTTTCTAAAGTGATACTCTTTTAATTCAAGTAAMATGCTTTAAAAAGTATTGGGGCGATCTCCACCCCGTCCCTTGGTTCTGTCATGGTTTCCATGACTATATTAAAAATAAAGAAATAAATAAAGAGAAAATGAATTTTTTTTTTTTTTTTTGGGGGGTAAAGGATCAAAGCCAAATATATGAGGATGAGCATGACCCAAAAAAAAAGAAAGAAAGAAAGAAGAAGGGTACCGGAGTCACCATGGTAAGAAGTGAATAGAACAAATAGTTTCCTTGTCTATTGCTGCCATGTTACGGCCCAGGTAAAAGCTTGGAGTCTAGTCTAATGTATCAAGGCCTATACGGCCCACTAAGAAAGAAATGTGACGATCGGGCCCAAAATTTTAGTGGACATAAGAAGAGATATCGCAAATGTTATTAAGGTAAAAATTAGATGTTATGTCTTTTCTATTACGTTAATTAAAATAAAACGTGCATATACATGAAGATACAAGATAATGGAATCATTTTCAATGTGATGTTCTACTCCTAGTTGCAAGAAAGATGGATTTCATATACATATTGGCTGAAATGCAAAATAGTGGTTGGAGCATCATTATTAAAGTTCATGAGTACATCATAAATGGACTTTGCAATATAAGGCAACTTGAAGATGTTGGTTTGATCATGGAGGAATTGTTGAGAAGGGATTCTCCAGCAGACTTATTTGMAGCAAATTAAACTACAAATTATTGGAATCAAATAAATTAAGAATGACTTACAAGCTTCTTCTCAAGATGAAAGTTGCTCGTAGAAAATGAAAATACAAGAACATTTTTTGAATTGACGAATGATGATGCAGGAATAGGGCTTGGTTGCAAGGAAATACTATGATTGAGCTGTCGTGATGAGCACTGTTTTACAAAGAAATAACCCATTTGTTTCCGTAGAAGGAAACGGAAATATACTTGAATATCATTTGATTGAGTAGTTGATCCAATCCCTTATTATTTGAAGAATTTTTCACTTTCACTTAGTATTTTTTTTTTTTTTTTTCATGAAAAGCATACATGAGATAAGAAATCCAGTATTTCACATAGAGTGGCAGACATGAGATGAGGGTTTTTGCTCTTTTGGATTAATCTAAGGGAAAATATTTCATATATAGTGCTGACATGAATTCATTGCTCTGTACTTTCACGAACAAATGTTAGAGAAAATAGGGGGAAAAAAAAAAAGAAGAATGATGATCACAACGGATTAAAATCAAGAATAGCACAGAAAAAAGGAAAAAAAAAAAAAAAAGGAGAGAGAGAATACTAAAGAAACATGCATATTGCAGCTATTTATGGAAAAATATCTGAATAAATATTGTGAAAGTTAAATCAAACTATGACAAATAAATGTAGAAATTGTCACATATTCCATTCTTAAATAAATGTAGCTCGCGATGCAGTTGATATAAAAAAAATATATATTAACTCCAAGAGCAAAGGGACGGTTTCCAGCTCTGGCTTATTCATTTTTTGTCGTGTCTCTTTTTTTTTTTTTTTTTTCATCCTTCTGAAATTATGAATTTTTTATTTTTAACCCACGAAACAAGCATATTTTCCTACCTAACCCATTCTTTTGGCTTGGACCTATCTATTCTTTTGGCCTTA
>MEJB01000018.1:4919458-4945337 GCA_001752375.1 Rhazya stricta | reverse complement strand
CTTTTCTTGTCAAGTCCAATCTTACTCAATCCATTCTTTACGAATCTCTAATATATCTTCCTAACCTTAATTCAAATTGGCTTTTTTTTACAGAGTTTCGGGGTTTTCTACGGAGATTCGGGTTTTTGTTATCTATCCTAAGTTTCTTTTTCTTACCTCTCTATTCTTTTTTAAACGATCCAAAGTCCTATTTCTATTTTTTTAAGTATCAAGTCTTCTACCTTCCTGTCTTTCTCTGTATTTTTCTACTATTCGGCCGCTCGCGCCTCCTAGCAATGGAAAACAAGTACCTCAATTCTACAATACTATAATCCGCATCTCGAAAGGTCTTTAGTTCTCCTTTAGTTTAGATGGTATAAACAAGTCAAGGTAGTTCTTTAAAGCAAAACAAAATGCGCTACGACGAACCAATTAACTAACTCTCGTGTAAAGAGAATCAAAACGAGGCACACAACACCTATCCCTCTCCTTTTCCTTCTCTACTAACTTATCTGACTTTTTATCTATAATATTCCTCCCTTTATCTATTTTCCTTCCTTGATTTTAAAATAACTTTCTCGTATTATTGCTCATATTAGATTACGGTATAATATTCTGGTGGGTGGTTTCTCGGATAATATCCGATTGTTTGATGATTTGGTTTGTATCTAGTATAATATGTGTGCAGGTTATAGTAGACTAGTTGAGACGGTGTTGTTGAGATATAGATTAGCTATTGAGATATTATAGAAAAACGGTTGAGATATTATAGTAATATTATACCGAAGGGAGATGCTACACTTCCTTCTGGAAGAAAGACCCATGATCTAACAGTTGTGGTACGTGGTAAGTGAAGCTATCAAAATGTGCGACTAATCCTTGATCACATAGCTATTCGGTAACTGAGGAGTTTAGCTTTTGATTCCTGTTTGATTAGGATTGTACAGATTGATGTTAAAGTTAGTGTATCTTTCTTTGTCATTGTTATTGAAAAACTTGTATATATTTATCATACATTAAATGGTTAAAGTGTCTCATAGATTGTATGATAATTGTATGTTTTGAGATGTAGTGAGTTATATAAGGAATGCAGTTTCGGTAGAATGGTGGTGTTTTGCTGGAAGAGTAAGTATTAGTTTTCTTTTGCAAACTTTCTTCTTTAGTTATTTGCGTATTCTTTAAGTTGATGGTTGATTTAGGTAATTAGTATTTAAATTAAAATTTTTATTGTGTAACCAATAGGTGTTGGGTCTCTGCCTTCCGTTAGATCCTAAGGAGGACTCATTTATGAAAATACGGAACTATTTGTGCGGGTGGATCGTAGATCCTTTGGACTCCAGGCAACTTGGTTTTGGTAATCGTTTAACGGGGATGTGGGTATATTCTGACGCTTTTGTTTTCCTTTTTTATTTAACCTGAAATTTATCTTCTTCAATGATTTAAAGTTGTATACGAGCCCTATTTCACTTAATATCTAATGTATTGTATGGAGGTTTTTTTTTGGATGTAGTGATAGAAATTAAAGTTTCAGGTTAGTTTGATAAGTGGTTCTGTTTTTGCATGAGTCATTAAGTATAGGGTTTTCTTTTTGAAAACTTTGCCTTATTTAATTATGTGCTTGGCTTCGTGTGGTTCACACATTTGATAGGTCGATGATATAGGGTAGGTATAAGTCTCTTTAAATTAAATTTTTTTGATTGTAACCCAACTGAGATGCGTTATTAGTAAGTGGATTTTACACTCTTTTCTCTCCGCGTTCTGTTCTTCCCATTTTTCTTGATACGTCGGGAATATTCATTTATTAACTTCTAATAGATAATAATCAACTTTAATAAATAGGTGGATGTGAAAAGATTTCAAAGTAAGATGGAACTATTTGAGTTAACGGGTTCACCGCCGTAATAATAAAATTGTTCTAGCGTACTATTTAAAAGTTGGCATCATTGGCTCATTTCCTTTATTGTATAAAGTGACTCTAGAGAAAATCAAGTGTAGTGGAGTGTTTCTCCGCATTACGCTATACGGAATATTGAAACCGCTGAAAATGTTTCCAAGCATATTTATCGTCAATCGCACGATGACGCAGCTAGGGAGCGTTTGGGCCTGCCCATCTTTTTTGGGCTTAGAGGCATTTATTTTGGCTTAAACCCTAATTCCAACTATTGTCCTTCGGCCTCCGACGACCAAAACCAATTCCAGTCATTCTATATAATCCTTACCACATTCCTGGCACTTTGCAGGAAAAAGACTACAGTAAACCCTTAATCCACGCCTCCTCAACTAGCAACCACAGTAAAATGTGTTGTTTGCACACAAAGAAAAGTCACTTGCTTGAAAAATTGCATATTTCGGGTTAGGTTTGCCATTGAACACGATGAAGATTACATGGTTACCAAGACACTTTTCCGCACTCAGAAGATAATAAAATTAGTTGCAAGATCAAGCTCCCCATCATAAGATCATTTACCTTAACTTCCTAGTCAAGGAGGCACAWAATCGACTGGATTACATACTCGAGGGCTCTATTTCCATCATAGACATGTATCAACTGACCGTGAACAACACGCCCTATGCTTAGTCGACGACATTTCTCGACTTTCCTATATCATGTTGACTAACAGTTACCAGGGCGTCCCTACTTTACCGATAATAGTGGAAGAAGCTATATAGATATTGCACATGTGTTGATCGAACTATTGGACAATCTAGGTTCATAAAAAGGTTGCCCTCACATCACAAAAGGAGGCATATGTTAGAGATATTAAGTGAGGATGGATGTTAAAAGATATTATAGAGTTATTGATTGGTTAGGATTTAGTTTTTGTTAAAGTTTGATTGGGATTCAGTATTGGCGGTTGTGATATTTTATCAGGATTTGGTTTGGTAGTTTGGCTTCCTATAAGTAGGCTCTTTGTGTGGGTATTTTGGATTATGTCATATT
The DNA here is from genome assembly GCA_001752375.1 of Rhazya stricta. Lineage (NCBI taxonomy): Eukaryota > Viridiplantae > Streptophyta > Magnoliopsida > Gentianales > Apocynaceae > Rhazya > Rhazya stricta. The sequence continues at coordinate 4,942,417 of MEJB01000018.1, read as the reverse complement.
TATGTTCTTTCATTAAAATCTTAGTCTTCCTTTCTCTATTGTCTTCTCTATTATCTCTTTAGATTATTTTAACATGGTATCAAGAAGTTTAATATGGTTTATGATATTGAAACTCTAGTTTTAGTCTTTTGAGTTTCAAAAATCAATTGTTTGGATAGGGTTCCTCCTTATGACTTCAGTCAAGATTTATGTTAACATGATTTAGGTTTGTAGGTTTCTTTAGTTCTCCTCCTCCATTGATTCCAAAATTTCTTTTCAGGTTATTGGTTTCTTTATCTTCTTGATCATATTGTGTTCTTAAGAAAAAAAAGGTTTGTTTTGTTGAAAGACTTCAAGATTTCTTATCAATTTGTTGATTCTTTTATCTTCTTGGTCAGATTGTTCTCTAAAAAAGAATAGAGTTTTGTTTTGGACGGCAGACTTGTTTTGAATTTTTATGGATGGTAGACTTGTTAAGGTTTGTTCCATTAGAGAAGACCTCTTCCTCTGTGATGTTGTGATGTGATGGCAAACCTCTTCCTCTGTGATATTCTGATTCTGATTTAAGAGTACACCTCTTCTAGATACCAGATTGTCATGATAGCTTTTGAAGATTAACAAAGAGTCATCGATCATCTATGCACAAGATCTCCACGAACAGTAAGAGGAAAGAAAACTTAGTGGAATATAATGGCAAAAGGAGAAAGAGGGAAGGATGTACGCACTACTTGCTTGAAGGAATACACAAGAGAGAAACGCATGAGAATGTTAAATCTTATAAATTGACCAAAAACTCTAGTGGGACTAAAGATCTCGAATGCACAATATGGAAGGGTTGACTCGAACTCATTGATAGTTTGCCTTCCATATCTTGTCCTTTAATCTCGTTCCCTTAAAACTAAATTTTAATTTCCATTCTTGGGATAGGCTAACCATTGAAAAATATCAATACGTGAGTAGAAAGGAGAGATGTATTTCGACCATTTTTTGAAGTCATTATTAACTTATTTACCATAAAGCATAATATAAATAGTTTTTTGAAGATAATGAACGATTAAGGCAGCTAGTACTTATAAATTAAGAGTAAAATCAGAGAGTTAAAAAGGGGACAGTTCTAGGAACTGTTTCTTTTCATTCATTTCCTGATTTCTTTCCCTTTTAATATTTTACATTATCCTTTATCGGCTTCCTTTATCACAATTGGGTACCATTAGTTCGTTTTTTTACCCTTTTGTTAATTGTTGTTTTGACGCAAGGTGATGACGCATTACTCCAGAAGCATAATGCGAAGCCATGAGACGTTTTCTAGTTTTAATATGAAATTTGATATATAATAAATATGGGATTTAAAACGATCATATATGGACAATTCTAACTGAATAGGCATTCTGCTTAAAGGATAACGCGCCGCAAGAGGCCATTTTCATTGTCTTGCACTTCTGGTATAGAGTAAGGTATAATTTTACCCTTTTTTTACAKTTTATTGTCCTTTGTGAATTTAATTTCTTCCCTAAAGGCCACTGTTCAAAGCTTTGATTTAATTCACAGCACTGCAATTTCATAGTTACTGCTAGCGCATTCATCTTTCATAGCTTCTCCTTTGTATTTCGCGTGTTGCAATTGAGGTAAGCTTTTTTCATTCCCACCATCAGCAATAGTGAAATGGTAAGTTCTTACATTCTTGTCTTTTTTTCCTTAGATTTGAATATTTCTTTTTGATTCTTAGTTTAAGTGGTTATTTAAATAGTTGCATTGAATAATTTCAGTTAATTTAGTCACCTGGTAGTCATTTGTTTTCAAGGTCTTTATGAATCACATCAGTATAGGAATTAAGATATTGATGGTTTAGATATTCCTTATTTGTCTGAGTTGTTTGTTGGTGTACTTTCCTATATATTCTACTTAGTCAATGAATAAATAACAAGTTCAATTCCAATCGTTTCTTTCTCTTTTACCAGTTCTATACAAATTTATTCAACGTTGTGGTATTAGAGCTCCCATTGGTTGATTAGAGAAGTAGCAGTCTTCTACCTACACCAACAAGAATAAACGGCATCCAAAAACAATTATGCCCAACCAGCCATTCCATGTGTTGATGGTCATTATGATCATTGGAGCATGTTAATAGAGAATTTCCTGCGAATCAAAGGAGTATTAGAGTATTGTTGAAGATGGAGTTATAGGACAAGCAAGTGGAACGGTATTTACAGATTCACTACAAAAGAGAGTGGATGAACATAGGTTGAAAGATCTAAAGGCAAAACTATTTGTTCTAGGCAATTGAACGTGCCATCCTGGAAAGTATCCTTGAAAATGATACAGCTAAGCAAATTTGGGACAAGGCACAACAAAAGTGAAACGTGCACAACTTCAAGCTCTTCGCCAAGAGTTTGATACTCTTCACATCAAAGTCGGAGAGTCTGCCACTAGGTACTTCTTAAGAACCTTGCAATAGCAAACAAGATGTGTATCCATGGTGACAAGATGAAGGATGTTACTACTGATGAAAAAATTCTACTGTCAATGAGTATAAATTTGAGTATGTGCTGTGTTCTATAAAGGAGTCGAATAATATTGATGAACTGCAAAGKTCTTTCCTAGTGCATGAGTAAAGAATGATTGCTCATGTTGTAGAGAAGCAAGCTTTGAAGGTTGCAACCCGTGAAGCACCATCAACATAGAGAAGTTCAGGAAGATGTTGTGGTTGGGKTCAAGGACGAGGAAGAGGAAGGGGGCGATACTCATGCCATCAAGGGTTCAAACCCGACAAATCCAATATCGASTGCTTCTGCTACCACAAGAAGGGCCATTATCAATTTGAATGCACTAACCATGCCARCACATTGAAGAGRAGGAGTTGTGTTGGAACTTTGTAGGGGTAAAAGAAGAAACTCTCTTGATGGTCTATCTTGGTAAGGAAGGGAGGCAATCACATACGTGATACTTAGATTCCGGGTGCAGCAATCACATGTCCGGTAACAAATCTTTATTTTTTTGATTTGAATGAATCTTTTAGATATACTGTGAAGCTTGAGAATAATAGAAGAATTTTTGTTATGGGAAAAGGAAGTGTTAAATTGAAAAGTAGAGCTCATCTTGTTACTATTACTACTGTACTACGTTCCAGAGTTGAAAACTAATCTCACTAGCATGGGGCAACTATAAGAAAAGGGGTATGTGATTACCACTGAGAAAGGTTACTGTGATATTCAACATCCAAGTCACCATGACAACAAACATGTTATTTCCATTACATATTGGAAATAATTTGCAGACTTGCTTATCTGCGAAGTTTGAAAATTTAACATGGTTTTGACATTCTCGCTATGGTCGCTTGAGCTTCAATTGGTTGAATACTTTTCATAGACAGAAAATGGTGACAGGTCTCCCTTCAATTACTTTTTAGCCTGACATTTGYGAAGAACGTGTTATGGAAAAATAACATCACGACTCTTTTTCAAATGGAGATGCATGGASAGCTAATGAGGTATTGCACTTGTTCACTCACATATTTGTTGTCCAATTAGTCCAGCTTAAAATAGCAGCAAAGAGGATATTTTGTTACTTGAAAGACACTAGTGACTTGGAAAAAAAATTTATGATAAGAATAATAACTAAAGTTTTATTGTGTTTACATATAGTGACTATGCTGGAGGATTATATCTGGATATATGTTTATGATGGGTRCAGAGGCTGTTTCATAGTCATCAACGAAGTAACAGGTTGTTACTCTATCCTCTGTTAAAGGTAAGTTCATTGCTATTGCATCGTTTGCTTGTCAACTTATCAAGAAATCATGTGTTACGTGAAAGAAGTAAACATATCGATGTAAGGTACCGTTTCTTTTGGGACTTGACAAAAATTGGAACTTTTGATTAGTTTTTTGCAAGAGTGACGATCAGATTGCGGATATTGTAATCAAGTCTCTAACGCTGAATGTATTTGTCAAACTTCCAGAATTGCTGCTTGTGGTGTGTTGAAGGAAAGAAGCTACAGGGGATGAAGAAGAGTTGGGATGCTGGAGTTACTTTGGTAATCTGGTATCTTGCGGACTTTCGATTTAATGGAGTGTTATTGTTTATTTAAATAATTTCATTAAATTATTTTGGTTTAGTCAGTATTGGAGTTCAGTTACTGATGGGTTAAATATTTCTTTATATGTCTGAGTTGTACTTCTGTATATATTAATACTTAGTTAATGAATAAATAACAAGTTCAATTTCAACTCTTTCCTTTCTCTTATACCAGTCCTATCAGATTCGTTCAACCCTCAAATTATTCAATTTGCACAATTAGTCTGTTTCAGCAAGGTGGCTTTCTTCTCCTCTGTTTCTGCTTTTAATTTCAATATTAGTCTGTATTTCTTAAATGTTGTAAGTTCATGATTATTTTGTCAAATTTTAAAACGTCTTTAAAAAAGGTTTAATTTCAATTGTTTTTACTCTCGAGGTAAAGTAACGTTACCTTACATTAAAACGATAATTAGCAAAAATAAAAGAATAAAGTCAAAGAGATGCCGATATGTGAAAAAGGAAGCCAATGTGATCCAAAAGACCCCTTTACTGCTTCATGTAATCACTTTTCAGTCGGATTCAAWTCAATTCCATCTTTTTTACTTTTCTTTTTTTGAGTTCTTTATATTGTGAAGTTCATCCATACATTTTCGGGGATTTATAGCATTTTGACTAATTATGTATCTCTGAGTTCCATGTCGACATTTTGGCAGATTTTGAAGAGGTCGATGGTGTTATTCTAATTGTTATGAATCATACACATCTAGTAGAGAACTTTAAAGGATTGGTAATTACGCATTTTTTTTTTTTCCCTTCTTCTTCTTCGTCTATTATTATTATTATTTTGGTCAAAATGAAGAAACAGCAATTTTATCAATTTTATAGTAAGTCGATAATTCAATTAATTCAGAACACCCCTTATTAAATTATATGTTCTGAATTTGATCTATATTCCCATCTTCAAACATATATAGAACCAACTTTAATTAATTAGAATAATACAAGATTCCTCTAACCTCTTGATTAAGAAAAAATAAATAAATCTTTAAACGTGATATGCATTTTTGTCTGACAGAAAAAGTTTTTAATGTCAAATTATTCGTGCAACGTGAGAATACACATCTTCTACTATAATCTCATTACGTYATCGTTTACACTTTTAAAAATTTGACAYHGTTATTAATTACAATTAACTAAAAATTTAAATAAAATAGCTCATATATTTAATAGAATTGAACTTTCGACTTTTTAATTGGAMATGGCCATTCTTGCCGCTCGGATAAGACATCAAAGGCATCCTGTATTTGAGTTTAACTAAAAGAAGTAAGGCAAAGAAACCAGTCATCTTCTCATCACATGCAAGAAAGTTTCTAATTATGATATGAAATGTAGAGGAGTGACATTAACCCCTAACCCATGTGAGAATGTTTATAAAGAACAAACCTACAATATATGAGACTTTATACAGTGAATAATTTGATGAATCTTTTATTATCCATCAAATGAGGTAGCCACCGTCTTCTGCTGTCACCTACTAGAAGCTCTCTAAGTTATTCATATTTGATTTCTCCATAGCTATACGGTAATATATATGCATGCACACAAATGAACTCGACGCAAAATTATAATTTCAAGAGGTTTATGGACCAATGAGATTGTAAACTATATACGCAATGAGATACTTGATTACTAACTGATCAATTCGCGTATTGGTAGAAAGAGGATTTCTAATCTCGCTAGACATTTGGAYAGCTTGAACAGGAAGCAACATTCTCAACTTTTCTTTCCATTTTTTTAATTTTGAGTTACRAGATCGGAGTGGGAAAGGTCTTTTYCGTRGAAAAGCCTATTTTAGGAAAAAGCAAAARAACCTTTTCACGATCAAAACCTTCGGGAAATTAAGTTCTTTCCGTGAGAATTTGGAACTATAATGAAAGGTTCGGATATTGTTAGAAAATTACTTTGGGTGAAATGATCATTTCATTCTATTCCAATATATGAAACGTGTCGTTGATGCACTGAATGGAATTCATTTTACCATGCAACCAACTCAAAGCTTCATGAGCCTTCCTTCAATTTTTCTCAGTTCTCAATATTGATTTCGAAAATCTTTCCTGACTCCCTTTTTCTTTTAAATTGAAAATATAACCTACCTATGTTTAGAAGTTGACTAATATAGATGTTGTTGATATTGGAGAGTTCATAGTGCATGTGGCTTGCTTTACCTCTATCCCAAAACATAGCAATTTTGCTTTTTCTTCTCTATCTGGTATACTTTTTAGGGGAGATTTTGGTACAGAAAAGAAGGATCTTGGTGCAGTGTTTCTATAGGAAGATGTACGCAAAGCCAGTTTATTATGACTCCAAATTCAGATGCCAATTGCTTCTCCAGAAACTGGCTCAACTACAAGAATCTTAGAACAGTAGTAAATGGTGAATCTCCTCATATTGAAGTGGGCACAAGAAGTCCAGTTACATGATATCAATATGCATGGTTAAGCTGCTCCAAAGCAGCACTGACAGTCCAAAAGTGACATGAAAAATACTCTTGAAAGTGAAAGCTTATATACAAACTACAAACTAAGGACAGGAAACTGAGACAATTTGGTGGAGTAGCATTGCCTACTCTATCAACCAAGATCTTGGGAGCAATTCCACTGCAACATAAAGTAGATATTGTTCTCACCAAAACATGGCTTCATATAAGATTTTCAACTATAGGTTTTGTTTGCTTTTGCAATGTTTAAGCTGAACTAAACTTGGACTCATCTCTCCAAATTTTTAAAGCATATAGTTTACCACATCTTTAAGCAAATACTACCTTAATCAACTGCAGGTCTTCAGCATAATTCTTGTTATTCTTTGGCTTTATTCTCATTTGTAAAGTGGTTTCGGAGAGGCCTGGWTGACCTGCCTTTTMGGCATAAGCATTTGTCTTTTTGCTTCTCTAACGTTAACCACCCTCATCACGGGTGAACAATAGTAAACGAAGCACGTGTAGTATAAGCATCTGAAATTTGATAATACAAATTTTTTTGACTTCTACCCCAGACCAGAGGTCCCCCTACAGTTGCAGAAGCATTTGGTCAGACGATAATAGCTTGATGTTAAATATTCATTTCTACATATGGATAACTGTATAGGTATGAACGCATATTATTATAGTTGATTATTGTCTTCAGCAAATACATGCAGAGTTTTTCATTTCCTTCATCTCAATACTCGGCGGAACAACCGGCAAATTCATGTGCTTCATCAACCTTCTATCTCTTTATATTTCACCTATCGTTGTCTCCCTCCCTCTCTCTCTCTCTCTCTCTCCTCATTTTTCCTTCCTTCACTGAAACCACATTTTCAATCTTCTCACTGCACCATGGGAAACTGCATAACTAGCAAAATAACTCTTGCAGAAGATGATCAAAGAGAGGTAAAAACAATGAAGAAGACAGAAGCAGTAGAAGGCAGAACATCGACSTTTCAGGCMGTGAAGCGCTATGAACCGATGAAGGAAAAGAGAGTAAGGTTCAGAATACRCGAAGATGATGCAAATGGACAAAGAAACTTGAGTGAAACAAAAACTGGGGCGGTTAGAATCAGTCTTGTTTTGACACAGAAAGAGTTTAATCAGATTTTGAATGGTGACAATAGGCATTCTTCTGCTGAGAAATTGTTGAAGGCAATCAACATGAGAAGTGAAGGGATTTCTTTGTCAAGATCAAATGATAGAGAAAGAGATGGGAATTGGAGGCCTTCTCTAGAAAGCATTCCTGAGGATAACTAGAACTTCCCTCATCATTGTAAAAATTTAGCATTTTAACATCTTGCTGGTGTGATCATAGCTTCCTAGTACTTTAGTTTTAGATTTGGTACAAAAGGTCAGTTTGTAGATATTTCTTTCCTGAACCCTAATAATACTGACTAATTCTATTATTCTGTCTATATGCATATTGCACTATTGGGTAAAAACATGAAGCTGATCCAATCGAATACAATTTTAGTTAAGTGGAAATGTTATTTAGCTCAATGTTGATTCAATTTAGTCGATTAAAAAGGTTTCAGTTTTCAGCTTCCGGTTAAAAATGGTTGGCTTGGTTCAGTTGGGTTATTGAAATTATGAAACAGAAAAAGAAAATGACTTTATTGTACAAATAAATTCAATAAATCTATTTAGACAAGTTTACTATAAGTGTGATACTAACTTCCTTCCCATAGGGAGGGGATAAGAGTTCAAATCTGATCCACTTTTTTCTATTTCTTTGACATTTCAGATTAAACTATTCGTAAAGATTTCACCTTGATTATGGACTATAAATAGGTAATTAAAACACTTCTTTATTATCCCTTTGGCTCTCTTTTCCAGAGATGGGGACCTTTTTGGCCTACTTTTATATCCTTGTGCTATCTTTGGTTTTAACACTACCTCTAAGAGCATTTTCTTCTGGAGACCAGAAGAGGCATTTTTCCCTTTTATTGAATTGACTGCACATCCACATACCGTTACGACATGCAGGTATAACACGATAAAASGAAGCATTCTTTTTACCATAGTTTATCATTTTGTTAATAGTTAAAACTTGTATCGTGTCTCTGGAWAGAGTTATAAATTGTGGTCCAAAGTCACAACCTGGGGACGCGTTCTCCTCCAAGGATTGAACTCGGATAGGTCAAATCAAATTGGCACCAATATWACATGATAAGTAATTATGATTGATTGATTTATCACATTATCATCCAATCTTAATTAATACTATTAATTATTTCATTTGTATAGCTAAACTCTATTTTATTTTCTTTCGTTTTATTAAGTAAAGTRTTAGCCATTACTATCATCGAGAGCAAGATTACAAGAAGTCCCACCATGGTCAGGCTCTATGTACCCGAACAAGAGATTGGGACACAKTATTTATACTTTGCCAAGCTTTGCGCACGCCTATTGCAATTTCTAGGTTCATCGACAGATCTTCATGTGCTTATTTGACCCAAAAAAATGGATTTTCCTCAAGAATGATCTACTCAATTTCTTATGGCCATCTGGTTTCAGTGCTTGGACGCCAACTTTGGATTAAGGCCCAAAGGCTCCTTCAGTCCTAAAGCGGCCAAACCAAGCACAAAGTAGTTCTTYACAGTGAGCGTGAAAAAATCGGATGGTATAACAATCAGTATAGTAGTTCGTTTTATTTTGCTCCCCAGAAAAGCACTAGCTCATAACAAATTGAAGTTGCTTTTCCAACTCTTATTCTGTACTGGTATCTGTGGCAGTTGTCTATAGCAAAAAGCAAAAGAATGAAACACAAAGTAGCACACTTTAGAAACTCATTGCTAGTTCAAGACCGAAGCAATCTGAACATCAGAAGATAGAAATGCTTCACTATATGCAGGCTATRCTGAAAGATTAGACCTGGTAGAACAACTACAGATAGCTCAAACCCTTCATTTCATTATCCCAGTTCCCTGTGATTATGCACTTCAGAAACCTTACTTTCCAGGTAATGATAAAAAAGGCAAATTGGCCGGAAATGGAAGGATGTCGATATACAAATTATTCCCAAACCCTTCTTCCAGGACAAAAATCTCCCTTCAAAGAGAAAAATGCTTTTAAAATTGTAATTTCACTCCGGGAAGCAACCAATTTCCACCGTAAACGTATCGCAAAATGGACCAGAAAGAAACGTGACCGTTAAAAGACTAAAAATCAGATCAAAATGTTGTAGTCCACATATTGGCAAACCCAATTGGATCGCCAATGCTCCATGATTAAATGAAAAAATACTCCCTTTCCAATTAAGGGAGGCAATTCATAAAGTTTGACTTTTATTTCCCTCTTTGTCTCCAATTTGGAAAATTCATCAACGGGCCGACCTACTGAATAATGGTTCCTCATTGCTTAGTCAATTGGCGAATAACGTACGGAAGTATTCCTCCGTGGTTGAAATAAGCCAACTCCACCTATGAAAATAACCAAATACACAATTTTATATTCCAGTGTCTCATCGCCTATCATAAGCTAGTGCAGAGATCAAATAAGAAAAAATAATAATTCAAGATTTCACAAGTAAACACAACTTAATGCTAAGACAGCTTCCCACTTCAATTTTTCCTTTTCCCTTCTTTTCTTCAGTTAGTCTCTGGTCGCTCACGAGTGCAAGCATTCATGCACAACATGAGAAACTTAARATCTTTGCACATTAAACATGCAAGGCACTACATAATCTAACCATCCTAAGTCAGCCGGGGTGTTATACTTACGATTATTACATCAAGCATAAACTTTTCTCAACACAGAAGAACTATTCTAGGGGAGTCATATCTTCTTGAAACATCACTTTTTACAACACAATCATACAAAACGCTATCTTCGGATTCTCTCTTTTGTTCTCCAGTTTCTTTTATGTTTCTCCCGACATGACTATATGAAATTGCATATGCAATACAACTACCAAAAGTCATCAAAGATGCCCGACATTTTTTTCTCCAGTAATTATGAGGCATTTCTTGCATAGTTAAACTTTGTCGGGAGATTGTAGAACATTTCCATAACCAAAATGCACAAGTGAGAAAGTTAGAATTACCTCAGTATCAAATCGGGCTATGCAAGTGAAAGACTTTCCAGTGTCAGTAGTGACAGTGACATCTTGGCCAGGACGGATTTCACTAATCTTGCTGGGAAGGTCAATGGTATAACGCTCATGACCTGTTAATGCAAGTGTATCTGCATCCTCACCAGCCTTGAAACAGAGAGGAATAATGCCCATACCAACCAAATTACTACGGTGGATCCTTTCGAAGCTTTTCGCAATCACAGCTTTAACTCCCTATTATATGGAGAACAGAARAAATAAAAACGTGGAGAAATAGAGAGGAGATACTAGAAAGTAATTTAAGCAACAAATGAAGATTTACCAATAACATTGGCCCTTTGGCAGCCCAATCTCGTGAGCTTCCGCTTCCATACTCTGCACCTGCCAAGACAATAGTGTCTTGCCCAGCAGACTTGTACCTCTGAAAGGAGCAAGTTGATCACGAAGTTCAGGTTAGTTGGATTGAATAATCAAAACAAACCTCATATCCATAGTTTCTCAAGAAGGGAATTAAAGTAGCTGGCAAGGGATAAATAAGCAAAAGGGTAGAGGAATCACCATTGCAGCATCAAATACATATAACTTTTCCCCAGTTGGAACGTGTACTGTTTTTGGACCAACTTCCCCATTCAACAGCTTATTCACAAGGCGAATATTAGCAAATGTTCCCCTTGCCATTATCTCATCATTTCCACGTCGGCTGCCATAAGAATTAAAGTCCTTGCGGTCCACCCCACGCTCAAGGAGGAACTTTGCAGCTGGACTATCCTTGTGAATGCTTCCAGCTGGAGAAATGTGATCTGTTGTAATACTGTCACCAAAATTCAACAAGCAATAGGCATCTTTCACTCCATGGGGTCCAGGGGGATCCATGGTCATATTCTTGAAATATGGTGGCTCATGAATGTAAGTAGAACTTGGATCCCATGAGTACAATTTTGCAGTTGGGACGGATAACTGATTCCACATTGGATTACCCTTCGTGATTGCCTCATAGGTACTCTTGAACATTTCAGGCAATACACTAGATTGAACAACCTAAAATAGTTCCCAACAATTACTCGACATTCATATTTAAGATCTGTACAAGTTAATTACTAAGACCAATCATATATCTTGCACATACCTCAGCAACTTCTTCAGTAGACGGCCAGATATCCCTGAAATAAACATCCTTACCATCCTTTCCGACGCCAATTGGCTCTTTCTCAAAGTCAATGTCAACCTGCAGAACAGTTTGAATACATCTTATAAGCAACCTCTCAGGCAGTCACAATGATTATGAATCATCATGACAGCAAGGATAATGGACTGAAATCAATTTTCAGCCAAACACTTTTCCATCTCTTACATAAGATGAAAGCCCCCTATTTCACTTGTGAGGGGAGGAGGTTAAATGTGATGGTCGTAGAAAACAGATCTTCTCTACCTAACTTCAGCTTCACAGAAAAAGCAACCCCCCCTCCTCCCCCTCTCTTAAACAGTATGCTAACAATATTGCCATATAATTAAGTTTCAGACGGTCACATGATGCAACTTGCCTACTTATAGTGTTAATTTCTTTCCTGAAACACATTAATGGAGAATAAATATCTTACAAGAAGTCAAACAGGTCAGGAGCTATGAGGTACTTACAGTGCCAGCAAGGGCATAAGCAACCACTAAAGGCGGGGAAGCAAGATAATTTGCTCTTGTCAATGGGTGAACACGACCTTCGAAATTTCTGTTTCCAGAAAGAACAGCAGCTGCAACAATATCTGCAGAAAACAAAGGAATTCAAAGTTAATGAAGTATTATCACTGTATCATGCAAAGGTAAACATTGGCCGTGAACCAATAACAAAAACACCTACCGTTTTCTGATATTGCAGAAGCAACTGATTCATCCAAATCTCCAGAGTTTCCAATGCATGTTGTGCAACCATATCCGACAATGTGGAAACCTTGCTGATTTAAATACTTTTGCAGCTCGCTGCACCGACAAAATAAATCCATATATTCATGTCCTAACTCAGGAACAAATATATATTGTATGGCCCAGTGAACTCAAATATCTTTAGAAATTAGAGCAGTACCTCTGAAGCAAGTATTTTGTAACAACTCCAGAGCCTGGAGCAAGACTTGTTTTAACCCATGGTTTGACCTGGCACGTTTAGAATGAGTTAATATAGAATATAAATTGAAATTAGTAATAACAGACCACTAGACCCAACTAACCTGCAAACCCAACTCACTAGCCTTCTTTGCAACCAGACCTGCCCCAAGCATCACAGAGGGGTTTGATGTATTGGTGCAACTTGTGATAGCAGCAATAACAACACTGCCATGTTTGAGCTCAGCTGGCTCGCCATGGAATGAAAATTTTGCTACCTTATCTTGTGCTTCCTTCGGTACAGCAAATCCCTGCATTGGAAGTAGGGTCAGGGATTTAAGCAAATTATCAAGATCTAGAATGTTCTTAATGAGATTATTTGGCACACATAMTCTAAATCTATTTGAACAATATGAGACCCAAAAAATCCTCAGTGAAACTAAAATCGTACTCCCTCAATCCCAAATTGAATATTCACATTCCTCTCTGAGTTGTCCAGAAATGGATGCCACTTCCTTAGAAGAAACATGCTCTTATCCTAATAGAGATCCCTTAATTCATTGCATGTAAGGTAGTAAAGTGTGAAGGGTCAAATTGCACTCTTACTGTGCCAAGTCAAATGTGGATGTTCATTTGGAAGGAGGGAGTAACTGCAACAGAGATAAACTAAGATGCAAAAGTGATATTGGGAAAAAGCAATGAGTATCTTAATCAGGAAAGCAGAACATAGTTAGAGTTCCTGACCTTGAATCCAACTTTGTTATCAAGGCAAGCATGCCAATCGGCCTTCATATCTTTCAAAGGAACACGATCATGTGGTCTAACAGTATCATAACTCACCATGAGTGACAAGTATAGAAACAAAATATTTACAAATATGTGAGAAAACAAAGGAATCACCTTTTTGGTCCTGAAATGCATGGTTCAACATCTGAAAGATCTAGGTGCAGGTAAGATGAGTACACTCTTTCTTGTTGAGGCTGTGATCAAGGGGGAAAACTGTGAAATTCAATTAAGGAAAACTAACCAAAAATGGAATGAAATGTACCTACCTCATTGTAGTCAACAAACATATTATTTGCACGAAGATATGATTCAATCATTGTCACCTAATTATGATASACAGAATTGTCAATAAAGATCGATGGTCATAAAGCAACCAAACTCGCTGTGTCATGTTGCCCAAACAAGATTACTTACAGTTTCATCACTTCTACCAGTTAATTTGAGATACTGCAAAGTGACATGATCAACAGGGAAGAAACCCATTGTTGCACCATATTCAGGGGACATGTTTGCAATTGTAGCCCTATCAGCCAATGATATTTCACCAACGCCACCACCTAAACATAAGGACACATCAAATAACTGATATTATTGATAAATCACAACACAGACCAAGTCAAATCCAGCATTAGTACCATAAAACTCCACAAATTTGCCAACAACACCATGCTTCCTGAGCATTTGTGTGACAGTTAAAACCAAATCAGTAGCTGTGACACCATTGCGTAATTTCCCTGATAACTTGAATCCAACAACACCGGGCAACACCATGCTCATTGGCTGTCAATAAGAAGAYCACTMTTAAACACAATGCATAGATTAAAGGAACTAATCCTGGGCTTCTTTTAGGATAACACCCACAAGCATTTTTTATGCAAATAAGAGTTTAAGACAGTTAAATAGTCCAACAATGATTGCTGAATGGTAAAAAAAATGGCATTAGGACACTAGCTAGTGTGGTACAGAGAGGGATAGCAAGATATCTTAATCTCCGCAATTAAATGCAATTGTCTTTATAGCAGAAATCCTTCATAGGAGAAATATAAAATGAATGGGAAGGAACACATACTCAGAAAATATTCATCTATATGGTTGTAAGATATATCATGTAGCCACTAGTTAATGGACTAAGAAACTCACCAAAACCACGGAATAAGAAATAATTAACAAGTTACATTCATGCACGTGCAACCAACACTTGACCCAAAAACCAACTGATCAAGAATTGTTAACATTGCAAGAGCTGCTAGACTTAAAGCAGCCTTCTAACCCTCAAACCACCTTTAACATAACTTTTACATAGGTCTCTATACTAAGTGAGCTTATACAAATATTTCATAACAAAAAATTCATGCAATTAAAGACACGCAAAGAACTGATATGGAAAGACAAAGTGTCTCTGTGAGCCACAGACAAGAATCATATATGCCATCAGACTGCACATTCCAAAAGGAACTATAACGCAAGAATCTTATTCTGGCTGCTAATTGAGTATAAAGCTTTAGGGGCAATTCCATCAGAATTTGAAGAATAAGGAACTTTCTGACTAATCAATGTTATAAGTACCTGTCCTAGCATAGCAGCCTCCGCTTCAATACCTCCAACACCCCAACCAGCTACTCCTAACCCGTCGATCATAGTGGTATGGGAATCTGTACCGACGACACTGTCGGGGTAAAGTAGGCCATCCGTGTTAAAAACAACACGTCCAAGATATTCAAGATTTACCTAATAGAATAGAAAAAGAACAAAGTTACTTTTTGCATGAGTTATCCCGACAGCGAAGGGTAGAACAAGTATTTCTACAAATACGAGAGACAATAATCATAGGAAGAATTGACCAAATTCTAAATTCCCTCGCTTAACTCTAGCAACAAATAAACAAGTATAACTTCTATTCGTTTTAGAAATGCTTGTAACTCTTCAAATATTTTTTAAGCCACCATACCTGATGTACAATACCAGATCCAGGAGGCACAACAAGCATGTTCTGGAAAGCATGAGAACCCCACTTGAGGAAAGCAAATCTCTCCTTGTTCCTCTGAAATTCACGCTCCATATTTTCTTGGACAGCATTCTCTGACCTCGTGACATCAACTTGAACTGAGTGATCAATCACAAGATCTACAGGAACCTGCACCATGAATAGAGGATCTTACATTGAATGATTAAGGATAACCAGATAAAACCAGAGAGCACTCTTTTTGGCTAGAGATAAAACTAATGATATTGACAATGATAGAATTACTAGGGATGGTATGAGTACCAATGGGTTGATCTTGTTAGAGTCACTACCAAGCTTGTTCATCGCATCACGCATACACGCTAGATCAACCACTGCTGGGACTCCAGTGAAATCCTGACAATGGAACAAATATATCAAAATATTTTATTGGTAAACTGTAACTAACTCAAAATTTTACTTGCAAATTGTAACTAACTTTATAAGGTCAAACTACGATCATTACCTGCAAAAGCACTCGTGCAGGCTTGAAGGGAATCTCAACTTGCTTTGGTGCACTCTTTTCCCAGTCGATGATCTTCTCAACATCTTCTTTTGTAACTTGAAATCCATCACAATTACGAATTGCTGATTCGAGAAGTATCCTAATGGARTACGGCAGTTTATCTGGCAGCACAGAAAACATAGAAATAAAAGAACTGATCATTTAAATAAACAAATAAGAGAGTWCAGTTATTCGAAAAAGTGAACCAAAAAATACGTTGCAGGTTAGTACATAAAATGGAAATGATAAGTAAAGAAGCAATGTATTAACCTGTATTGTGAGGAAAAGCATCAGAAACTTTTATAATAGTTATAATAGGTACATAAAGCATCGAACRTGGGATTAAAATTTTCATCATGATTCACCTTTTCACAGGAATTGGGAATATATTTGCAAGAAGTCTGAATAGTTATCATAGTACTCTTTAGAAATAGTAAGTAAAGGATAATYGAAAGCTTGATCAATAATATTTGAACTACTTAACTATTTCATTCTCCTAAAATCTGCATTTACTAGAGACTTCATGATATAAGGTGAAAGTAGAAGACCAAAAATATATCAGCCCATGACATTGACCGTAGATGTAAAATACAAGGAGAAACWTCAGCACAATAAATTTCATGATTTGGTGTGTGAAATTACAAGCTTACCAATCCTAGGATCGTTTAGAGCAGGTAGGCTATAGAACTTTCCAAATTCACCACCTCCAGGCTTGGGAAGACCGGTCAGAATTCCCTTGAAAGCATTCTCAGAGGCTGAATAAAAAAGCATCACCAAACAGAGACATAGTTAAATTGTTAATGATAGAGGAAGTAATACATTCATTGTTTATTGTTAATGATAGAGGAAGTAATACATTCATTGTTTAAATTTAACACAACTTTGAGCCGTTACGATTACTTGCACAAAATGATTCATGCCACAATAATAAAAGCTAAAGCTGCATGAGCGAATACTTTGTATGATTAAGAATCACAACTGAACTAGTAACATATTAATGATCATGAGGAGGTCATTTCAAAACGGGGTATTCCAAAGATTCAAATTGTATATTGAGCACTCATATTCTGAGAGATGCGATACAATATGAGGTCTCATATTTGCTATAGTGTCACACGTATTAATTCACACAATAAAAGATTTATTTTTTTTCGTTTTCTTTTTAATTTTTGGGGGTAATACACATATCCATTAACTTTAAATGCACAAATTTGAAAACTTTAACCTAACAAGCATATTAATTCTTTTTAAACTGATAACTAAGTTGTGATCAATCCAAATACGACATCATACTAAAACTATATGCAGTCAACTTCACTCATTTGTCAAACCAACATTAAAAAAGTTCACTCCAATTTCCGCGCCCGTCCCATCAAATAAAAAATAATACTAGAACAACTAAATTTAAAAACAAAGGCTAACTTGTTGCAATCTGATGAAGGAAAACAATTTAACATCTATATACAGATCAATAATCGAGACGGGTCAGAATTTACCCATAGTAGCGATCTTTCGATAGAAACCGTCGAAAGCAGGGGAAGCAGTCCTGAGCTGAGCACTGAGACTCGCCGGCGACTTCCAATCAACACCGTGACTCCACCGCGGCACAGAACAGCGGACAGACCTCAGAGCGGATGAAAAGCTCGAAAACCRATACTTCTGACCCTGAGCATTAAAAGAATTAGCAACCTTTTGATTGAAACARGAACCAGTGGAACCAGGAAGCAGCCGAGAAGAAAACGACGAAAAGTATTTCGCACTAGTTTGGCGAGTAGATGAAGAAGCTGAAGCCTTTTTGAGAAGTGACGAAGTTCCTGTGGTTATATACATGTTAATGATGAGCGCATTCAGTGCTACCAAACAATAATGGTGACAGTCGATGGATAAAGCGTACTTTGATGAAAAATGGGCAGTTTCTGTTGGGAGCGGAGGGGCTGTGAAGGATGATAGAAGCCTAGGGATGCGCGATGAAGATATGATGATTCAGAGATGATGGAGAAGAGGATGGGGGGAAGAAGCTGAGAAAGAGTGTGCTGCGGCACATCACATGGGGACCGGGGTGGAATGGGTTTTTCATTTGCTTTTATACACTTCGTTTTGGGGTGGTGTGCTGTAGCATTATTAACGGAATTTGGAATTGGTAGTACAGTATACAATACAAGTATGATTTCCTAACCCAAAACAAAACAAAACAAAATAAGAAATAAGAAATACAGCAGCAGCATAGCCGCTGTGGTCATCGTATTCATCATTAATATTGTTGGATTTAGAAAAAATAAAATAATTATTTACTCCTTATTTATCATATATTGCGTAGAACATTTTATACTTTTTGAATTTTATGTTATAAGTTATGTAATTCTTTTAAGTAAATGTTAAATGTTTCAATCTCATGAGTCAAAAAAGTATGGTTTAATTGTCACTAAAAGATTAAATTAATATTAAGTCTACGAGTGAAATAATAAAAATTATCTTTTCTTTATAATCAATTACGAAAAGATATACTTATAATAAAGGATTACTTTTATCATTTCACTCTCATTGAGTCTCGCTTTTAGCTTAATATTAAGCAAGTCAATGACAACAAAATTCTCACTTTGCTATGAGGACAAAATTGAAGTTGATTATTCTTGTAAAAGATGATATATATATATATATATAATGCAATATTCGCCTTTTGATAATTAAAAAAAGTTGAATAATTGAGGTTGGATGAATGGAGTTACTTTTTACAACTTCTATACTATTCTTTCTCTTGTCTTCTCACCAATGCACAAAAGTTATCAAAGAACTTCAATTGGAAGCTTCCGAGTCCTGTGTATACTATTACTGTTGGATGTTGGTCTCTCAGCTGCCTAAATATTATTCGTCCTTGCGGCTTCTGCTTCCCTGACTGGCCTCCTCCAGCATGCGTAAATGTGTATTGTTCAAAGTTGAGATCAAAATCAAGTTGAACGGGCGAACCATTTCCACATTACACTTTATCTATAAAAGTCTACTACTCCAAGAGAAAATATGGCTTTTGGGAACTTTCCATTCAAAGATGATGCCATTTTTTTATAGGTTCATTCGGAATATAGATCAAAATCTCAAGCTTGCCTCTATTTTTTCTTTCCTCCATGTTCAAAGTTTTTTATTATGACTAATTCAGATTCGAGATAAAAGGGATTCGTAAAGGAAATGAAACATTCAAAAACTATTTACTTTATTCACAAAATTTAAATTCAAAATTTTGTTCAAAGAATATCAAATTCTTTATCGCTTATACCGGTAATCCTTTGAAATGAAAAAAAGGAGAAAAACTAACTTCATCGCTCCTTTAAGGTAATGTTTGATTTAACCTACTTCTTCTCCTGATCAGTCCCAAATAAAAACCAAGGATTATGTACAGGTCAACTGCCAAACCAAAGAAGAATAGCCTCTTWGGTGGTCATCGATGTAATGCTTTTCCATTTGGCACGCACATCCTGTGATGACAAYATTGAAAGGTAAAATCCACCACCTGGGATACACAAGGGACCASCAATTAATTTGGCTTTCCCACTCACTTCGAGCCATGTATTTGGGAAGAAATTTCCATAGAAATGCAATGCCTTATTTTGACCAAACAGGCTATAAGTTCCTCGTGGTTCTGCTGCTTTTAAGTTTTGTGATGCATCCGAAACAGATATTCTCTTGAATTGGGAGGACACAAAGTAATACTTTTTACCATCTAGTGTTGTGCAAGACAATGATTAACAAAGTTTAAAATAAGTCTATTAAACAAGATTCAAATGATAACACAATATTTAGAATTCGAATATTATGTCATTAAATGAAGAACTATGAAAAGTTTCATATATGAGAGGATTGAATTGGGCCAACCTATTGGCAGTCGTTATGCCAATAGCAGCGTCATCAGGGGCATTGCTACATGGAGGCAGGGCCCCTCAAAAAAATTTTAACATTTAACTTCTATATTTATAAAAATTTTAAAGTTTGACCCCCTCAAATATTACTTGTTCTCCCTCCAAAGTTAGTTTTTGGCTCCGCCATTGATCGTCGTCCAGCTAACTTGGGATATATGGAAGATTGAAGAACTCTTGCATTGTGGGAAATCCTTCTGCATACAAGTTCTCAGATGAGGTATTTGAATATAACTTCCATATGTGAGAGATGTAAGCGCTATCAGATGTAAAGCAATCTCATATTAAACAAAATTACTTTCACTTTTCATAACCAAAATGAAAGAAACTAAACCTATTCCTACAATTGCGGTCAATTTCACCATTGCTTTAGTTTAGTTGCTACTCCAAAATTGCGCAAATAATATTGGAAGATCCTTTCCTATTTATCGATCTCTCCCTACTCAAACTCAAAATAGTTGAATAACCAAAGAATTTGAATATCAATTAACTTTTAAATAAGGGTAAACATTGTCGTAACCTTTAAAACACAAGGTTCATGCCCTCCAACTGTGAAGAATTATGAATTTCTACCCTTCCATCAAAAGAAATTCTTAAGCCCTGACAGAAGAGGAGCATTTTAGTCAATTTTTCTTTTATCTATTTTTAATGATTTTCTAAAACAGATTTATTTCATTTTTATTTATATTTTATAAAATAAACATAATGTTTAAAAAATATTCAATGGACTGTATTTACCCTTTTGGAATGGTCTCTATTTGCACATATTATTTTAATTTTATAGGCCTAGAGCAAATCGTAGTCAAAATTCATGAACCCTGTGTAGAGGAACTGGGTTGTCGAGTCACAAAAAGAGCATTAGAAAATAACAAGAATTACCATTATTTTAATAATCTTGTAGGAGATAATAATAAAATATTTATGGACATCCATCATTATCTGTAAAGAGTTATTTTATATATTTTTAATGTTTAGAACTTTTGGGTACATACATTAAATCACCTTTTACACATCSAAYAGGACATATATATCTTTTAACTTATCGAAAAGATAGAGAGCATTACAAGTGGAATGATATATAAAGGTAATATTTATGTATTATAYTTATATGTTTCTTTAAGTTATTTATGTGTTTATATAATGCATTACTTCTTTGAGCAAAAAATTAAAAAAATAATGCATTATATAAAGMCATAATTRATCCGATGCTAATTGGAGGGAAAATCTCAGTCTTTCTCTCCCTTWTTTCCTTGATTACAACTCCATTACAAATGTCTTAAAGTTCCAAGAATGAMTGAAATCCATGATAGAGTACATGAAATGAAAAATAATTAATACTTCATTCGATACTTTTTAAGTGACGTTTTTTAAAAGTTGCATTTTGTTGTGCAATAAGTGACTTTTAACAAAAATTTAACATTATTTCTCTTTTTACCTTAATAATGAAATGACATCTTTGATTAGTAAATGATGTTGTTTCCCTATACTTTTGTAAATACTCATGACAAAATAAATCAAATTTCCATGAAGTTCCATCCGTTTCTCTCACTTAGTATCAAATTTCCCTCTCAATTTTTTTAATTGTAATTTTACTTTCCATTAAMAAAGCCTTTTCATTTACTATTTAAATGTTGGAAAATAGGCCATAACTGACACTACTCCAAACTCCATGATGAACAATAAAGATTCTYCTCACCCTACTCCAAACGATATGTCATCTTGAGGTATAGAARCRAACCAAGAAAACACAAACTTGAAGAGTATTTTCAACTGTTCYCGGYTCAAATCTTCCAACAAGCCGTGATATTAATTTGAATGCATATWMYTATGATGATTGAGGACTTCAAGCCATAAAGAGGTACAAGAAGTGATATTGAAAACATTGAACATTGTTTTTCCAAAGTTGTTTTAGATTTATGGATAAGAGGGGAGCTTGTGTTGAGACTAGGTGGACAGCATAGCGTAAGTCCTATAGTAATGTTGAATGGTGTTTTGAAGTTACAGAGTTTGTAACTGTGTTTTTGTTCCATAATGTAGTATSTTTCTCCAGTAAGATCAATGTTTATCAATGATTTTTACTCAAACTTTCTCTACTTCAGTTGTACTAAAACTTTGTTTCACCAGCTAGATTTACCATTTTCTAATTTGTGATGTATATATGTGARCCTATTCCTTGTTCCTCCGAGGACGTACAACAAAGGATAGAAGAAATTTTGGAACATTAGATCACCCATTGCAACAATCAAGTACTGAACAAATAAATAGATAAATGCATATCAAATAATCAAAAAGTGAGAGACAGAGTGTCAAAGGAGTGACCTTACTAATGTAGAAGCAACAAATAGGAAGATAATACAAGTGCTTACCATGATGCTAATACCTAAACTGGTGAGGCTTATTTGTTGAGATGCTAACATATTCAAAACGAACCAAAACAACTTTTGATCTACCATTTGATGGCCTTCTACATCATTTGATCTACCAAGCCATCTTCCARCTAGAACCAACTTTTTTCTAAGATTTTCAACTTACTCTCTAATGTATTCAAAACATTTTGTACAAGAGTAGAATCACAAGTAATTTGTGTAGAAAAATGACCATCCGTTTCCAACATAACTTTATTCAAGTGTGGGATCCTCCAACTTTCATGGTCTCTGCATGCACAGTTATAGAGTCAAGAAACACAGTTCACATTTTCCGTAGGGTGTTCATGAAAATACTTCTYCAGAGCATAAATAAGCTCTTTTACGGTATTTCTACACACCTTATTTTGCAACGCTTGAATGGCACTGAAGAATTCAAGTCCAAAATATTAGAATTCGGTGAATTTGATGCTTGACACACTTAGCGAATGTCTACACCATATTGAGAAACAGCTAWCTATAATTCTTCATCTTTCGGAACAACATGTGTTCTAGTGTTATCTTGTTGAATAAAAATGGTACTTCTTGAATCCTCTCTTTGGCCACCTAAATTGAATTGCTGGTATAACTTTTTCAATAAGATATGCTCTAAGGGTTTCTCTCTTGACCGAAAGTAATCGGTTTTATATTTAAAATCTCAGCATCTCTATTCCTATTTCGTCTCTGAGCTGGTTGCT
>MEJB01000018.1:4900912-4911381 GCA_001752375.1 Rhazya stricta | reverse complement strand
TGGCCTCACTCTAAAAAAATGCATAAATAACAGTTGTATGGCGGGGCGGCGAGCATTTGGACAACATTATCGTTATAATTGCGAGAGTTGGTGAATTAGTCACATAATTTCCGTTATAACTAAATAATATGTATGTTATAATAAATAAATAAAAATAAAAATAATTATAAATCATGTAATTAATTATTATATTTACATGAAGAATAAAGTGTATAATTAATAAGTTAAAAATCCACATTGTTCTCGATGTGTGTGAAAAAAAATATCACTAATAAAACCATTCACACATTTTGTAAGATATACAATTAATAAATAAAATAAATAATAATTTTATAAATAATTATAAAAAATAAATATAATAACACAAAAAATTAAAATTCATCATAAATAGAATCTCTTTGTATTGATTCAATAACGAAATATATTTTCTTAATTTCTTTTAATCTCTAATTACATATTCAACAAATTAATTAACACAATTTATAAAGTAACAAGTAAAACATGTTATTCTAGACTAATAAAGATAAAAGAGGCCATGAAAACTGCAGACCTCCGTTAAAATCTACAGTGCTCAGGCTTTCGTTTCCAAAGAGCAATCTTTATCTGCAGATTTTATAACAATGACAGCAGCGAATGGAGCAGCTACATATGCTTGCGGGGTTCCATCAACTCGATAGGACCTTAGACCCCCAAATTTAGAAGCCAGTTAGGGCCAAGGTTCATTTATAACGGAGAAGAAACAAAGAGAAAAGTTTACATTGACTAAACTGCTCTTCAAAATGATCATGTGCATGTGGTCCAAGTTCTCTGGAATTCAACAGAAAATGTAAGCCAAGTGAATCTCTTTTTTAGTTCAAAAGCAGAAATCAAAACCTTTTAAAGTTAAAAATCTCACTAGCACTCTTTGCTCAAAAATGAATGTTATAGACAATGGCTTAAAGCCAGCCAAAGATCAAAAAGAGACCTTAACCAAACCATCTTATCAATGCCCCTCAACCGGGGAATACAATAGCTCATTCGTAAACAGATATTTCCGCATACAGCACAAAATCAGAAGAGACTTTCCGGACAGCATTAAGTTTGAGATCGGATTCAGAAGAAATCTCTTTTGCCTATACACAGGACATACTGCAGTTCATTATTCCTGCAAACTGACATTTCAACATGCAAGCTAACGAACATTGACCTTGAGATGGCTTTAAATATGGAAAACTCCTCACAGACAGATTCACCAAGGACGGTCAGAGCACATACTTGGGAATGATCATATTACCCTGAATCAAAATTCCTGCCAGACCTGTTGAGAAGCTAGTAAAGCATGTAAATTCAACTGTTTACTGGGATTATTCCAGGTCACTGTTCTTGATCCTTTTCCCCAACTTGAGCTTCTTGCTTCCACTGTGTAACTTAGAATTCTTCTTCCGCTTAGCAGGCACCATCTCTTCTTCAGATCTTGGTGTCTGAGGTGGCAAATCCATAGTAGGAACTGCAACATCTGTGCAACCAAAATGCCCATCAGAATCTTTTCATCTCAACATCAGGTCCGGTTCAAGAAAGGACACAGGGCGGTGGACAGAAATAATACATCAAGCAGTGGAAATATATTTGATTTACTTCTATTTTCCTTATCTTGTGTGGAATGAGGGGAGTGGAGATTGAGATATTAAAAAAAAAAAAAGAAAATCTTTATTTTACCTTTCTCCGTTATTTATTCTCAATTCTCATTTTCCCTCCTAATCCCCCTCCCATTCAGGAGGAATAAAAAAAGTGAGGAAAGTGGGCTGGATGGCGCATCTCCTTTACTTCTTGCCCTTCTCCGCTCCATTACACACAAGGGGAAGGGAGGCACTTATACCTACTTTTATTTCCTCTCTTTCTTCCACATTTCAATCAACCAACCATGAATAGTAGTTAATTTCATCTCTTGACAAGCACCCCCCCAACAAAACACACCAATCTCTTCTGCCATGCGCAGCTTCAAGATGAGGATGGTGCCAAACAAGTCAACGGTGGGGAAGCGTGAAAAGATATGAAAAATACTCTATATCCAAGCCATTAGTTTTAAGCCTTGGCAAAATGTTCATCAATCAACTAGCTCCATATTTGGCAATAAGTAGTCTAAGTTTAAATCTGCCTAATTAGTATATCTATTGGCAGTAAAAGATTTAACGGAGAAGCCAAAAACCATGTTAGGCTAAAGCAAGTTTTGGTTTCATGCATAAAGGAATATCTCTTCATCATAGCACTTGTTTTTCCTTTCCTTTTTTTTTTTTTTTGGGGTAAAATAGTTCCAACATAAACCAAATAGAGGTTCTAAATTCAGGCCTAAACCGAGTCAAGTCATAAATTCCAAACGTATCCAAATTACAACTAACAAAAATTAGTAGAGGATATCCAAACACATCCAAAAGAAAGTAACCAAAATGAATTGACATACCCACCTTCATTTCTATGAACAAAAAGACCGTAAGATATCAAAACATATCCAAAATACGTTCAACTAACAAAAATTAGTAGAATGATGAGATATCCAGAAACGTCCAAAATAAAACTAACAAAAAAATGATTGAATGCCTCACCTTCGTTTCTAAAATATGAATCAAAAACTACAGCAGTAAGATGCTGCTTCAAGAAAACCTGCATTAAAAGTTTTAGATAAAATATGTTACGCACAAGTGTGAAATCTGAAAGAATTACAACAAATCAACCTCTATTCACAGAATATTACTGATTATTGGACCCTTTTCCAATTCCATTCCAACTGATGTAAAACTTGCAATTTAGGAAACGTGGACAATTTTTCGGTTATAGTTTCACAGCCCATTTAATAGACACTGACTGACTGAAACGCAACTATTATGGATTACACAAGGGTTCTTATTTTTTTGTTTAACTTTTCTATAATGGCCAGAAACAAACAGTTATTGAAACTTTTGTTTGAAAAGATCAAAAAGCATGAGTTGCATCTTATAAGTTTCATGAAAGCAACTTCAAAAGGCACACTCAAGGATGCACCACTTGTGCGTATGTATTATTTACAACAAATGCAAACACACACACCTACACACGCAAAGCGGACCAGAATATCTAGGAAAACTTTTTGCTAAAAGAAAAGCTGGAATTAGCCACAAGCAACAAGGAATAATCCCAAAAAAAAATAAAATTGTGATACATGTGGGTAAATTTTACTGTTGCAAAGAGAACAGCTTTAGAACATGGACCCAGTACCCATTATATGGTAAAAGAGAACTAGTTAAAATTTTCCAGGTCCTATAACTAAGTCAAATTTCTGAGTTGGAATAAGTGATTACAGATAGAAAAAAGATTCAAATCTAAATTTGAATCACAGCAGTTAAAAATTTGGTGGTCCCACTGCACTTCAGAGATCTGGGGAAGTGTTAAACAAATAACTAATGCACACAGGCCTGCTTTTAAAAGATATAATGATCTGCTAATATACCGCAGACAGAAGTTGCCGTGACTTGATATCCCAAATCCGCAAGTAGCAGTCCAGTCCTGAAAAGGGATGATGTTATACATACATGAGCAATTAGAAATCCAAGAGAAGATTAACAGAAGACTCTTAAAATAAAGAGTTCCTAATAAATCCACTGATGTGCAAAATGGAAATGGCAATACTTCATATATCTCATTAACAAACAGAACTGACTCCGTAACCAAGGAGGATAAAATGCAAACTAATCTCCTGTATATGTCAGTTTCTGCTGATTCCTCGCTTCTGGAAACAAATAGTTTTCATTACTCGATTCTTAAAAATATCAGTGAGGCCTTGCATATTTTATTTCTATAGTGGGGTTGACATGAATCAACTTTCATCTGAAGGTAGCTTTGGAACTAAAAAATAGCAATTTTTATTTAAATCCAAAAGGAATTAACATGATGAAAAAGGTATTATTGATTCTATCATTGCAGTCGTTCAGCTGATGTATGAATGTATCAAACATGAAAAAGAGAAGCAAGGCCATACTAGAGGTGTTGAAATACTTACCACATGACGCTATCACAGGATGTTCAGGGTGCCTCACAATGGACCTTATACTTCCAGAGCATTTACCCAAGAAGCTGCCGAAAAGTTTACCTACAAAACAAAGATTGAATTAGTATCTAATGGGGAACCTCGATGATTTATCAATTCAGCACAATAGGCATCTCAATAAAAGGTTAGGGTCAACCCTATCTTACAAAACCAATAATAAACCATATAGATGAAATATCAAAATAATATACAAATATAGGCATAGGAACATGAGGACTTCTGTGGCTATGAAAGCCAGAAATATTGAAATTTAGAGTTTCACTGGAAAAACATCCACAAAAATGAGAAATACTAAAACACCCACCAACTAAGGCTAGATAAGGTGCTCCACTCAAACTATAAATTATATCAATTGATTTCTATTATAAAATAAAGCAAAACCAGTGCTATCGCTATAGCTCTGTCAATCTGAAACAGAGAAAAACCCCTGTATTATGCATGATATAATACCAAATTATCTCTATTTTCTCTGCGAACCCCTCTCCCAATCCAACCTAGGGCCTGCACCTGGAAAAAAGGTGCCAAGACTTGTAGAAGGACGACAACAGACAAGCCCCCCACCAGAGCTCCTTCCATTGCTGCTAGCGCTTACCATGTTATGGAAAAATCASCAAAACCCCCCTCCCCGCACCAAGGGGGGGAAAAAAAGAAAAAAAAGGCATGTCCACTAATGCGCATAGAGATAACATCAGAAACAAACACATTATTTCTCTTCTTCTTTACTCCTCCCTCACTGTACACCATTTTTATATTTGAACAGGACCATATACCATCCAATATATGCTAACTTTCTGTTTGCTGTTTGCCTTTTGTGCTTTGAGATGTGGTTTGACATAAACTAAAGACCCTCTATTATCTAGTTCTTATCTTATTAATAAGAGATGAATCGAAAATTACTAAATGTCCAAAAGACACACTAAAGGGTCAAAATAAGGCCTCGAGACCAAATATTGTAAGCAAATAATGATTGTCAATCAAATTCAACCTCAATGCTTATCAGCCATGAGAGACCAATCAAGACCTCTAATTCTTTAATCCTTTGTACATATCTGCTCAAATTTGACAACAAAAAAAAACTTTAATGGATAGTCTAAGGAGTTTTAAGAACTAAATCAAGCTGAATCCATGTGGCCTAGCTATGCAAAAAATTAGATAGATCCATTGGCTTGTTTAGGAATTTTATTAATTAAAGTCGAGAGAGAGAGATTCCGAACTATATATCTTTGAAAACGATTATTTGCATCAGAATGAACTTCACAACCAACATAAGCTCACATCTAGAAGCTCACATTTAGAATCTAACAGGCAGTTTTTAACAACTAATACAAATTGAATATCACACTGAAATGTCCAACAGCATATACTTAAGCATTAGCTATTTAACTTATAAATTGAAACTTTTCCAATGCATGAATAAATCAAGATCTCCCAGAAGCAGAATCCCAATAATTTGGTGGTGGTGGGCAGGAGTGATGCTAAAGTACGCATATCAATCTGTATTCCACGGCCATCAAACATACATCTAAGAAAGCTTTGTACCTGTGCGAATGTCAATAGAAGCTAGGTCACCTGATCCATTTCCAATATAGATTTTGTGTCCATCTAGATCTTCAGCAACAGCTTTAATAGGGGTCTCTCGAAAGTCAAGTGATATAACAGGCCTTCTCTGAGCAGAAATGTCATAAAGGCGCACCTATAGAAATTATTGTGTCATTTTTCCTTGAATCCACCAAAACTAATAACAATGATCACAAACCATTCCTATGAAGTATCAACAACTAACAAGATTTTGGAGAAAAGGAGGGTAGGGGAGGCATGATACATATTTTCCATAGCCGCTTGTCCGGTGCCTCCCCCCAATGTACGCTATGTCTTTCATCATATTTAGAGGTATAAATCAGGCACAAGATCTAACTAGAAAAAACCATCCTTGATTTCTCATAAGATGCTAGGCATTCTGAGGATTTAACTTCAAAGGAAATTAACCAATAAAAGTTTATGCACTATGTCAGCAGAAGCAACTGTTACACATCTCAGACCAACACAAAACSATATCAAGATTAGACAAGTCAGCAAGATAATCATGTTTCTTCATTTGCAGTTTAAGTTAATTCCTCTAGTGTCAGAAATTGCCATATCTTTTTCCTTAACCATTTAGTATAACTTTTCACTTTCAGCTTCTTCCCTGCCAATTACTACTATAATATTGCACTTTTCTAGCACCAAGTACTCCAAAAATAATTATATGCACCATATTTAGTAGGGCATTCTGATTCATCAAACTTCAAAGAGATGTTGAGTGCCTTCAGTATGACTAGATTCATAAAAGATATGGAAAAAATACTGTCTTCCAAGTTATTAATCATTACCAAATATGCATTAATATTACTTCCTTTTCGAAATGAGATAAAAGAATTGAATGGAGTCATTGTTTTGGCACATRAGAATATTTTCCTTCTCCAAGTACAAATGTAATCCTGACATATTCACGTTTTGTTGAAAGCCATCAGGAAATGTTCATCCATGATCAGTCTAACTGGTTATTCAGTATCATCAACCATGATCCAAGAGCCCAGTGCTTTCTCTAAAAATGTTTCCACCATAGAAACTAACAAGAAATAACTAGTTTCTTTACTCCCCCTGATGTAAACAAAGCTTGGGCTTTGGTTGCAGCATAAGAAAGTAATCACTTTAAAAAATACCTGATGACTGTTGGTGCCTGATACAAACTTTCGGTGATCATCTTTGCTTAAGAACGTTGTGGATGTGAACCAAGTTGGAGTAAATATATCAAGGTTGTTTTTAGCAGGCTGCAGGACGTTGAAAGCAACAATCAGATGCCTCAGTCAATAATAGCTAGAGAAGATTCCTTAATATAAAAGACACATGATCAGAAAGGAAGGACAAACTCACAGATCTCGCGGTCCAGACTTTTGTGTTTGACTCAAGGTCCCATAAGTTCATTTCAACTCCTTTCCTAAGAAAAAGAAATCAAATGTCCAAGGTTATATTCACCAGAAGCATCTTTTGAGAAATACTTGGAAAGAAAGAAGGAAAAATTCCTCTGGAGACGCTCACCCTCCAAATAAAGCGAATTTGTCCCTTGCGTCCACTTTGGAACACAAAATATCACCAGAACCACAAGTTTTCCATGTTGTTTGAGTACAATCTTTTACAATATCAGTTTGTGATGCGGGGAGTTCAATTGACCTTATGCTTGCGTGCCCCTTATTAGTACACGTAAGGAAGGTACATGACCTAAGTCACAGCAACAGAAAGTCAATACACAACAAATATTTAAATATCCTAAAAAATTAGGCATAAGTTATGCACAGGATAACAATGTCCGGAGATATTAAAAATAGCACATCATGAAAGAAATCGGCTGTGAGCAGAAAGGTCGTTCCAAATCACTTACGATCCATGGAAAAGAGCACTTACTAACAATTAAAGTGAGATAACTAAACACCTCCAAAGAGTAATAAAATCWGAAAAATAGAATTAGTTTTTTAGAAAATGAAAATTGATTTTCCTCTTTTCCTCAGGAATTTTTACCTTGCAATAATGGATACCCAAAACTACCAAAGCCCATATTGAATTTGTCTTGCCTCTATCCAAMCAATGATAATTGTAACAACAAATCATTTAGTTACAAGTTGAAGAATGCTTTTAAACAGTTCTTTATTAGAAACCTCTTTTTCTTAAACTACAATCACACCCATGTATGCATCACCTCACTCAGTGAACATGTCATTGTGGCACAGAAAAACCAATGTTGCAAATATTCCTCATTTGAAGGAGAGTATCCTCCAATTTTTGCTTAGAAATCCAAAAATCCTCTATGTTTCAGCAGAAATCAGTTCCACAGTTGCCACCATCCCCCTCTCTAAAGGTGATCTACAGATGCAACTTCCCTTACTTGTTCCTAATGTTTGGTAATAATGGCCTTCCTCTCTCCCTTCCCCCCTTCATTTTGATATGCTTGACTGAGAATGCACTAAATTTCACCAATAAAAAAAAAAAAGACGAGAATTCGACCTATCTCCAATTTATTTTTCATATTTTTCATTTCACAAACTCACAGTGGTGTACCGTAATTACTGATCATCAAATACGAATTTCCCTCATTTCACATCTCTTTCCTTTCGTTTGCTACCGATTTGCTTACCTTAGAAATCTTTCACAAATATGTTGTTATACTATGCCTTCATCGAGAACTGGAATAATAACATGTGAACCCCAACGAGGTGAAGTCATGAAAGCTTACCTAGATGATGATTCCAACTTCTTTCTACTGAATAAATGCAACCCAACAATGGCATCATCTTTGGCACTGGTACTGGTTTGGTTAACATTTGCAACTGAAACTTCAACATTCCCATTAATGGGACTAAGCACCTCAACCTGCAGATTAGAGAAATATCAGGACAAGACCAGAAAGATTTAAAACTCAAGTAAGAACCTCTAACACTCTCTATTTATGAATTAACAAATATAAGGTACTTACCAAAACGTTCTTTCTGGCAACACCAATCAGCTGAAACAAAACAAAAGAATTAGTAAACACAAAGAAAATCTATTTGCATTAACCAGTATATAAGTGCAAAAATAAGCATAMAATTCATAACGCAAGAAACTTTCTACTGAACTCTACCAGTTATATACATCCTAGAAGCATGATTTCCACCTAATAGTACAAGCACATATCTGTTCCCCATTTGCATGCGGTTTTTACATAAATT
Source organism: Rhazya stricta (assembly GCA_001752375.1). NCBI lineage: Eukaryota > Viridiplantae > Streptophyta > Magnoliopsida > Gentianales > Apocynaceae > Rhazya > Rhazya stricta. The sequence continues at coordinate 4,902,582 of MEJB01000018.1, read as the reverse complement.
ACATATYAAAGAGCAATGACGTCATGCAGTAAAGTCATTAGTCTTTAAAAAGACTGAACATATCTGCAAAATAAAGATATATCTTGGACCGAGGTGCAACCTTTTAAAGTACCTAAGATGCACAAAAACTAGCATAGAAACTCTATGTCTGTGATAAATGGTGTTCGCATAAAAAACTTGAACATTGTGGTTCAAGGTCCGACTAATCTGTCCATAAATAATTATCTGCATGAGTGTACAAAATTAAACAATTGCACATGGAGGCCAATTTGTTTTCATTACCGTGCACTTAAGGAAGCCACTGAAGAGTGATTATAACACCAGAAATGGGATACAACACTATTCTGGAAGAGAATGTGTTCTTTTTCCATAATGAAAACATCCAACGGCATTGCTCTCTTGAGTTCTAAAACTGATGCAGTTCATCTTGTTATCCTAAATGAAAAAGGAGAAAATATATCCATGCTTCTCTCAGTTACAACTAACAAAAACTTCATTCAGCTATAGTCTTTAGTTTAACCTAGTCGATTCTGCTTCTCTAACCTTAAAAGACACACTTTTCAGCTTTACTAAATTCATAACGAAACTAATAAAATGTAATTATATCACGTAAACTGAGTATGGTATCTATCAGATATACTCAGAAACTATTGAAGAAAAAGCAAGGAACGTTAGACTGGAAAGGACATTCAACTACAAGCAATGTTGGTTAAAGCTATCAGTTAGGCAAACAACAAGTACAAATTTTCTAGTATTACAACATACAGGGTCTAATTCACGATCGATTATAGACGAAGCCAACACTCCGTTCGAGGGATCTGGTTCTCCCCATCTCTCGACCACCTTAGCAGGCGCTTTTCCCTCCCCTTTTCCTTCAATTACTGTTCACAACAAAAGATACAAACTCATGTGCACATAAGCAAAGCCAAATAAACTCAGKTATCCAAACAGTTACAACATTAACACTAAGAATATTGATACCAACATACCTTTGATAAGGCCAAGAACATCAAAGGTCAAGGCTCGAAGTGGAGGGCAACCAGGGCTTTCCACTGTAGTTGTACGCGGCATTTTGTCCTCTGGTTTTTCAGGTCAATAGAATTGAAATTCAAATACTAATGTGAAATTCACTGAATCAATAACTAGTAAATACAGTTATTATGCATAAACAACTCAGTTTCAAGTGTTTTTGGGGACACAGGTTTATCAAGGAGTAGAAAGAGAAACAACTCAGTTTCAAGTGCTTTTGGGGGCACAGGTTTATCAAGGAGTAGAAAAAGGTGGGTGGTGGTGGAGGTGCCGCTGGTGCGTCGTGGAAGCGAAGTGCTTTATGTTGCGGCGCTAACGATGGGTGGCGGACGGCGGTGAACAAGTATCATTCATTCCTTCTCCTTTTTTTTGTTTTTTGTTTTTTCCAAAAAAGTAAATTGCCACATAGGATAACGAGGGGCTGAATCAAAGATTCAAAATCCACGCCGGCGCAGCAAAGGCCCAGACCAAAGCCCAATGCCCTTCTGTAAAATGGAAAAAAAGAAAGAAGAAAGAAAAGCAATAGAAAGTGAAAAAGCACAAACCTTCGTAGGAGTGGCAATGGCGGAACCCAAAACCAAATATGATCGTCAACTCAGGTAACTTGTAGTACTAGTTCCTAGTTTAGCAATCAACATTGT